>JAQHUG010000021.1:10268369-10301517 GCA_028555095.1 Dicrostonyx torquatus | reverse complement strand
CCTATGGCAGGGAAGAACAGAACTAGGCAGGGAAAGCTAGGCTTTATGCTGGGAGAAAGAAGGGCGGAGTCAGGGTGAAGCCATTGAGCCACCAGAGATGGACGCTAGGAACTTTACCCGGTAAGCCACAGCCAGGTGGTGATACACAGATTACTAGAAATGGGTTAAATTAGTATGTAAGAGTTAGCCAATAAGAAGCTAGAGCTAATGGGCCAAGCAGTGTTTTAAATAATATAGTTTCTGTGTGGTTATTTTGGTTCTGGGCGGACGGGACAAATAAGTGCACTCCTCCTACAATTTGCTGAGATACTCCGACCAGACTTCAGAGGCCTGAATGAAAATGAATTATCCCTTAAATGAAATGTAACCACACAAGCCCAGGAGAGTCACAAAAGAGTCAGTGTATATTTCATTTATTCTGCTCATCTATTTAGCTTCCAAGTTCAAGACTAAAGCTGGGTTTACTGCTGGAACATGCTTCCTAACCGGAGAGGTTTGTAAACACTATGAAGCATTCAGCAATCACAGATTGACGGTTCTCAGACTCACCTTCCTTTGGTTCAAGAACAGGAGCCTAAGCTTTACATCAACAGGGAGGAGAAAGCAGTCCTTGAGATTTTCCTTTGTTATTAAATTAGCCCTGCCTCTAAGGCTTACTTTTCCTTTTTAAATTATTGGGGGGGGGCCTAGAGAGGGAGCAAGGCTCACACGTCCCTAGTATCTCAGCTTATTTTGTTCTTTGAGCAAAGATCACCCCATCGAGCTGCTCTTCCTGTTTCTACCTCACTCCTGGCCACTGGACTCAAATATCCTGTCGTGGGGCATAGATGTGAACGCGCAGGCTAAGAACGCATGCCAGCACACACCGCTCCCTGTCCTTGTCTTCTCACCTTGAGAATTATATCCCCCTCGTGAAGGTTGCCATCTTTGGTCGCCAGTCCTGTTCTGGTCATTTCCTTGATGAAGATCTGACTCCCCAGCCGAAGACCATACTCTGGAAGACAAACAAGGGAACAGGCATTCTCAGCTTGTTCAGAAAACTTAAGGTTGGCTTTGAAGATTACTTCCAACAGTCGTGAAAATTTAACTTTTGTACTCTGTTAAATACTCTGTTAAACTGGCCTGGAATCTTTAAGTGGGTGGGGGGAGAGGGGAGAAGGGACTGGAGGCAGAGGATGAAGTGGGTGAAGAGAAACAGAAAAAAGGAAACAAAGGAGGGGAAAGGAAGACAATGTTGCAAACTGTTAGCAGCTGCTCAAACTAGGTGAAGGCTATGTGGATGTCGGAGGTAAAAAGGACACCTTTCCAGCAAAAGGTTGGTCACAGCAACCTGCTCCATCCATCTTAATAGGAAATTGTACCCACTCTGAGGCTGCCCACAGAAAGCTGTGGACACAGCATGTGCCATCTGTAACAATTCACACTGCCCAGAGTTTGGAAGCTGGGCAGAGTCATCCCTGAAGCACCTTTCATCTGTAACAGGTCACACTGCCCAGGGTTTGGGAGCCGGGCAGAGCTATCCCTGAAGCATAAGGGTAGTAAGCAGCACTTTGAACGGTTCTCAAGAGAAAAGCAACACCCCATCTAGGAGCGATGTACATTTTTCAATATTTTAAGCCTTCTGAGGACTATCCTGATGTTATTTGCTAAGCCTATAAAAAAAGGCACATTTTAGAGGTGACTATAGTGACTTTGAAAGCCATCACAAGCAAGCTTGAAAATGAACACATTCAATTTGTTAAGTTATCACTAGTGCTCTGACTAAAAACTGTATGCTTACAAAACAGAGGCTTCTTAAAAAAAATACTATATAGGAAAAGTACCTTCTTGGGATCACAAAGGAAGTCATTTTAAAATCAGTTTTAATAAGCTACAGTAAACTTATTAGCATCTGATCTTATTATAAAGTTACAAAGTACTTTGTTGGTATAGTCCTCTGCAGAACAGTGACGACTGCATGTCTGGTATTTGTAAGATACTAGGTTCTCGTTAGCACCACACACGCCAATTGCTAAAAATAAGTACTGGGGTACACAGTACTAGGGATACCACATCTCTCTTTCTATGGTTAGATCACACAGCCCAGGACAGAGAGGGCTGAGAAAGTCTAACTTTTCTTCGCCATCAACACTTTACCTAGCCTCCTAAAAGCTCAATGCTCCTACTGTCATACAAGGGTGTGTGCAAATCTGTATGACCTTCTCTTAAGTTATTAAAAACAAACAAACAAACAAAAACAAAACAGTTAACCAGCCTCTGATACATAGCAAGGTGTCTGGAGACAGCAGCTACTGACATTCCTTCTTAATCAATAGCAGCTCCTGCCCTTTTTTAGAAGATTCATTTTCATGTAACTTTAGCCAGAAATAGCTAAGTTATAGGGTACACTTAGCAATTTTTCTTTTAAAAAGTGAAATCATGGGCTGGAGAGAAGGCCCAGCATTAGGAGCACTTGCTACTCTTGCAGGTTCAGTTTCTAGCACCCACCTGGTGGCTAGCAACCATCTGTAACTCCAGTTCCAGGGGATCTGATGTCCTCTTCTGACCTGCTTAGGCACCAAGCATGCATGTGGTACACACACCCACATGCAGGTAAAACATTTGCACACAAAGTAAAAGACATAAATCTTTTTTTAAAAAAAATGTCGAATTGGGGTCAATTGGAAGGCTTAGTGAAAAAAGTGGTTGTTGTCAAGACTAGAGTTCAATCCCTGAAATCCTAACAATAGCAGGAGAGAACAGGCTCTCATGGGACTGTCCTCTGAGCTCCATGCAAACTTCATGGTACACATGGTCCACCCCATCAATAGAATATAAAAATATTTTTAAGTGAAGGGGCTGAAGAGATGGCTCAGAGGATAAGAAAACTGACTGCTCTTCCAGGAGACCTGGGTTCAATTCCCAGCACCCACATGGTGGCTCACTGCTATCCAGCACGCCAATTCTACTTTTATACGTACAAACAAAACAAACACTCATGCACATAAAATACTAATAAATAAAATCTTTTTTTAAGGCAGGGTTTTAGTTGTTATTTTTTAAAGTAGAACCAGGGGCTCGAGAGATGGCTCAGCAGTTCAGAGCACTGACTGTTCTTCCAGATGTCCTGAGTTCAATTCCCAGCAACCACATGGTGGCTCACAACCATCTGTAATAAGATCTGGTGCCCTCTTCTGGCCTGCAGGGATACATGCAGGCAGAACACTATACATAATGAGTAAATAAATCTTTTTTTAAAAAAATAAAATAAAGTAGAGTCAGGTGAGAGCACTTGTCTGGCACACACGAGGCCCTGGTCTGATCTTCATCACCACCAAGTTGTTTAAATGTTTTTCAAATTTGGGGAACAAAATAGTTAAAAGGAAAACACCCCATCAGGAGAAGATCATAATCATTTTATTTCTGCACTTAATTAAGACCACCTATGAGCTGGACAATCTCATAGGACAGTGCCTTCATTTTAATTAAAGATTTGCTTTTTAAGATTTATTTTTACTCATTTCTGTACGTGTGTGTGTCTGTGTGTGCACACATGTGTGTATATATGTATGTATGTCACATGTGTGGGTGCTTCTGGAGGTCAGAAGAGGGAATCAGAGTCCTTGGAACTAGAGTTACAGGCAGTTGTAGCTCCTTGACATGGGTGCTGGGAACCAAACTCTGGTCCTCTAGAACAACATCGAGCAATTGTAAGCGCCTCTCTAGCCCAACAGATCTTAAATGATAGATCACAATTCATTAAGAGGTCTTGAATTGAGTTAATGAGTTTCTAACAGCATTTTAGAATTTTGATGCAGTGGGAACTCAGTACATCACACAAAATAAATAATATTCCATGATATTTCTGTTTAAGCTTTTACTTTATAAAGATTTATTTACTTATTATGTAGACAGTGTTCTGTCTGTATCTATGCCTGCAGGCCAGAAGAAGGTACCAGATCTCATTACAAATAGTTGTGAGCCACAATAGGGTGGCTAGAAATTGAACTCCGGACCTCTGGAAGAACAGTCAGTGCTCTTAACCGCTGAGCCATCTCTCCAGCCCCTGTATAAGTTTCTTATATGGAATTATGCGGTAGCTAATCCTGCATGTCAACTTGACTGCATCTGGAATCAACTATGACCCAAGCCGCTGAGCACACCAGTGAGGGATTTTTCTTCATAGGCTTGTTTGAGGTCCTAAAGCTGAGCTTCATCTTCTAGAGGCAGCCCACATAAAAGGACATGAAAGAACGAGCCCTTGCTTTGTGCCTCCTTGCCCTTCCTCTCCCTGGCAAGTTCATTTTGCCTGCTGCTACAGCCAGACTCCATTGTAGACTGAATACCTCCCAGACTCCAGCAGCAGACTGTGACTGTTCAGACAGACATCCAGTCTCACGGAGTGAACAACTACCGGATTCTCGGCCTTTCTGTCAGCGCGCAGTACTGTTACACTGTCAGGACCACAGCCTGTAACCACTCTAAGAAATCCTCTTTATACCCACGTGTGTGCGTATACACATACCGACATACAGTGGCACACACACGGTGACACAGACATACTTACACAGACACACACACACATTGACACATACACACATGCACATTCCATCAATTCCATTCCTTTAGAGAGCCCTGACTAATACAAGGTACCCCCGTGACTGCATGACATACATGGTTGTTCCTTTGGCAGGAGGATACAGAAGAAGAGGCAAGGGTGGAAACAGGGAAAGAGGAGGAAGAGACTGAAAAGCAATATCCCTCAGGATGGGTCAGACCTCTTGGAAGAAGGTCCCTGCCAGGGGGTTACTTTCTAAATATCCGTGGTCTCCACATCTGGATGTGGCTTGGGGACCAGTGAAGGGCCATCTCCTCACACATAGCAATAAGGAATCTGTGAAATCTTCATGCTTCCAAAGTTGCTGACACGGAAACCCCTCTCCTCAGGAATGGTGCAACCTCAGCTTACGTGAACCCCAAGCTCCAGGTACCCGCTTCCTGACCTCGCACCTCTCCAGTTATCTAAGTAGGAAAATCTTAGGATGTCTGAAATCCCCTCAAAAATAGAAATCCCCAAGCTACCAAAAAAACAAACCTTTCACCTTGTATTGTCAGAGGCTCCTCACCGTTCTCTTCTTAGAACAGCACAAGAACCAATGAGACAAGACAAAAGCTATAAGAAAATTTACAAATAGGAAGACAAGACCCAAGATTGGAATTTGTCTCCTCGCTTCAGATCAGCTAATGGTGAGTTCCAGCTGCCCCTCTTCCTGTGCTTCTGAGTCCTTCCCTATGAACACGACTAACAGCTTCCCTGCGCAGAAGTGAATGACCCTGGCTGGATGAAGTGTGCCCACTCTCCGGGAATGCGGTGTGAGGCAAGCAGACTAGGCCAGAGCCCACTTCCATATGCACATGGAATGCTCCGACCTGCAACACAGGAACCCGAGGTCTCCTACAACCAAGGTCTTTGGGGAGATTATCTAAGACTATTTACTCAACAGCAACCCTGGTCTAGAATAGAACTCCATCAAGAGGAGCTGGGTACTGCCTTCTGCTTTGTTTTCCCACACAGAGACGCTTTGCCAGGCTCATCAGCAGAACCTATTCACACAGTGAACAGACCCTACAGTGTTTGGTTCCCAGAGCAGGTGAGAGACTGAGAATCTTCACTGTAGCAAGAGTTCTTCTCTGAAGCAAAGCCATTGAGACACCCGCGTCCACATTAGTGGACCCTTCTGCGTCTACGTCTCCTTATCACAGAGCCAGGACCAGAGAGTAATGTCTCAATAATGTGGCTCTGGGGAATAAATGAGTCTGTGGTTTCAGGTCGATGCTAAATACCGGCACCAGGTGAGCATCAGGTGATGCTGGCATCACTACTTGCATTCCCACATCCTGTGTGCCTACCTTCATTTGCTTTACTTTTGGTCAGAAGGACCCCAATGGGTCTATCGGGATCATGCTTGCGTTCCTGCCGGGACTTAGGCTCAGGGCTGGGGCTGCGGGAGCGTAGGTGTTCGCGGCTGTGGCTACGCTCATAGCGGGTCTCAGGCTGGGCTCTTCTGTCGTATGATGGGCTGTAGCCTCCCTCATAGTCAGGCTCATAAGATTGGTGATAGATGCGCTCATAGTCTCGGTCGTAGTCCCTGTCGATGCTGCGGCCCCGGCTACGGTCCCGGGGCACATAATCGAGGTCCAGGCTGCGCTCCAGGCTCCTGCCACGGCTGCGTTCCCGGCTGCGCCCATAGTCTTCGTGGTCCAGGCCACGTTCCAGGCTCCGGCCACGGCTGCGCTCACGTTCCCGGCTCTGCGGGCGCTGCTGGGAACGCCCCCTCTCCCTGCTGTCCTCCCAGCTGTGGCTGAGCACATCGTGGCTGCTGTGCCGGCTCCTCTCACTGTAGCCGCTGCGGAAACTTCTGCCATCAAATTCATCTATCACCTCAAAACCCCGGTCATCATGACTGAGGGGAGGGCTTCCCTGCAGTGGGGCCACCTGGACCTTCCGGGGCCTCTTGACCACCTGTCCAGAAAAACAGCAGATGCAAGACCGTGCAAACAGAGAGAACTGGTAGGGCAATGGCCCTGGCTCCAGATTCAGTGAAACCGTCCCTCTTCTAAACTCAGTGTGGAAAGGAGTGGCAGAGTCATATACACACACACATACCCCTTAAACATCTGTATCCCTGCCAAACCTGCAAGCCCTCACCCCCACAAGTTCCTGTCCAGAACCGAGGACAATAAAAATCTTCACAAAGTTAGAATAATAAGCTAGAAAAGCGACTACAGCTGTGAGTATAGTGCTTTTGAAGGCTTCTGATCAAGTATCAAGAGCCCCAAAGGCTTCCGACCGTTCATCAAAGTCAAAGAAAACCAGGAAGTGAGATACTTTGTATATAATTGCTGACACTTCTGCACGTGTTGCAGCAAGATTAGAGAAAAAGGACTAAAGGGATATCAATTACGCGCGCACACTTATCCCAAGCCATCTTGACTGGGAATTAGGCAGCTCTGAGGTTACTGGTTTTCTTTTTTTTTTTTTAATATTTATTTATTTATTATGTATACATTATTCTGTCTGTGTGTTTGCCTGCAGGCCAGAAGAGGACACCAGACCCCATTACAGATGGTTGTGAGCCACCATGTGGTTGCTGGGAATTGAACTCAGGACCTTTGGAAGAGCAGGCAATGCTCTTAACCTCTGAGCCATCTCTCCAGGTTTTCTTATATTTGTTAACAGGGTGGCCCTATTCTTAGGAGATGCGTGCAGTAGTTATTAAGTAGGATGCTTGCAACCTTCCTCAGGAGGGTAACTTGGACACAGCTTCGCCACATCTGTGGCATCAATCTAGAAAAATATCAAGGCTCCAAGAAGTGTGCTGGCCCTAGGTCATATAACTGTCAAATGGTCATTTTCTTGGGGCATTAGAAAACATGTTCTTGAATTAAAATCAGATTCTCTGCAAGAACAATATGGGCCCTTAACCACAGAGCCATCTCTCTAGCCCTTCTTTATGTTTTGATGAACAAAAATATTTTTAAAAAATGTATGTACAGTTTAAGTGCAAGGTCATTTGGCTTGCATGTATATATATGTACCTATGCCATCACAGGACTTACAGTGGCTGCAATCTTCCCTAAGGATGTCTGGCTTGCATGTGTGTATACATACTAGACAGCATCATAGGACTTACAGTGGCTGCGATCTTCCCTAAGGATGTCTGGTTTGCATGTGTGTATATGTACTAGACACCATCACAGGACTTACAGTGGTTGCGATCTTCCCTAAGGATGTCTGGCTTGCATGGTGTATATATATATGTACTAGACAGCACCACAGGACTTACAATGGCTGCGATCTTCCCACTTTTCCTAAGCTGCTGAACTGCAAACGAGTGCAGCACATCCTCCATGGGGGTGCCATTGACCATGACCACCCTGTCATTTTCTCTGTAAACAAAAAATAAAAATGCATGGTGAGTCATCTTCAACACCTAAGAGAGAACAGAAGCAGTAAATGAGCCCCAAGAGCTGATTAAGGGTCTCAGTGTGTGGCAGACCCCAAGTCAGGCCAACCTAGTCTGAGCTTCTTCAGAGTTAAGAAACCAGAACCCACATATTCAACTTCTGGTGTTCACTAAGAACCACCGTGTATGTGTAAAAGACCTGTCCAGACCACAGGCTCTCTCCAGAAGGCACCTGGAGATGAGACCATCTGGAAGGCAAGAGGAATTCAAGGACAGTCCTATGTGCTACAGTACAGTGAGCTGCAAAAGGCCCACAGGTACTCCCCTGAAATAGGTACACATTTATTTGTGCAATGTCTGGAGGGAAAGAGGTCAAAACCTTTCCTCGGATTCTTTTTGCTTGTTGGTTGGTTTTGTTTGTTTGTTTTGAGAAAGGTCTCCTGTAGCCCAAGCTGGCCTTGAATTCCCTATTTAGGTAACCAAGGCCTTAAACTGCTGAACCGCTCCAGAATGCTTAGATTATAAACAAGCACAATCAGGCCTGGCTTCTTTGCCTCAGCTTCTTTTCTATTTGTTTGTTTTGAGACAGTGTTTCTCTGTGTAGATGTGGTTGTACTGGAACTAACTCTGTAGACCAGGCTGGCCTCACACTCAGAGATTCGCCTGCCTCTACCTCCCAAGTGCTGGGATTAAAGGCAAACACCACCACCACCTGGCTTCCCTGATTCTCAAAGAAACTTTAAAAACACAGAATCCTATCACTTAGGCTCATCCAAAGTTATCTTAAAATTTTATACTACTCTAAATAAAGCTAACTTTGATAAGACTACCAACTAACAGGATAAGAACACAGAGATTTTTAAATCTCACATAAATTCAGCTTTTGAATGATCTGGTCAATAAAGCCACATAGGTATCTTCAGATTCTTCCCTGAAAGGATTCAGGATCTGTCTCCTAAAGTGGAGTTCCCTCTTCAGAACAGAAGGCTGGCAGCTGGAGAACTTGAGTTTACCTATCCTGACTTTTCCCACTATTAAATTCTGTTGGGGGGTTATTAGTTGGGTTTTGACTTGGGGTGGGGGTACTGCTAAAGTTTAACCCAAAGCCTAACCTGTGCTAAGGGCTCTAGTCCTGAGGCACACTTCTAACCATCTTCATTACATTCCAAGACAATTTTAAAAACATCTGGTAGACACTAAGAAACGTGGAGACTAAAGTGATCAGTTCTGTCAACATGGTTAGATTGACAAGCACTGAGAAGATCAGTAAAGCTCACTCTTAGGTGTATCTGTGGGGATGTTTTCAAGAGAATTAAGAGGTGGGGAGGCAGCTCATGTGCCTAAGGAAATAAAAGAGAAAGGCAGGAAGGGCAGGTACTGCCTCCGTCTTCCTCTCTCTGGTTCCAGCAGCCACGCTGTTGGCTGCCCTGTTCTACCATGTTCTTCCCACCACGACAGATGAAAGCCTCCAAAAACATGAGCCAAAATAAATAAGTGCTTCCCCTAAGTTATTTTCTCAACCACTTTGCTACAGGGACATGAGCTGCATGTTCAGAAACGGTCCCGACAGACTGGGGATGTAGCTTGGGGGCTCTGCTTCTCTAGCATGCATGAAGCCCTGGTTCCAATCCCCAGCCCTGCATAAATAGGTGTATAAACCCAGCACACAGGAAATAGAGAATTAGAATTCAAAGTCATCCACGTCTGTGTGGGGAAATGGAGACCAACCTAAGCTACAGATACTGTTACCAAAGTAAAGGGGGGAGAGTCACAGAAAAACTAGAAGGTTCCTAAACCGACAACTGATCATTTCCACTACCTTCCTACAGAGGTAGGAGGGCCTACACACAGGATTTCCCTCTCCCTCCATGTTGGATGGTCCCCAAAGTTTGGTGACTGTTAAAACGTAATGTATTAGCTGTGACCCTAACTCTCTCTTAAAGACTTCAGATGTAACATAAACACACATTAAAAGGCACACAGCCACCATAACACCTTGTCTAGTGCCAACCTGCAGGGCTGGCAGGGACTAGAGAGGGGAGTGAGGACACTTACTGGAGCAAGCCATCAGCGGGTCCACCCGGGAGCACATCAGAAATGACAATTGACGTTTCCCCATTTTCAAAGTGTGGGTTGTCTCTACCTCCCGACACTGCAATTCCAAATCCTCTTTTGGAATCCTGTTCATTAGAATTAGGAGAGAGGAAAAAAAATGAAAAAATCCTTCCGTAAGTGGCTTTCAGGATTTATTACAAGCACTCAATAAAATAAAGGTCAAATCAATAACCAGAGACAATCTGGGAACAGATGGGCTTACAGAGACAAATGAAAAAGAAAATAAAGTCACACTGTGGTCAGCTGACAGGTTCCTAAAGGGAAACTGCTTATCTACAGGGAGCAGCCTTGTGGGGGGTGGAAATGATTGACAGCCCAGGCCAACATTATCACAAGAGGCAGGAGAAGGAAGGCTGTCTTCTGTGTAAACAGGACTGTGTTGTCCTAAGACCAGGTAGACCTATTCACAGGATCCCTTGACCCAAACTAGAAAAACTTTAATAAAAGTTAATTCTTTGTGGAAATGTATTTTTAAAATGTATCTTTAGTTGAATAAGGCACATACCTGTAATTGCAGCACTTGGGAGGTGGAGGCAACAGAGTCAGGAATACAAGGCTAGCCATGACTACAAGGCAAATTGGAGGCTAGCCTGGACTACATGAGACCCTTACTCAAAAAACAAACAACAGCACTGTAGTATATCTTTAAATTCAAGTAAGGAGCGATGGCAGCTGCATTTTAATTTAAGAACTACATGGCCTTTAAAAATAAAATCTAAACAGAAAGCTGGTATTATGGGGCCGGGGAGATGACTCAGGGGATAAAGGAACTTGCAGCCGTGGTGAAAATAAACCACTCATACACGTCCTCTGACCTTACACAGTGCTGTGGCATGCAGGGACAAGAGTGGATGCGTGTGCACATAAATGCACATACATGAATGAAAAATGTAATAAGATAAATAACTAAAAAGCGAGTATTGTGATTTTGAAAGAGCAAAGCATTAAACCCTTCCCAATGTGCACACAAGATGGGAAATAAAGGTTTATTTATTTCCCATCTTTATTCCCCATGCATACCAGTGGACCTGTTAACACGCTATCTTCCTTCAGCATTTGCTTAAAAGGCCAAACCACACAATAGGGACATTGACATTATAATCCCAAATCGGGGTTGATGATACAAAACTACACTCAGAGTAAGAGAAACCTTTATCCAAGGACAAGTTTCTGTGGGGCCCAGGGTCCAGACTGCTTACAAACGCCAACAGCCCATGCTGCCTCCACATGGCTCTTGTTGACACCAGCACCAGCACCGGGTTTTAAACAGAGGTGGTTCCATACCCTAAACCAAGCCTCAGCCCCTTACTTTGCAATCTGAGGACCATATTTATAGGGATGTATGATATGCTGGTAAAAGGGGAACAGGCAGGAATCAGAAAGATGTCTGAAGTTAAATGGGCAAGCCTCAACTGAAGAATTTGTGATGACTGATCCGGAAGTCAAGACACCTGGACTCTGACCCAGTGATGGAGTTCTGAGGGTCAAGGGAAATCTTCCCTTTGAGGAACTGACAATCTTTCTAGAAAGTGGAAGAACCTAGAGAGACTCGGAGCAGGGTGGTCTCTGTGGAGCCCAGAAAATGTACACGGATGTTGACAGGAGGGCAGTCTGCTGGGATAAGGACTGCAGACCACGAGCTAACTGCAGACAGGGCGAGGTGGTAGCAGGCTTGCCCGGAGCATATGGGGGTGGGGGGTGCGGGGGAAGGGGGACTGGAGATTAAGTGCAATTCTAGAGTAGTCGGCCCAATCAAAAAAACGACATATAGAGTAAGCTAACACATCACACTTTTATTGTCAGGGTAGAAAGAACTGGAAATAACACATATTTATTAAGCATCAATTATGTGTCGGCATCTATGGAATGAATATATTTCCTCATTTAAACAAGAACGGTAACATTGGTGAAGTGACTTAAAATAAATAAATAAAATCTACACAGTGTTCTATCTCCAACCCTAAGGGAAGGGTAAACGGAAACGCTTTGTGTGGAGGGGATAGGGGTGTGTGTACACTGTGTGTGTGTGTGTGTGTGTGTGTGTGTGTGTGTGTGTTAGGGGAGTGAGAATGTGCACAAGGAAGCCAAAGGAAAGTCTTAGGTGTCATCCTTCAAGAAGCACCCACCTTGGTTCTTTAGTCTCTCACTGCCCTGGAGCTTGCTAAGTGGGCTTGACTGGTTAGCCAGCAAACCCCAGGGATCTGCCTGTCTCTCTATGCCTTCCTTCTCAATCTTGGAACTGTAAGCATGTACCTCCAAAGCCAGCATTTTACAAGGGTGCCAGGGATCAAACTCAGGTCCCCATGATCTGGAGATCCCATCTCAAAAAAAGTAATATAAAAGACACCTTGGGAAAAACACCCAAGGTAGACTTCTGATCTCCACAAGCAAACAGACAAACATACAGATCAATAGATACCCAGACAGACAGACAGACAGACACACACACACACACACACACACACACACACACCACACCACACACACACACACACACACACACACACACACATACACTTGGAACTGAACTTCTTGATTTCTAAGGCAGTCTTTTCAAATTGACTTGGGAGTTACAACTGTTGTAAAGTAGATAATAATGGAAGAGGTGGAGAGAGTATAGCTCAGTGGTCTGAACCAAGGGCCTCTTGCATTCTTAGCGTGTGAGAGGTATAAATTCAATTCCCAGCTCAAACTCAGAAGGGAAAGTGGGAAAGAGAGTAAGGAGGGTACTTGGGCTGTGTATGTTGGGAAATGTTACTTCTATATTCTCAAGCAAATATGGGCCTCCTCCCTTTTACAGTCTGTTCTGTCCAGAGAGAAGAGTGCGGACTAAACATCCCCTAAAATGCTGCACAGTAAAAAGAATCTAATCAAAAACACAAAAGCATGCAACTTCTGCCAACAAGTTCATTATTGCCAGCGAGTTCCAATGATGCACTGCCCACCTCAGCGAGATTAACAACAAAACTGTGCGGGCAAAAGAGCAAGCCATGAACTGAGAAGCAGCAAGCCAAGAGGAGGACGCACGGAACAAAACATGCAGAACTCACCTTCTGCAGGGTCACGGTGTACTGCTCCCAAATCAACTCCTCCATGCCTGGGCCCTGCGTGGCAGCGAACAAAGTCAACTTGATTACACAGCAAATACCCCAATGCCAGAAATAAAACTGTAACTCTGCACTCTCTGACACAAACCCGGCTCACACTCCCCATACACGAAAAAGAGCAGGTGTTCGCTCACCATGCTGTGGTGCTTATATCCGAATAGAACCTTCTAGGAAATGATAGTCTTGATACTAAGGCATTACACGAAAGATATATGTGAGAGGCCCTAAAAATGGAAAAATGGAATAAAATGGACAGTGCCGGGAGCCTTTTGACAGCCATTGTTAGGAAATACCATAGTTAGGGAGCGTGTTTAACTTATCTGGGGGATGGCTCAGTAGCAGTAAAGGTGCTTGTTGCCAAGCATGACAACCTGGGTTCAATCACTAGAACTCAGATAGTGCAAAAAGAAAGCTGAGTCCTAAAAGTTGTTCTGACCTTCATACATGTACATAGTGAGCATGGACTCATGAACACACACACACACACACACACACACACACACACACACACACACTCTCTCTCTCTCTCTCTCAAGAAAATATAATAAAATTTTAATTTAATTAAAAAATATTCTCCCATTTATATCGTCTGTCAAAAAAATGACCTTTCGACAAATTTTCCATATCTTAAACCTAAAGAAACCCTTGACCTTGAGATCAGCAGGATGTGTCAAATTGAATAAACCGCAGGATCTTCTGGCTTTTTCTCAGTAGTACTTCATGAAAAACAGACTAACATCCTCTGCTAACACAATTCTAAGAGATGTCTAGGGAGACCTTTAAAACGGTGGTGTTACTTTAAGACGAATGATCTGCTAAATGCAGGCTGCCTTTAAAAAGGCTAAAAGTGTCAAGAATGCACACGGCTACAGACAGGCTGGCCTCAGCGAGCACTGAAACAGGAAGACACACAGAGAAAAGCACAGGATCTAGAAGAGTGGGCGATCAGGTGGATTCCCCAGAAGGACCCTCTTGTCCAGCTCAGGAGTACAGTGGAGTAGCTAGAAATTACCACTCCAGAGAATCCCTATCAAGGAGCCTGCATTCAGGTTTGGAAATAAGTTCTACTACGGAAGGTGACTGACTGTACGTCTTCCCCAAGCATCCCAAAGTGGCACTGGTAATGGCACCATATAGGAAATGCAGGGTTCCTCTCTCCAAGGGACATGTTTAAACGAAGGTGGATATGTAAGAAACCTGAGTGCATAGTTCATAGGTACTCATACATATACAGTCATACGTGTACACGTACACGCATGTACACACACGCATGCACACACACACAAAGTAACAGTTACAAGAAACAAACTGAGGGATCAATTAGAAACATCAATAACAAACCAAAAAAAGTATACAAAACATAGTTCATGTTCAATGAACATTAGTCCATCAGAAGGACCACGCCAATAAATCTGAAAGGATTTTGAGAAATGAAAAGAACTGAAGCAACACAAAAGATGGACTAGTGTCTCATACGAGATGCAGCTGAAGAAGACAATTATAGATAAAGCAGACACAAAGGGACAACTCAGGGCACAGCACGAGGCCTGAAAGGTAGGAGGTGTCCGTCGCACAGAAGGCCAAGAGCAAGAAGCTTCAGGGAGCTAATACTGCACTGATAATTAGAGCGACTAGGAGATACTGAAAAACTATTCAGATAGTGTGGCATTTCCTCCTTGTTCACAGCTCTTAAGATTGGGAGAGAGAGAGAGATGCTCAGAGCTAAAGACGATGCCAACTGATACACTTGACCAGATAACCTACTCCCTCTGGAAGCAGAAGGCTAGGAAACCACAGTTCTGTTTGCACAGAAGAAACATGAAGTCGCCGCCTGTTGTGACTTAACTGATTACTGACTACGCAGACTGAGAGGCATTTGTGACTCTTGCTCTCCCCTCCCCTTGTGCTCAATTCTGGGACATTCCCACGGCAAATGCCATCTGGCTCCAAGAGATCAGAATTCTCAAAGATTAAAAAACTACAATTCATATTATATCCAGGGTCAAAAAGATACAAAGGTATAGGAGGCGTAGACAAAGTCTTGGCTATGGGGGATGGGGAGGTTGGGCCGGCTGGTGGGGGTAGCAGGGTGCTGAAGAAAGTCCATGCATCCATCCAAAGCAATATACAAACATCCTGAAAGGATTAAGAAAAAGAAATTATGGAACTGTTTGTTTACCATGACTACTGTTTTTATTTTTTGTTTGGGGCTTCTTGCGAAGCCTTCTTTTCTTTTGTCATGCTGGGGAACCCAGAGTCTGACATGCATGAGACAGATATTCTACCATTGGGTTACATCCTTAGCCCAGTTTTTCTGCTTTAATAAATGACTATTTGGCCAGTCATGATGGCATACACCTTTAATCCCAGCACTCGGGAGGCAGAGGCAGGTGGATCTCTGTGAATTTGAGGCCAGCCTGGTCTACAAGAGCTAGTTCCAGGACAGGCTTCAAAGCTAAAGAGAAACCCTGACTCAAAAAAAAAAATTATTATTTAGAATTTCATACATGTATACAATGCATGCATTTTGATAAACTCCTCCTCCTGTTGCCCCCCTCCCACCTGACTTTTCCCTTCCAACTTCAAGTACTCTTCCCACTGAGCCCATTTGGGGACAGTGTTTGCATGGATATAGAACTAGCCCATGCAGAGCCTCTCAGGGGCCACATCTCTGAAAACCAACACTCCCTCCCACCAGAAGCCACAAGGGCGAGCGAGATAGCTCAGTCAGGTGACCTAAGCTCAATCCCTGGACATAAAGGCTGAAGGAGAAAACATACTCCACCAAGTCATCCTTTGGCCTTCATGCACACATGCGCGCGCGCGCGCACACACACACCAACAGATAGTAGCTTATTTAAAATACTGACAACACTCATCTTTTGTTAGTGGTACATGTGCACGTGTCTGTAAGTCATACATGGTAAAGTGCGAAGGAGAAGCAAAGGGACGAAGCACACAGCACTGAAGGTGAAGTGGCCTGAGAAGGAGGCAGAGGTGACACAGAGGGAGCTGAGTTCTACACCTTGGTGGGGATGGGAAACCGTGATGAACGTGGTGATATTTGTTAAGTCCCAGGCTTTCAACGTTTAACCAGTTTGTAGGCACCAATCGTTTTGTGAGCTCAAAGAAGGGAGGCAAGGGGGTCGTCAAGGGGCCCTTGACTTCTGGCTGAGGACCTAACACCCAAGGCAGTATCTAGTTCCGGAAGTTTTAGTACAGTTTCGATTTTGCAGGGAAAAAGGATTGTGTGGCAACTTCCGCTAGGGGAAGGCGGGTGGGGGCAGTGTCAGCAGTGTAGGGGGTACAAGGCCAAAAGGAACGGCAAGTGTGACGGGTACAGACAGAGATGGGCACTGTGTGGGAGACCCCAGGGTGCTCCAGACTCCTCAGTACCTTGCTTTCCCTTTTTAAAGGTCAAAAAATAACTCTATTAAGAAAATGAAGGTGACATAGAATCTTGAGCAGGTAAAGTCAGAGAAGGACCTGCAACTCCAATCTCCTCGGAGATCGGAGCTCCACCTCTGGGCCCAGGGCACCTTTTCAACCTCGGGGATGAGATTTCAGTCACCCAGCAGCTTCTACATGGTCTCCATGAGTTTCTCTGATTACTTTACTTTCCGTATAAGGAACACAAACAGTAGCATCCTCCAGATTAGAACAAGTCATTCCTAGAAGCCATTCCACGGATACTTAGGAGTACGTGGCCTGTTGCAAATAAGAAGCACTGTGTATAGGTTATTTAAAGAATGAGACTATTTAAAGAAATAGTTATCCAATCTGTTATTTTTAGGCCTTTTATAGAGCTCAGGAAGACCTTGATCAAACAGATAACTGTGCTTTAAGGCTGGGAAGATAGTTGGGTTGGTAAAAGTGCTTCCTGCACTAGCAGGAGGACCTGAGTTCAGTCCCTAGAGCAGAGGGGAAAACCAGCAGGTAGTCCCAGCGCTGGGGAGGTGACGACAGGGGGGACCTGATGGCTAGCCAGTCTTGCAGACTTAGCAAGTGCCAGGCTCAATGAGTCCTTGTCTCAAAAACCAGCTCCTGAAGAACAACGCCCAAAACTGACCCCTGGACTCCACATACAAGCCCCTTTTACACACGTGTGCACTCCGCCTCCCAAAACACACGAAAGGAAACATTTAAAACCAGCCACCGGCAGATAACTAAGTCTTGACGGCCTGTAGTGACCCTGAACAGCCAACTTTTAAGCTCTGTGTCCACATATTGCTGCTTCTCGGTGAAAGAGACCACTAAGAACAAAACTTCGCTCCAAGTTGCTTTAAGTACACACTAAATCAGTCCAAACCACAGCAAATATCCACGTCACAGCGCCCTGGGTACTAAAACTATTGTCAGAAACGCGGAATGCCCAGCCATCGGGATGTAGGCTTCTACAGGACAAGAAGGTTAAATACTTGATCCCAAACACAAAATTCTCCAAACACACACAAAGCAGTATGTTAATCTGTACCCAAGAAGCCAAGCTCGCGGAGATTGCCAGTGCATGGGAATCAGCGGTCTGACTCACAAATCCAGTGAGCGGCTATCAATTTCACTTAGGTCTGCTCAAAATAAGACAAGTATTTAAAATTCTACCACTGACTGCAAGCCACATTCTGCATGCAATCTCACAGTTTGTTCCTGAAAGCTGCCAAGACACAAATAAATCCGAGGATAAAGGAGTCACTGTGCCACTGTGTGAAGGGCTTGCCCCCCTCCCCTCCGGCAGAGAAAGCATGGGAAAGAAGGGTGAAAACTGAAGGACTCACATGGCCTTTCCATCTCTCCAACTTTTTAACTGCCTGGGTCCACATCCTCTGGAATACCTGGGCAGCCTTCATGGCTCCACAGAGTCAGGGCTGGCCACTGCCTACCTCCCAGGCCGCTCACCCATTCCCACCACTCCACGTGGTTACGTAAGGCGGATACAATAGTGGCCCACATTCCCAGCAAATCCTGTTGTCATCTCGCAGTGACACATCCATACAGCAGGGACGCCAAGCGCTTTGGAAAGCATGATTCGTGAGGCACAAAGAAAGCTGTCTGGACTCAGACCACTTCAACCGCTTTCTTTTCCTGCCTCTCTCCCGCACAAGGAGGACAGCACAGGGTACGTACTTCTTCCGGCTACGGAAAATCATCCGGGGTTACTTCTAGCTTGCTAAGTAGTGCTAGCCTTTCATACTCACATATCCTAGGAGGGTAATCCAAAAATAGTTTTAGGAGCTAGAAAGATGGCTCAGTGGTTAAGAGACCTGAGTCTGATTTCCAGAAACTCATACAAAGTGGCTCACGACTGCCTATAAACTCTAGTTCAGGGACCCCAGGGCCTCCATGAGCTCCTGCACACATACGGCATACGTGTATACACTCACAGACAGACACACACATGAATAAAAAAATATTAATAATCTTTAAAATTTTAAGACACAAACAAAAACAACTTGCCTCCTGGCTCTGGGGAGGCCGAGACAGGGAACCGGTAGATCAACAGTTCAAGGCTAGTTTGTACTCTACGGTGAGATACTGCCTCAGCCCACCCCCTCCCCCCCAAAAAAGCAAAACAAGACAAAACAAATTTGTCTGTGCTAAACATATACAGCCTTTTTTGGCAACTATTCCCTAAATAATCTAAGTACTTAAGTAGCATTCAACCTAGAGATGGCTGGAGGTGCGTGAAGTTCTACCCAAGCCCCATGAACACTATCCCACTTCATACAAAGGGACTTGAGATTCTCTGGCTTTCAGTGTGTAAGGGTCTCCTGGGGTCAGGGGACCCAGGAAAGGCTGTAGAGAAGAGCAGGGCTATGGAAAGGAAGAGAGAAGTAACTTGTTCACAGACACCTCCATCCAGGACACGTAAGCCAGCTAAACGGGGCTGCTAGTGTTAACTGATGGAGAGGCACCCAGAGAAATGGTGTACGTTCTTGTGTACACGGGCGCTGGTGCAGGTCGGCGCTGCCTCAGGGACAGAGACCTTGCTCATCAAAGTTCTATTTTTCCTCTCTCTCTTCCAGACTTACCATAAACTTAGATAAAGAGATGACAAAGAGCTCTCTGTCCTTGCTTCTTTGTGTAGTTTTGGATTCTGAACATAAGGATGCCCGGGCTTGCAACCAAGGCAGATTTTCAGAAGTGTGCTGTCACCGCTGAGGGTCTTGTCAATAGGCTGAGCTGTTTGCAAGAGAAGAATGTGCCACATGGGTTGTTTGACACTGGGACAAATCTAAATTTGGACCACATCACAGTTACAATGCAGGAGATGATTTGAATGCCAAAAAGTTAGTTTAAGGGTTTAATTTTTCTTCTTTTTTTTAATCTTTTAAAATATTTATTTATATTATTTTTGATGTGTAGTAGGATGTTTCATCTACATCCATATCTGTGCACCAAATATATGTCTGGGCATGTCCGTGAAGGCTACAAAAGGACATACAAACCTGAGCTACAGACCTTTGCAGCTACTGTGTGGGTGCTGGGAACTGAAGCCAGGTCCTATGGAAGAGCAGTCAGTGCTCTTATTAGCTGAGCCATCATCTCTCCAGACTCCACGAGGTAGGCTTTAAAGTCATAAACCCAAGTACAATTCCTAAGCCTTGGATGTGCTATGCCCTTTCCCACCTATACCTCCGAGGGCTAGCAGCAGTCACAAATGAAGCAAGTACCCTGCAGCCGGGGAGAGCTGCAGAGACCAGCTTTGGAAACATCAGAACAGCCACAGCCTGCTCCCTCTGGCCCTTCCACTGGTGACCCCAGAAGGACACTGCAGGAAGGCTGCCTCCAGGCAAAGATCCTGAGTTTCAGAAGCACCTTCCATAGATTCCTAATGTCCACATTTACAGTCAAGAAACACTTGCTACACAGCGGCCGCATACCGCTAGATAAACAACTCTTGAGTCATTCCCCTAAGGCAGGCCCAGGCAGTGGGGCAGTGGGAAGTGTGAGCAAATTATTCTAACCCAGTGTGAGTGCAAAAACCGAGGAAAGCACAAAGCTCATTCATTCAACATCCACTCTCCCAGCACCAGGCAGATGGCAGAGCCTGCCAAGACACTGAGGGATATGCACCAAATGTTCTTCCCTCAGAGGGAAGGAAGGCCTTAACAGAGGAAGCAATGCAACTCTCTCTTGCTCTCTACTGTCATCGGTATTTTATTTTGAGACAGGACTTGAATATGTATCCCAGGCTGGTTTTGAACTATGTTCCTGCGTCTGCTTCTAACCCACAAGCTGGGATCATATGCATGGTCACCAAGTACCATGAATGCTACGGATATGAAAGTGGAAAGAATTAATCATAAGCAAGTCTGAATAGTTGCCCACAGAAAGACCAGCAGGTGGGTACAAAGACTCTGAGGTAGAAAATCAGCTCCGTGATTGACTGTGGGAGGTAGACCGCCATAAGAGCAGGTGCATAAGTGAGCTGGGAGAGCAGGTGATGGGAAACTCCTTCAGCCAATGGCCTTTGAGAGTGGGTTAATGTAAGATGTAAGAGTTGATTAATAAGAATCCTGAGCTAATAGGCCAACCCGTTTATAATTAATGCAGGCCTCTGTGTGTTTCTTTGGGACGGAACAGCTGCAGGACCAGGCGGTAAGAAACCTCTGACAACAAGCAGGCTGCGTGTTATGTGAGGGAGCAGGAGCAAAGGGAGGCATGTACCAAGCACAGGAGGCACCCTCTCCCCCAAGTTTACAGGAGCTCCTGGCTGAAGGAGGACAAACCAGTCCAGCAGAAAAGCAGCCTATGTGGAGGGAACAGCATGTTCTGGTCCAGGAGCATGAACCTGTAAGGGTGTGTTCTAGGTGCTGGGGAGCACAATGTTTAATAACATGTTCTCTACATGAGCATGTTGAAATTAGTCTACTGCTTGGGAGCCTCGAGAATATGTCTATACCCGTGGGAACAGGCCATGAGGTGGTTACAAAGGCTGGGAGGGAAGGCTGGCACCAGCACTCAGCAAAGAACCGCACCTGAGGGCTTTTACACAGACTCAACAAATGGCATGCTCTGTGGGTCAGCAGCACCTGTACCCCTTTCACAGTTAGGAAAGCTGAGGCGAAGACTTTTCATGGTACACCTTTGCTTTGCGGGGAGTGTCAAGAATCAGAAACTCAAACAAAAAGTCAACTTTGTCTACCTGGGAGGAAACCTCAGTTCGAAGGGGGGATCCGTTTCAGACGTTAAGAGGCAGACAGAACAGCAAGGGCTGCATTCCAGGCACCAGGAAAGGTTTGGTCAGCAAGAGACATAACGACAACAAAATTACAAGTCTATGAGACACTTGTCTGGAGCTGCCTTCTTTATAACTCCAAAACCTGGACAACGAAACACCCCTCAGACAGCGGCTGAATGTGTTTGAGATGGCGTGTCCCAGGAGGATTCTAGGAGACCCATGAAGAGATAGGCTGAACAACGATGACATTAAGAAACATCATCTCAATCTACAGAAGGAAGTAAGCTACAGGATACGACAATGCGCTTGAGATACTTCGGACCTTGTTATGGGAATGAGTGATGGCAGATACCCAAAGATAACACTGCTTGGAGGAGTGCACGGGATAGGGCAAAGAGGAAGACCCCCAAAACGCTGGATAGACAGAATGAAGGAAGACTGTGGAACCTTGGGTGTGACAATAACACAAGCATCTAGAACTGTCCAGGACAGGAAAAACTGGAGAACTGCCATAGACGGGCTGCCATGCATGCTTAAGCATTGCTGGGGCTTAATGAAATGAAATGAATGAAATGAATGTTTGTTTAAATCTGAGGATCAGAGCATAGAACTAGCCAACTAGCTAGCCACAGAGGCCAGGCAGTGGAGGCACACACCTTTAATGCCAGCACTCAGGAGGCAGAGGCAGGAGGATCTCTGTGAGTTCAAGGTCACCCTGGGCTACATTAAGATTGAGTGTGTCTAAAAGAGAAACAGAGCTCACACAAAGGTGAACATCCCAGCACTAGGAAGCGAGATATGGCTGGGTGGAGAGAGGACTATAAGGTGGGAGGAGACAGGAGCCCAGGGCAGTCAGTCTGAAACACCCATTAAGTGGCGGTGGCCATAGCTTTGTGCATGAAGCATCCTATGGCATTTTCATGCTGGATCATCAGGAAGTCAACGGCTATCCCAGGAGGGGAGCTTGTCAGCAGCCTGCTGTCACAGTCCGCCGTCCTCTAACTGGGACACTTGTGGTTTCCTATAACCCAAGGACACCAGTCTCAGTGACAAGTACTGCTAAGGCTCTGCTCACACGTAGGGCATGGCACCTCACAGACCATCATCCCAGGACTCAGGAGGTTGGGGCAGCAAGACCTCTGAGGGCTCTGGCCTATAAAATGAGACTGTCTCGAAAACAAAACCTCTGCTGACAAGATACAATTTCGAAACACTTGTCAAATAAATCAACACACACACACACACACACACACACACAAGATAAAAAAACTTCAACTACTTTTCATCCTATCATGAGGGTTTGTGCAGGGGGCCGAAGGGAAAGAACAAACCAGTTCTGTTTAATAAGGAAAACACAGGCACAGTATATAACTCTTTTCTTCTGTATCTCTTAGACAGCAGTTCACAGGAAACATGGCTTCCCGCCTCAGGTGCCTTCCCACTGGATCTCAGGACATGCTTCTCTGGGCCTAGGGTGAGGGAGCTGCTGCTGCAGGCACCTTCTCGTTCCTTCCTTCTTCCTCTTGTCATTGTCCTTCACCCATTTCTAGAAGCTACTGCAACTCTGAGTGCTTCCCATGCTCAATCTGCATCTTTATTTTCTTGGCCAGAATCTTGCCCTTAACTTGGTTTGTTTACAACGGCAAGAGCAGAG
The DNA here is from genome assembly GCA_028555095.1 of Dicrostonyx torquatus. NCBI lineage: Eukaryota > Metazoa > Chordata > Mammalia > Rodentia > Cricetidae > Dicrostonyx > Dicrostonyx torquatus. The sequence continues at coordinate 10,278,516 of JAQHUG010000021.1, read as the reverse complement.
TGGACAGCACTGTAGATCCTTCCACTTTTGCCACGGTGACCTTTGTAGGTGTCACTCTCTGAACAATGCCCACTCCCTCCATGTCCACAGGAACATCCTTCTTGGAGAACTACATGTGCGGCCTAAGGACCAACTCCATGTTTTCACAGAGGAGCAGAGAATATATAAAGGGACACATGGAAGATGGCAGCTGGCCAAGTGGGCCAAAGTCTTCAAAGCCAGTCTGAAGAAGACAGCAAACCCTATTTCTAATAGTAACGTTAGAGAAGGGTTTCTGATGGGTTCCTAGCACGAATGAGCAAAGACTAAGCCAAATGCTAAGACACACCAATTATGAAGTTTTTGGTTTTTTTGTATTTTTGGTTTTTGTTTGTTTGTCTTGTGACAAGGTTTCTCTGTGTAGCCCTAGCAGTCCTGAAACTTACTGTGTAGACCAGGCTGGCCCCGAGATCTGCCTGCCTCTTCCTCCCAAGAGCTGGGATTAAAGGCATGCACCACCATCTCCCAGCTGAACTTTTTATTTTTAACCCAAACATATATTTACCTCAGGTAAATATTTATTTTGGGGTACACTTAAGTAATAAAGAATCAGGACAAGATGACAGAAGGCTTGAGGACACACTGGGGCACAGTTACTAAGTTTTAACATAAGTACACTTTTTTAAAAGGCTAGGGGCTTGGCAGCTAAGAGTACTTCTATTTCTTCAAAGGAGCCAAGTTCAGTTCCCAGAATCCTCCTAGCAGGGTCACAACTTCCTGCAACTTCAGCTACAGGGGACCCAATGCCCTCTTCTGGTCACTGAGTGCACGCGCACAGACACATACACAAAAATAAATTAAAATTAGATACATGGAGGGGAGAGCTATTAACTTAGATTCCAAAACAGACTTCTAAAGCCATCCATGATGGTTCAGGCTTATACTCCCAACACCTAGACGGCTAAAACAAGAGGATCAGAAATCCAAGACGTGGCTGGGATGTGGGTTAAGTTTGAGGTCAGTTGGGTCATGTGAGACTCTGTCCCCTAAGTTAAACAACATCAAAAGCAAACAAACACCCCCCCAGACTTCCAGCCAAGACTTCTCCTTCAGACACCTGTAAACTTAGTGCCTGCACACGACAGTGCCGTGCACTCTGCAGGCAGAGAACACACCTGGCTGCTCCGTCTTTAGGCTGTGACCGACCCAGATCCCACACACGGTGACACGGGTGCTCCACCTTCAGACGAGGTTCAAGATCCTGACCCTTGCGCAACATAGCCTGGAAGGGATGGTGCTTGGACAAAGTTTGCTCTATGCCCACTGCAAATGAAGTGGCCTCCATAACAACCTCCATGAACAACTGCACAGCTGTGTGTGGCAACTAAAACCAGGCTAAGATGGTTCTCATAAGAGTACTATGATCAGCCTGGAACCCAAAAGAACTGAAATAAACACACGCACGCACACACACATACAGAAATGATGTTCCTAAAAGCATTATATCTAGAAACACACTAGTAGACACTACCCAAATGTGCATAACTGATGGCCAGACACATTAAGTATTACACTCTTATCACATACTGCTCCCTGGGCACAGGAAGGAAGGACATAACTACACGCTACAATACAGAGGAACTTGCAACAATAAGTAGAGCATGCAAAAGGATGAACCATATAATTCCATTTGCATAAGAAGTCAAGAACAGCTGCCGCCTAAAGAGCGACTATTAATGGGACGTGTGTGTGTGTGTGTGAGATAGCTATACAACTGTGAATGTAATAGAAGCTGTTAACTGTGTAATTTGAATTATCAGGTGAATGAATTATTATATCACCAAAAAAATGGCTTTTTTCAACAAGAAGTCACAAGGTATGATTGTGCACACCTGTAATTCTAGTGCTTGGGAACTAGAGGTAAGAGAGTTCAAGGCCAGCCTCTGCTACATAGCAAATTTGAGGCCAGTCTTAACTACCTGAGACTCTGTCCCGAAGCGAAACAACTGTCTCCTAGGCTGCACAATTGGAAAGCAGGGTCTGAAACCCAGGCCCCACCATGTGCCCTGAGCCAGGCTCTCACCATCCCTTTGCCTGTCTTCGCATCATCCAACCCCACTCTCTAGGGTTGTCGTGAGATACTCATTAGACAGGGCATGGACTGGATTCAGGGTATCCAATGGGTTGTACAGAAAGGAGACTGAAATCAGGAGCCTGTGCTCAGTCAATAAAGCGCTTGCCACATAAGCTCGAGGACCCGAGTCAGGTGTGGTGGCATGGTCTGTAACCCCAGGACCAGGAATGTGGAGACCAGGCAATCTAGCCTACTCAATGAGCTCCAGGTGAGACCCAGCCGGGCTCAAGAAACATGGTAGAAAGCTTCAGTCAGAATGGTCTAATGCCATGTGCACATACACACTCATCCCCAAACACACACACAAGCACACACGCACACAAGTAAAGAGACTTGGTGGCAGTCGTGTAAATAAAAGACTGAAGGGACTGAACCCAGTTCAATGGGGCCACACGGCCTGTTTGTTTTCCACTGAAGAAGCTACCGCTTCTACCAAATGCCCACCATGGCCTAAAAATTCTACTGGTGACCAGTTCCTGGCCTTCAGACTCAGGAGTCTCATGATTGTTTAGGGTGAGGCCCCATAATAGGAGACTGATGACAGTCTGGATCCAAATCGGCAAATATCCCATTTTAATTACACACACATACACATACATACATACATACACACACACACACGCACACACACACACCCCAGCAGATAATTACATTTAAGACCTCTATGTTCACAGCTCTCCTAAACTAAGCTGCAAGGCATAATTTAAACAGACCACCTTTATTTATAATTACAAAGAAGCCATTAATGAGCCCCAAAGGAAGGTGCTAATTTGGCAACAAAGACACAGCCCTGTCTAACCTGTGATTTTCAGTCTGACTCAGGCCATTGATCATGAAAACACAGCTTCGCCTTAAAAACAGCAAACACACACACAAACCACCACCCCATAATAGATACGAAGATAAAGAAAATTATAAACTGCTTTGTCAAAAGGCAGGTTCAAACACTACCCATGGGAACTTCTTTGCAGGGCTGCCCTGGTATGACACACACAAGGTAAACTGATCCTCCCAGATCTGCGGCACCATCAGAGGATGGCTCACACAGAAAAGAGACACCGTGTGCTTCTATAAGCCCTTTATCAGTGAGCCTGGCTAAGGCTGCAAGGCTGGGGGCCACAACAGACATACCTTCCTTACTGGAGAAGTGAGCCTTAGAATGCAGCACCAATAACTGGAAGATGCCAGACGTGCAGAATCCTCAAGCTGCCCTGGCTGATGGAGGTCCACCAGTGCCCCTGCGCAGCATGCTAACACTGGAGAACAGTGCTCAACGGTCTTTGCCCCCAATAATTCTCTGCCTTGTCAACATTCCAGAGTTGTATTGTCACCATGGAGACCACTGACCTCATGGGACCACTATGACCAGGAAACTGAAAGTCTAATTTGATTTCGCTTTAATTAGTTAAAAATACTTTCGACGCCGGGCGGTGGTGGCGCACGCCTTTAATCCCAGCACTCGGGAGGCAGAGGCAGGCGGATCTCTGTGAGTTCGAGGCCAGCCTGGTCTACAAGAGCTAGTTCCAGGACAGGCTCCAAAGCCACAGAGAAACCCTGACTCGAAAAACCAAAAAAAAAAAAAAAAAAATACTTTCGAAAGCTATGCTTACTGCAAAGTGTTAATCATACCCCGAATAGTGGCTTAAGTGGTTTCTCATACTTTACTATTAAAACATATACTATGGGGGCTGGAAAGATGGCTCAGCACTTAGAAGCACTCAGATTCAGAAGGAGCAGTCTTCTGTTCCTCCAGAAGACTCGGTTTCAGTTGCCAGCAGCTCACAACTATCTATAACTCCAGTTCCAGGGCATCTGACCCCCCTCTTTGGGCCTCCAGAGGCACCAGGCAGACACAAAGTACACACACATACATGCAGTCAAATACATATACATAGAAAGCCAACCTGTACAAAAATGCAACACATCCTAGAGTGAACAGCTTCTTACCACACCCCACACATGTGATACACACATATAATTCATGCAAAACAATCATACACATAGAATAAAATAAGTCTAGCATCTTGTCATCAAGGCAGTCTTTGCCTGAGAGATTTTACAGACAGGTGCCAACATTTGTTTTTTCCCCCCAATTCTGAGTTACATTTTATTATCGAGACCCTTCAGGGATGGCAACAAAAATCAGACAGAAAGAGCACATGACCTTAGAGCCTAAGAAGACACCTCTCCTTTTTGTGGAATTTGCCGTTTATCAGAAACCTGGCAAGGGCCACAGCCTGGTAAATTCTGTAAAATCCACTAGGGGGCGGAGTAATGCAGTACCAAACACAAAGTTCAAAATTAATTTAGAAGAAATTAGAAATCATTTCTGAGAAATGAGTACACTAAAAGATCTCACAAGATCCAAGGTCAGATTCCCAAATAGTAAGGGAAAAATGAAAACGACATTACACTTGACTGTTATCCATGCAGTCACACAAAAAGTGTACCAATAGAACAAGAGTTATTACAAGGGTCTGTCCAAGACAATCAGGAGTGGTCAGACTCTTCAACCCCATCCTTCTCTTCCTCTACAGGGCAAGACTGAGACCCAGCACCCACCCTACCCTGTGGCCACTTGATCTCAGCTCCAGTCAGGACGCTTGACCCGGAAAACCCAGACTTCACACTAGGCGAGTGTTTCTGATTGGGACATCATACCCATCCCTTGCCGTGAAATTCATCCCTAAGAAGAATGACTCAGTCGGGAAATAACCAACAGGATGGGATACTTGGAGCATCTCCTGAGTAGCACTGAGTGGAGGCGTCAAGGGGTTGGAACCTTGTAAAAGGAAACCTACCCCCATCACTTAGAAAGATTTGGGTTTCAGAGATGAGGTATGATGTAATCTGTTTCTGGGGGTACAGGGTATGTTGATGAAAACCTCATCTGCCCCACTTGCCGTGGAGTCTTAGAGGAGCCAGGAAGGCCTGGATGAGCTACCAAACCACAATTGCATTAAGGACCTGGTACAGCAGCAACAGACATGCATTGCAGGGCTGAAGAGGGCATCAGCAGAATGCAAGCGCCAGCTGGCAGAGCAGAAACGAGACATCCTGCTGCTGAAGAAGTACAGATGTGCAACCTTCCAAAACTGGAGGAAACGTGAATACAAGATCCTTGAATGACCTGCTGGGGTGATGAGACTTGACACTGTGCTGCAGGCTGTAAGCAAGCACTCCCTTGTGGAGAGTGGCTGCCTGGCCTCTCCTGTCAACGCTATTGGTAGAAAATGCCCACAAACGCAGCTGGTCCCGAGGGCCTGGCCACACTAGAGATATGACGATGAACCACGGCTACTGCGAGAACAATGTGAGCAAGAACATCCCCGGCCAGCAGACTATTGCACTGATGGCAGTGAGAACTTAGGGTGCAGGAACTGGGGCTTGTCATGATATTCAGACACAGTGTGGAGGAGATACAAGAGTGTGTAACTGGCTATCAGGAAGGGGTAGCAAAACCCATCACTCCAGCAGCTGAGCCCTGAACTCTCCCTTCTATCCTTACACTATGGCTTGTAATTGAGATTGAGACACATCCGTCTTGGCATAAAAGGCCTTGGAGCAGCTGACCTTCCTCATCCTTAGGGTACGTGTTCCAAGACTCCAGGTGGATGCCTGTAACTCCAGACAGCACAAAACCTAAAAATAATGTTTCTTCCTCTCCATCCACAGTGAACATTCATGATAAAATATAATTTCCAAATTAAGGAACAGCAAGAAATTACAATTTCTAATAATCAAATGGAACTATTTAAAATATGCATGACAATGATCAAAAGAGTGCACTGCAATAAAGATTTTATTCAAGACTTATTTCTTTCCAGAATTTTCCATTATATACTTTCAGACACCAGACTTCAGGTAGCTGGAACCAGAGAAAGCCAGACACACGGAGTGTAAGCTACTCCAAGGAACAGATGAGTGTTTCAAACACGACCATTTCAAATTTAACCATTTAGGGAAAGGGAAGTGGCTCGATGGGTCAAGCACTTGGGGCAGAAATTTAGGACCTATGTCTGGATCCCCAGAAGCCACACAAAGCCAGTGAGGGGGCATGTGTTTACCATCCCAGAGCTCCTAGGTGGGAGGCAGAGGTGTGAGAATTCCCAGAAGCTCATGAGTCAGCTAACCTGGTGTGTACAGCATCGAGTAAGATAGACCCTACCTCAAAAGCAGGTGGAAGGTGAAGACTGACGCCCACGGCTGCTTTCTATCTCCAGGAACACACTGCGGCATGCGCACGAGCACACACATGTCCACGCCAGCCCTGATCTCCGGGAACACACTGCGGCATGCATACCAGCACACACATGTCCACGCCAGCCCTGATCTCCAGGAACACACTGTGGCATGCACATGAGCACACACATGTCCACGCCAGCCCTGATCTCCGGGAACACACTGTGGCATGCGCACGAGCACACACATGTCCACGCCAGCTGATCTCCGGGAACACACTGTGGCATGTGCACGAGCACACACATGTCCACGCCAGCCCTGATCTCTGGGAACACACTGTGGCATGCATACCAGCACACACATGCAAGCATACACATTTTTAAAAATTAAAATAGAATTTAACCATTCAAAAAATAGAATTTCTTACTCAGTGGACAGGAAGAGAAAACAGATGAGCCCGTTGTGTTACACGCCTTTGATCCTAGCACTCAGGAGGCAGAGGCAGGTAAGTCTGAGGCCAGCTTGGCCTACAAAGTGAGTTCTAGGACAGCTGGGTCTACAAAGAGAAAACCTGTCTTGAAAAACAAATAAAACCAAATCCATTTTTAAGCCAGGGAGGGCTACACAGAGAAAAGTCTGTCTAAGAAAGAAAGAAGGAAGGAAGTAAGGAAGGAAGGTCATTGGATTTGATTAATTTAGGTAGTCAATAGTGGTGTATACCTTGGATCTCTGAGATGGAGGCTAGCCTGGTCTACAAAGCGAGTTCCAGGATAGTCTGAGCTGTTACACAGAGAAACCCTGTCTCTATCTCGAAAACAAAACAAGAGAAGAAGAAAGAAAAAGAAAACAGAAGGAAGACAAGTGGCAGCCTATGGTTTGGAGTTCCTGGCAGACATCTACCTATGCATGACTGAGTAAGAGGGCAGCGCTCACCTATAAGGGGCTCACCTACAAGAGGATCTCGCAGGCTCCTCTCCCTGCCTCCAGGTCTCCAGCTGCCTTCCTGCCTTCTCTCTCATTTCCACCCTCGACAAGCATCTGTCTGCAGGTTGCAGCCTAAGTGATAATCCTGTCCTCAAAGGTTTTATTTGTTTATGCATCTGTTTAATTATCAAGAGATAAAGTCTCTTGGGTGGATAATCCACTGACATTAGGTGAGCTCACTTTGGGTAACAATGCAAGTTTTGGGTTATTTTGCCCATAAACTAAAATCTAAACTATTTACAGCTTCTAAACACATACTGCAAGGGAAGGCTGGCTGGGATCAAAATCTTTCTGTAGGTAAACCTCCAAGTAGATCATTAACTATGGTCAGGAGCAGTAACTACACAGGGGTTGGGCAAGACACACTGAACTGTGGAAGAATTAAAAGAAAATTGTCCTAAAATTTTTTTTAACTATTACTATTGTGTGACTATATGTGTGTGTGTGTGTGTGTGTGTGTGTGTGTGTGTGAATGCACATGTAAGGTCAAAGACAACTTTTTAGATTCCATTCTACCCTCCGCCTTTACCCAGGCCCTGGAGATGGGTCACCAGGCTAACAAACACTTTACCCTCCGACCCATCTTATCAAATTTTTGCCTCTTGATCCTAAGATGGAGTGTGGTTTCTATCCCCTCAGACAAAAAGAGACTAAAGAAGTGACATTCACAACCCAAAGCTGGCAGCCTTAGATGACACATTTAGAGATAGGACATAAACTCTTGCCACTGCCTCTGCTCTCAATTAAGTCCAGCCACGAATCCAGTGGTAATTTTATATACACTCCTGGTCACACAGGCCTCACAGGCCTTAGAACAGAGAAGCGGCATTTTAAGTAGTGCGACAACCTTAGGTTTGTCCACACAAACAATGAAGCCATCAGTTCTAGAGGTTATGAGACAACCGAAAAGAACTAAAGACACTGAGCTCTACAGTCTTCCTACTTTTTCTAGCCCTGGGATTGGCTGGCCCAGTTCTCAATGGCCTCCATCCTGAACCCTCAGACCAGCCGCGGACACTGTATATCAACTTCATCACCAAAACAGTCTGGCTCCAAAATTCACTAATCCTTATTCCCAATCAAAACCCCCACTACAGTCGGGCACCACTGTCGCACACCTTCAATTCCAGGACTCGGGAGGTAGAGGCAGGTGGATCTCTAGGAGTTTGAGGCCAGCCTGGTGTACACAGTGAGTTCCAGGCCAGCCAGGTGTACACAGTGAGACTCTGTCTCAAACAAACAAACAAAAACCTCGCACTACACCAACACATATGCTTTCATCTCTGCTGGAAAGCATTAGTGTCTGCTGGACCTAAACCTCCTGGAGGTGTCTGATGTTGGAGCTGTACTCCGACCCCAGCAAAACTTACTAAATTGTGTCTGTCAACAGGCAAGTATCCAAGCACAAGTAAGCTATTTTATTTTTCTATTTCTCAACCCACATTTTGAAGCCACAAACTATCTAAACATCAGTAATAGTTTTCAGACTGGGTTGAGCGGAAAAAGTCATTCCTACCAGAAGCCATAAAGATGTGAAGAAAGCACACTGGGCCAGCAGTTTTTCTAGAAGAAAGGTGAGGTTTAACTAGGTGCCCATGTACTCTACCTCCTCTCAGGCTGTGTTTCGTTCATCTTGGAGTCTCTGGGGCCTCACAGAGCAATGGAGACATAAAGTCACTGAAAGGAAACAGCTCTTAGAAATACTGGTGTGGCCAGGCAGTGCTGGCACACACCTTTAATCCCAGCACTCAGGAGGCAGAGGCAGGGGGATCTCTGTGAGTTCGAGGCCAGCCTGGTCTACAAGAGCTAGTTCCAGGACAGGCTCCAAAGCCACAGAGAAACCCTGTCTCAAAAAACAAAACAAATCACTCCTATATACATTTAGATGTAATAACCACACTCCTAGAACTCAACAGAGAATATGCATCCTTTTGGCACTGACACACAGCACTCTCATTTATAAAATGCATTATCTGAATACTGTACAACTGAATTACCAAAAATAGTAACAGTAAGTTGACCTGCGGGTTTCAAATGGACCCCGGCTCATATTCCTTCCGGTAACACACATCAACCAAGTGTTTGCTGTTCCTGAGCCTCAGCTTCCTAGCCTGTAAAACACATTTAACCCCTCCTTCCCAATCATCTGGGAGAATTCACTGCAGTCAAAACCAAGATCTAAGCCCCAGCTTCACCAGCAAAAGCACACAACCAAATGCAGTGTGCCGGCAGCGAGCACGAACAGCGCCTCACCCTGTCCTGCAGGTATCTGAGGAAACAGCTTATGCAGAGTTCCGTCCAAGGCTTGGTAACTGAGCTGAAATGAACCTGTCTCCAGTGAACACTGCAGCATCTGTGAAAACCAGGACAGGGACTCAGACCTGTCTGCAAGCTTCACTCTTGCACATTTTAGATATGACACCCCAGAGACGCCAGGTCAAATAATCCCTGAGCCTCCTGAAAGGTGCTTCTTAGGAACTGGGAAGAGCAGGCTTGTAGGGTGGGAGTGGGGATTGCCCTAGATCCAAGCACCACCGCATTGTAGGTCAGAAAGATGCAGTCTTATTGGTCAATTTTTTTTTTTTAAATTTTCGAGACAGGGGATTTCTCTGTAGCTTTTGGTGCCTATCGTGGAACCAGCTCTTGTGGACCAGGCTGGCCTCGAACTCACAGATCCGCCTGCCTCTGCCTCCTGAGTGCTGGGATTAAAGGTGTGCACCACCACCACCTGGCTGTCAATTTTTTTAAAAGAGAGAAGGGAAGAGAAGCTGGGGAAGGAGAGCAGTGAGGGAGGGGGAGAGGCCCCAGTCCTTAGCATCTGGGTTCTCCTGTCTCTTCCTTTCCTCTTCCTTCCTTTTCTCAGCAGTA
>JAQHUG010000021.1:10254440-10267367 GCA_028555095.1 Dicrostonyx torquatus | reverse complement strand
CAATAAAGAAAAAATAAAATAAAATAAAATAAAGAAAAAAGAAAAAAAAGGACTGGCTGCTCTGACAGAGAAGAAGCTGCTCTTGTGGGTTCATGACACCCACGTGGCAGACACCCACGTGGCAGACACCCACGTGGCAGACACCCACGTGGCAGCTTACAACCCCCTGCATCTTCAGTGCCAGGGGATCCAACACCCTCTTCTGAATTCCACAAACTCCTGGACACATGTGATACACACACACATATACTCAAGCACACACGCATAAACCTCTCTGATCTTCTGATATATGCACACATTTCAAAGGACACTAACGTTTATGCTTTGAGGACATTTTTGTAATCTACCATTTCGAAGAGCTGGTTATAGTCCCCCAATCAAAGGGCTTCTGTTGCTTACCCTGTGAATGCAATAGTCAGGTGGGAACAGTTGAGACCAAGAGGCAGACAGGGATGACAGTGTCCCACTCTGTAACATGTCAACCCATAAATCACTAACCTAAGTACAAAGCCAAAAGCGAAAGCCTGAGAACTGCCGGGAAGGATGTGCTACGCTGTTTTCTTAGGACAGTTCATTGCTGGGACATGATCCAACTGGACCAGCCCTGACATTTATCCTTCAAATCACACTCCAGATGATGCAGGTGGCTGTGAGTGGTGACTTGGAGCTGGCAGAGATCCCCACACAGCCAGTCCTCTTAACTAAAATGCCATCTCTCCAGCCCGGTGTTCCAGAACCAGAGCCGAGTACTTTTAGTGAGGGGCTGAACCCACAATAAATGGATGTTCTTTAGCTCGTTCCTATTCAGACACCTGAGAGTCTTCTGGGCGCTACGCAGATGACAGGGCCCTCTATGCTACAGGTGGCACACAAGCATGCATGGCCTAGGTATGTTTTCTGGACGAGTGAGCATAAACATGACACGTAGAAATTTGGCACTGCCCAAGCCAAGTTTATTTTTAACTCAGTTCTGTTTGCTCACATTTATCAGCAGAAAAGCCCAGTGAGAAACTTATCTTTGAACAGCAGACACCTAGTTCCCAACAGAGAGCAAGTTGTAGGACCTAAGGAGGGAAGAGTCTCAGCTGCCTTTCTTAAGTTCCTGACTTTTGAACAGTGAGTACCTGTCAACCAGGCAATTTATTTATTATAAATAATAAATAAATAAATACTGTGCTACAGGACAAGTCCCTCTTCAAGTTATAACACTAAGCCTGAATATTTATAGATATCTAGGTCAACACACACACACACACACACACACACACACACACACACGCACACAGAGCGTGCACACAGAGCGCGCACAAGCAAGCTAGAGACACATCACAGTAGTAGAACACTTCCCTAGCATGCACGGGGCCTTGAGTCTCATGCCCAGCAAATATAGAAATAAAATGCCACTATGTATTTAAGCTCCCACATGGGGAGGGGGTGCAGAGGGGAGGGAATTAGGTCACTGCCCAGAAGTTTCCCTCCAGCTCGATTTTCTGCTCTCCACACACTGAGCCCCTTTGTTCATTGTTTCAGGCACTGTAAACTGTTTGGACATCCATTGTGAGCTCTGGCTGACTTAAAGTCTGGAGGGAGAAAAAGAGAGAGAGGGAGAGATAAAATGGGATTCTGTCAATAGAGTGCTGGCACTTTCAAATCCACACAAGCTCTGCAAATAGCCAGCTCGCTCTGCTCAGCCCAGGGCTGGAGCGAAGTTACGGGTCCTGGCTTATCGCTGAACTTAGATGTCCATTCTCCGTGGATCACTTCTAGTTCCTCTGAAGAAGCAGTACTGTAGACAGAAGCCTCAGATGTTATTCGGTGAGCCATGTGACCACTGTTTCCCACCAACCTTAAATGAGTAATGGACAATGAGGGTAAAGGAGGCGAGAGTGGTAGAGAAGATAATTTGAAGGAGGAAAAAGAAATGAATCAAGTTTTTTCCAGCAGTGAAAGAGGACATTGCCAAAGGGACTAAGGATATTCCAAGCAGTCCAGTACACTTACATCGTATAAACAAGCTCAAATGACTGGGGCTATTACTGCCCACATTTTTCATAGACTATTCTATCAGCATGAGATTTGAAGCACTAACTGGGATAAATATGCAATCTCTTTCCATTTCATCTGACAAAATCCTAAAGGAGTTAAGAATGGGTGGAGTCCATTATCATAAATCAGATGTATATACTACCTTGTACTTATCAAATTAGAAGGACTTCAAAGACAATGTACCCACTGGGATTCTTAAGTAGGTTAATAGAATTAAGCCATCATCTATTTCTTCTTTGACTTGCAAACTTGAAAACCATTATTTCTTTGGTCTTGCTTGATGGCTTGAAATTGCGGGCAGCCCAGGCCAACCTCAGGCTCTCAATTCTCCTGCCTTAGCTTCCCAAGTGCTGAGAGTATAGGCTTGAGACAACCATCCAGTTTTCTTTCCTTTTCTAGTTCTGGGGATGAACCTAGGGCCTAGTCCATGCAAAACAAGTGCTCCACCACTGAGCTACACCCTCAAACCTTAATGTTATAACTTCTTAAGCTTACTCCTACAGGGAGTACCCAGAGGCAGAAGAGGTGGCACATGTCTGTAGCCCCAAATACAGAATTTGAGACCAGCCTTGGCAAGCACTAGAACCACAGAAGGTAGGCCATCCCAAAGGTAGGACACCTTACGAGGGAGGGAGCTGTTACCTCCCAGACTGTATGAGGTAACTGACTATAAAGTCAAAGGAGAGACCTGGAAGCATGCATTACAGAAACAGTGGTCCTCCAAAATGATAATGGAAATAAGAAATGACAGCCATTTCCACTGACTGAGTGCCTCATGGCAATCCCATAGGGCACTCAGGCCTTTCTGGCACAGACCTGTTCTACCAGAGGCCAGACACCTCTAAATCCCTGACTGAGGACTGGCACAAGAAGCACATGTGGACGATCTGAAAGCATGATGGATAGCAGAAGTTACCAGTGTTCCCCTTCCACACCACCAGCAGCAAGTCAATTTGCCAGTTCCCTGTCCCCCACCAGCCTCAGAGCTGCCAAAGCTGAGGAGGTGACGGGTTCTCCAGAACCTTTGGTTTAGTGACATCAGCACTTTCTTGGGGTCTGTGGGGCAAATCTGAACACTGGTGATGGGATTTTGGTTGTTACTCCAAGAGCCTCCCATTATTGGGGGGGGGCAGACATCTAATATTCTACTCTCTCTCTCTCTCTCTCTCTCTCTCTCTCTCTCTCTCTCTCTCTCTCTCTCTCTCTCCTAGAACTCACCAGAAGATGATTCTGCCTGACTATATATACCCTGACTCACAGGGTGGGCACTCAATGCCCAGTTCACAGATGCACAGACAGCACACAATAAGAGATAAAAGCAAAGTAGCAAGACAAAATAATCCAGAGTCAGGTCTGTGTGACATCAGAGTTACAGACTGACAATTCACAACACAAGACTTCTACTACTACTTGGAATTCACACAAGTATGTTTATGTGCCCAAAACAATGTGTATAAAACATCTTTATTCATAAAAGCAAACTTAAAGAAAAAAAATCCATCAAAAGAATAAAACACAGGACGTGCACACACACGGAATGATGTTGAGTGTACACACACGGAATGCTACTAAGCAACAAAAGAACTGGTAAGTTTCACACAACAACCCAGAAACACAGATGGATGTCACGGAGATTCCCCGGAAAGAAGTAAGACATAAATACTGACTTCATTTATAAAAGCCTTCTTCAGGTCAAGCAAAGCAAGTGTATGGAGAAGGAAATCAAAGAAGAGTTTCTTGGTGATACAAAGTGTCCATCTTTCTATCCAAATGGCAACCACACCAGTGACTTCATGGGATTTTGTGATTAGATGGCACAACACAGAACTCGCTGAAGAGTGTATCTAAAAAAAGCTTAAATGGATGACTTAATATTATATTTTACCTCAATTTAAAAAACTTCAATCTTAGCACCAAAAACAAAACAAATAAGAACAACAAAACAAAATTAAACCCTTCATTCGAAATTTAAACATAAATCTGCATACAAATTACACTTCAACAAAACACCATAAACATGACCCCACAGAACGCGTTCGATAATAACGATGCCCACTGTAGAGGGCAGGCCTTTCCTGGGTTCTACTGTTCCCCTTTTGGAAGTCTTTCTGCATGGAAATACTCCAGAAACAAATCTTTAAACACTCCAGTTCTTAAGAAAGCTGAGAGTTGGGGGGGTGGGGGGGCACATGCCTTCAATCCCAGCATTCAGGAGGCAGAGGCAGGTGAATCTTGGTGATACAAAGTGTCCATCTTTCTATCCAAATGGCAACCACACCAGTGACTTCATGAGATCTTGTGATTAGATGGCACAACACAGAACTCGCTGAAGAGGTGAGTTGGAGGCCAGCTTGGTCTACAGAGGGAGTTCCAGGACAGCCAGTGCTACACAGAGAAACCCTGTCTCAGGGGTGGGGAGTGGAGAGGTGGGGGTGGGGACTGAGAGTACCTTGTCTTCCCCCTTCCCAATCCTTCCCTCTGAGAGTCATCCGCTAAACTGGGCATTTGAGCAGTGTATCTAACTAGTATTTCTCCCAGACCTCAGATTAAAATCGTAATTTAGGGCTAAGGGTGTAGTCAGAGGGAGCGCACTTGCCTTACAGGAGCAGAGTCCTGGGTTCTTTTCTAGCCACCCAGAAAGGAAAGAAAACTTCTCCCCATAGAGGCTGTGTGCAGCTCTGGGGGCCTCTGACTCTCCAAGTCTCCCGCTGTCTGTTTTGCCCTGGTAACAGTAACATGAGGAGGACAGCAACAGAAGTTTTCAGTTCCATACCTGGGAAGTTTCAGAGAGTGTCGAAGAGGCCACAAATCTCTCTCCCCTCTTAAAACTCACCCAGACACTAACCAGAGCAGCCCGAGGGTGCAAAGCGCTTCCCTTGAAGCCAGGCTCAAACACTCTGGTGTGCTTGACTTGAGGCTAAAGCTACAGAGAACTGGCCTTTCACAGTAGTCAGGGCAGGAGGAAGTCCCCCTTCTCAAGTCAGGAGTCTGGTCTTTGGCCTGGCTGGAAGCAAACCAGAAAAAGTCTGCAGCCCTTTCCGTGCTCATCCGGGCAAAAGTTCACTCTGGGGAAAAGTCGATGGCAAAGGACAAGGATGTGGGAGGCTCCGTGTAGGCAGCTTTGCCTGGGGATGGAGAAAGGAATGAAGACGGATTCTCTAGTGTTAAAAGGCTGTAGTGGGCTTGCAGAAGACCCAAGTTGAGGTCCCTGAACCCACATCAAGCAGCTCCTAACTGCCTTAAGTCCAGCTTTAGGGGGATCTAATGCCTCTGGCCTCCATATGGTTACCTAACTCACACAGACACAGACACATAATTAAAAATCAAGATAAAATCTTGAAGCTGGAGAGAAGGCTCAGTGATTAAAAGTGCTTCCTGATCTTCCAGAGGACCTATGTTCAGTGCCCAACACCCCTATCAGGTACCTCTCCTGGCCTCCAGGGGCACCCACACACATACACATTAAAAATAAAGTAAGTCAAACTTATTCTTTTATATAGTAAGGGCTGGAAATACTGCTTGGTGGTTAAGAGCACTTGCTGCTCTTAAAGAGACCCTGGGTTCATTTTCTAGCACCCACATGGCAGCTCACAACTATCTTTGTAAACTTTAATCCTAGAACTCCAGAGTTAGAGTCAGGAGGATCTCTGTGAGTTCAAAGCCAGCCTGATCTACATGGTGAACTCCAGGACAGCCAAAACTACACACAGAAAACCTATCTTGACAAAAAGGAAGTCTCGCCGGGCGGTGGTGGCGCACGCCTTTAATCCCAGCACTTGGGAGGCAGAGGCAGGCGGATCTCTGTGAGTTCGAAGGCCAGCCTGGGCTACAAGAGCTAGTTCCATGACAGGCTCCAAAGCCACAGAAAAACCCTACCTGAAAAAAACAAAAATAAGTAAAAATAAATAAATAAAAGTCTCTAATTCCAGTTCCAAGGAATGTGACATTCTCTTCTGGCCTCTGAAAGTACCAGGCACAAATGTAGTACACAGATATACAAGAAAGCAAACACTCATACAAATGAAACAAAATTAATTTCACAAATAAACAATTAAAATCTGGAAACAGGAGGAAAGGGCAGCTGCTACTTGCCTGCAGAGGCAAGGGAGCCTGCAGGTTCTGCCCTAGTACATTATTCAAGCTGCAACTTAGTAACAGCTCTTTCCACTGCCCTCTGAGCACCCTGGGAAGCTTGCCTTTAAACAGTATTCCTTAAAATGTCTTTCAGGAAGAAAAGAAGGAAAGACCCAGCAGATCTCTTTTTAAAAGAAAATAAACTCACCCAGAAAAAAAATACAGTTGAAAGAGCAAGTGATCTGGAACAAGGAAGTCCAGGTCACTCAGCATGGCCTCTAGGCTTTACACCCAAGCACTGGGAGCCCTCAAAAGTTAAGGACCACAGAAAGCTGTTAGCCATCAAAACTAGGTAGAACTCAAGTCTGCGACTTACATCAAGGGACCAGTTAATTAGCACTGCAGCAAATGCTGCTTCCGTACCTAAGTCAAGAGTTCTGCAGCTAGGTACCACAGTATCCCCACACCTCTCATCCCAGGACTCAGGAGGCTGAAGCAACACAGTAACAAATTTCAGGCCAGCCTGAGCTACACACAGCCCCATCTCAACAATACAAAGAGAAGTCTGGGCACAATCCTACAATGTTTGGTCAGACTTTTTTTGCCCACAAACTATCATGTACTCATTACATATAATATAAGAAATTCTCTCTCCTAAGTTCTCTTCAACTAGTCTGTGTCATGCTAACTCACGCCTCCCCCAATCAAGCCAATGGGATAAATACCCAGCGAGTATGACTGATGCCCTGGGCCGTCCACTGTGACTCACACAAGGGTAGGGCTCCCGGCTGATGAGAAGTGACTGTTGGTATGCACCGAAGGTGATAAGGGCTGGAGTAAACAGAGACAGGTGCACACCAGCCAATCTCAAACAGTGGAGCAGCTGACTACAGACTGCAGAGGGCTAAGGAGGAAGCAGGCTCCCGAAACTGCGCTCATTGGGAAGTCCTTAGGTTTTGCTAAGAAACTCCCTCAAATAATCTCCTCATTCTGCTTGGCTGGCTCCGCCAAAGACTTGAGAGTGGCAGATGACTTCTCAGGGAAACATTTATGACTCCTCGGAGGTGAAACTCCACTCAGTCAGGTTCTCCGGTGCTGCTGCTATCCTTGTAAGGCAAGGAGAAGAAACAGACCGAGAGCTGAGCAGAACTAGTTCCTTTAGGGCTCGGCTAGGAACTTCTCTCACTTCCTGGGAATAAAATTGCTACTGTTGGACATCAAAAAGCAAGCTGGGGCAATCTGACAAATTTCCTTCTCCTTCCTCCAGAGAACAAAGCCCCTAGAAAGTCCACGCCCTAAAAGTACTAATTGCTACTAGAAAGCATTATCTCCCTGTAGTGTGCAAATCTCCTCGGGAGAATGAAAACATTCCATCGGGCTGGGGAGCTCCTTAGCAGAGAGGTTAACAACAACAAAAAAAGCTTCAAAAACTCCCTAAAACTGACAAGATTGACTAGCCCCTCCTTGCCCAGTGGCAAAGAAGTCTCAAAGACGTTTAGGCCAGCTGAGGCACCGGCAAAGGACACTTCAACCTGCTGGGCTAGCTGCCTGCAGGCTGTGCAGTGTGTTCCACATTCCCAGCTTCTGTGAGCTGTCTGTCACCCAAGCTGGGGTGGGCCTTGGTGATGCAGTTGTCTAACTTATAGGAGTTATTTCTACTCCTATAAGTAACCCCTCACCCAAAGCTCACTGGTTCACCAAACTGGACTTTGGTGTTGTCTGTACCACTAAAAGTCAGACTGTCATGGGTTCCCTATTTGGAGTGAGTAGCTGAGTAGGTTTCATTTCCCTGGGAAAAGTTTTGTCCTGGTCACCTTCAACTTGAGGGACTAGAGAATCTGTTAACAGTATCAAAGCTTTCTTTACTATCATGGCAAAAATGTAACTGGACTTTCATCATCAGTAACCAACTACAGACAAAAAACTGTTAGAACCAACAAAAACCAGAGCCCTTGTACTCCAGGTGTCTCCGCAGTTAAGAGCACTGGTTGCTCTTGCAGAGGATCAGGGTTTGGTTCCCAGCACTTACTTCTCGGCTCACAACCATCTCTAAGTTCTGACCCAGAGGACGTGACACACTCTTCTGGCCTCCAAAGGTAGCAGGTATCCATGTGTTGCACAATATACATGCAGACATAAATAATAAAGTAATATTTTAATAAGTACCTGGCACAGCAGATACTTAGCATATTCCAGGCCCTGGCTGCCACCCCCAGCGTCCCGAGACAACAAACGGGATGGGAGGCATTCATTCATAGATGTGTCGAGATTGCGTTTTCATCATTAACTATACCTACTGCTCCCTTATACAGAACAGGGGAGGAGAAACATAAATAGACGCCACACCCATGAAAGTCTAGTTAGGCTAAACATTAGTCTAAAGTTTAAATAAGCATTATTACAAAATACAACCTACTATGGAACGATGCCAGCCTGCATCGTGTTAAAGACCTGACTTTAACCATTTGGCAGGTACACTCAACAAATACCTGACTAGATCCAAGTCACTAGCCAATGGTTTAGGGTTTCTCACAAATGGCACCACGGGGACACTCCAAGAGAGCTTTGTGAAGCAAGCAGAGGGTCCCCTCTTCGTTCTTATCCACCAACCATCAATGTGCATCCCAACTGCTAAGCCCAAGCAGGGGATGGTGTTCTACCTCAAACTTTTTCATCCCTCTGACATCTTTGTTAGAGTCCTTTTCACAGCTCAACACATGCACCAAAAGCATAAAAATGTGTTCCATCCCAGCACCATAAAGTGAATTCATTAACTAAAAATCAAAACTCCTCCATTCAACACACTTTTGAAAGACGCTGAGAAGGTAAAACTGTCCACATGTCAAGCCGTTTGGTGATTTGCATTCTTCAAGCCTCTTGTAAAAACAAGGTGATATTCCCCAGAAGAGCTGAAGTCCTCCCTCACTGTCACTCCGCTTTATCACAAAAGAATGAACATTTGGCGATCCAACATTTGGCAATGCGACACCTCCTTGTAGAAAGCAGAAAAAGGAAGGAGAATTGGGCCAGATGTTAAGAGTCTCACCAGGCACACCATGGACAAAGACAAAGAACTGAGCAGAAATCAGGGGATATACCCATGCTAAAGACAGAGTCCACAGTGCTCGACGCTCCTGGCCTCCCAGGACGATTCTGCATGTTCTGCTTCTGAAGGTATGGTGGGGCTACACACAGAGTTCTCCAGAACCAAGTCACCCGCGTTTTACACAGCTCCGCCCAAATCTCAGATAGCAAAAGTAACCATCACACTCACAGTCCTTCATCCTAACACTACTTAGTATGATAAGTTTACACACCTTTTTTTTTTTGTTTTTGTTTTTTGAGACAGGATTTCTCTGTGTAGCTCTAGCTGTCCTAGAACTCACTCTGTAGACCAGGCTGGCCCCGAACTCACAGAGATCCGCCTACATGCTGGGATTAAAGGTATGCACCACCACCACCTGGTTTACACATCTTCTTAATACAGACTCAGTTCTGCTTGGCAATTACTTTTGCTTCCTCCTAAGTAAGCTAGCTAATCTTGAAATAAGTGGCACTGGTGGCTGATTTGGGTTTTTTAATCCCTCACATGACATTAATGTAGAACTGAAACACAGAGTACATCCCTTCCAACAAACTAATAAAAAAGACAGAATTTAATCCCTGTGGAAGACAATTCTTGGCTTGGTTTTGTTGGTGGTGATGGTTTGTGTTAACTATGATACAGGGTCTTATTAGGTTGCCCTGGCTGGCCTAGAATTCAGAGAGATGCCTGCTTCTGCCTCCAGAGTGCTAGAGCTAACAGCATGCGTTGCCACACAAGCCCAGCAGGCTGGATTAGTCTGCTGTTGTTGTCTTATTATTTAAAAATATAGGGCCAGATGGTAGCACACTGGGGAGGTAGAAGCAGGTGGATCTCTAAACTCAAGGCCAATCTGGTCTACAGATCATTTCAGGACAGCCAGTGCAACAGAGAGAAACCCTGTCTCAAAAGGGGGTGGGGGGTGTTTGGAGAGGTGGCTCAGAAGCTAAGAGTACTTGCTGCTCTTCAAGAAGACCCAGGTTTGATTCCCAGCTCCGACATGGACACTTACAACCATCTGTAACCACAGTCCCAGGGAATCCGATGTCCCCTTCCGGCACCAGGCAATACATCCACGCAAACACAGCACCATATACGTAAAGTTAATTAATTTTTAAAAATAATTTTCTAAGCCAAGTGTGGTGGTGCACCTTTAATCCCAACACTCAGGAGGCAGAGGCAGGGGGATCTCTGCATTCGAGGCCAGCCTGGTCTACACAGTGAGTCCAGAACAGCCAGGGCTACACATAGAAACCCTGTCTCAAAAAAAAACAAAAACAAGTAAGTAAATAAATAAATAATTTTCTACCTACAAGTTTGTATGCACCACAACCGGGTAAAAATGCTAGGAAAAAATACTTATTCAAATTGCTAAGTATTTAGGAGCGTCCTTACTGGGTTTTTTGTTTTTTGTTTGTTTTTCTGCGCTCACAGGTAAATCACCTTGAAGAAGATTGGGGATAATGGCCAAAACAACAGGCACCAATCACATAACAAAAACAGGATAGAGGCCTGAGGAAGCAACTCTGTATCAGAGTGCTTGCTCAGTACCGCAAGGCCCTGCCTAGCCTAAGTTCCTGCCTCAGATCAGCACCACCCCCGCCCAGGTGCACACTGACCTCCCAGTGCTCCGGAAGTTAGGTTTACATTCGGAGAAGTACAAGTCTAAACCAGGTGGAAAAGAGCATAGAATTCCAAACCACAGCTCTGCGTTACCCCAAACGCTGCAAGCTTACTTGACTGCTTTCTTGGGTACCATCATCCCAAGTCAGCACTGGCCATTGCGACCAAGCTCCCAGGGCACCGCTTTCCACCGTATTCCTCTTTCCACTGTGTACCACGGATTACACAGCTAATGCCACTTATCGCTTATTCCACGTCACACACACAGCTAATGCCTCCTTAGACCCTTGCCAAGGTCGCAGGGGCGTGGACTGCTACTAACAAGCCAGGAGGGGGCATCACAAAAGTTCCTGTGTAGGTTAAATAAAGGCACTAAATGGTTCTCTATTCTTAACCAATTTGTACAGACTTTGATGAGCTTAGCTCACCAAACTGATGTTAAGCTGGGCCTCCGAATCTATGGCTGGACCAGCTAAGGGGCCAATTCGGCTTCCCTCTATCCAAGACTGGGGAAACCATGCACAGGACAGCACCAAACCAAAAATCACCTCTACCTCTCAACATGGAAACTGCTGGCCCAAGGTCACTGTGGCCAGAAGTCTTTGCACCCTTGGTTGTTGCTTAGGGTATAATCAATGGGGCGTTTTATTGGGAGTCTTCTCTCAATGGAGAGAAATCTTTAATATGGCCAGGCTGCTTAATGGGATTTGTTTTAGGGATTAGGCAAGGAATTCCCTAATGGCTTAATTAATCTTGGGAGA
This sequence comes from Dicrostonyx torquatus, assembly GCA_028555095.1. Taxonomy (NCBI): domain Eukaryota; kingdom Metazoa; phylum Chordata; class Mammalia; order Rodentia; family Cricetidae; genus Dicrostonyx; species Dicrostonyx torquatus. The sequence goes on along the minus strand of JAQHUG010000021.1, from coordinate 10,255,781 downwards.
TGTTGAAAGGCTGAGTGGTTATTGGTCCTTCCCAATTCCACAGCTGCCCTGTGGCATTCACACCTTCAAGCACGGCCCAACCAAATCGGGATGGCTTTTTAAACAACTTCTGATGTATGCAGAGCTGCAGTGACCTAAAGCGACCCCCACCTAGTTTCAAGAATCTGTCTCCTTCAAAGACAACCTTCTTAGGAGAGACAATCCCGTGAAAAGAAAATGGTGGGAAACATGTCATGCCCCAAGCGCTCAGGCATATCTGGACAAACAGTGCACCCAGGAGATGGCTGGTTAGCAGTGATCTGCTGTCAGTGTACAAGGAACTAGATCAAGGGTTAAGTAAATTTAGGCAGAAGTCACTGTAAATGAATTCCCCAGAGGACAATAAGATGAATCTGGTCGTGTTCCTAAGCAAGCCTCAGAAACAGTACTATTTCCTATGTAGAGAGAGGAGCAGAGTGTTAACTATGCAGGCAGCTCCCTGGCGGGTTAGCAGTGTCAGGCCACTATTAGTAAGTTGTGTCACTGACACTCAAGGCCTTCCAAAGAGGTTTCTACAACACTTTCTGCGTCTCAGATTTTTCATTGGCAACTATCTGGCATCTCCTACCTACGCTGCTAGGCCTTACCTCCTGTATCAATGCCAAATCCTTCATTTAAAACCCCACACTTAAACTTTGGGACTAATGACCACTGCATACCTAACACCCAATCTATGCCAGTGCACTGTGAGGTGGGTGCATTCCCAGCCATTTGCTACAGTGGCTGACATCAGGAAGTGTTTGCACGGGTGTTCTTTCTTCCCTGAAAGAATCCCCTAAGGGCCGGGCGGTGGTGGCACACGCCTTTAATCCCAGCACTCGGGAGGCAGAGGCAGGCGGATCTCTGTGAGTTCAAGGCCAGCGTGGTCTACAAGAGCTAGTTCCAGGACAGGCTCCAAAGCTACAAAACACCCTGTCTCGAAAAATGAATAAAAAAAAGAAAAGAATCCCGTAAGGGATGCATACAGAGAGGGCAATCCCACCCTTTGTTGCAATTCTGAAGAGCAGAACATGCATGCATCACTATTAAACGTCCCCTCCCTCGGTGCGCCAGGAATCACATAAAGCCAGTTCCATCAGCCTACCATGCTGGGGTCACTGGACTCCTGTAAGCAGAAATCCAATCTTAGTCGATTTATCACCTCAAAGTGACTGGCACTAACTAGGTGATCATTAAACGTTAGCTCAGTGGCACTTTAAAGCTACCACTGGGGGTGCCACTCAAAATATACCTGAGGTCCTAGATTCAGTCCCCAGCACTATACAACCACAGAGACCATCTCTCTCTCTCCCTCTCCCTCTC
>JAQHUG010000021.1:10180615-10192614 GCA_028555095.1 Dicrostonyx torquatus | reverse complement strand
AACAGCCAATGTTCTTAACCTCTGAGCCATCTCTCCAGCCCCTCTTGTAAGCTTCTTAGTGCTGAAAATACCATATGTATGTATTCATAGAGAAAACTCTAGAAAGGTACTGTATTGGGACAATAATTGATTGGCAGTTTTCCTTTCTTCCTTCCTTCCTCCCTCCCCTTTTCTCTTTTCTGTATTATAAAATACATGAAGGCAGACTGCCCCATGTTTGCATAGCAACTTTCTGACTGAAACAGTGGATGAGGTTTTCCCCAGTTTTTTTTTTTTTTTTTGTCCTGTCATCTTTGTCTATGACTTTGAACCCCACGGTTCTAAGATGATTGTCTCTGCCCCAGGCTGAGTCAGCACACAAGTGTTCTGCTTACCTGATAGTAATTACATTTAGAGCCTAAGGCTGAGCCTTGTTTCAAGGAATTCTGGGAAAGAACTGTTAAGTTTTGTTGTACTGGAGATCCAACATGGGGCCTTGTACATAATTCTAGGCAAGTGGGCCCCTGTTCGTTGCTAATATGCCTGGATCTGACAGTTGAGAGAGGGAAAGCCCTGCCCAGGTCTTACAAGTAGCCTAAGAGTTTCTGAAACCATTCCTTCCCTCTCTAAAAACTACCAGTCATCAGCTACTACCGTTATTGACTTTGCTCAGTAACCCGGGTTTGGTAGCCATCTCCTGACCTCTCCTGTGGCTGAGCGGTGCTGGCTGCTGCCCAGGCCTCCTCCTTCATATCCCTTTTCTCTGGGTAGTCTTGGCTGTCCTGGAATTCACTCTGTAGACCAGGCTGACCTCTAACTCACAGAGATCTACCTGCCTCTGCCTCTGCTGGGATTAGAGGTGTGCACCACTATGCCCGGCCCTCCACGCCACTTTTTAAACAGCTCTGAGTTCCTCCCATCCTTTTCTCCTATCCTTGTGACCAAGAGTTGACTCAAACACTTCAGCAAGTGACGTTCTTCAGGGTAGAACTGGTTCCTAGTTGAACTGCAAAGATGATCCAGATGGTGTCGGGAAAGTTTTCCCTCTTGACAAAAGGTCAAATGCACAAGAGGCTCTGCGAAAAGCTGCAATTGTCCTGTCCCTATACTTGGGAGGTGACTTTACAAAAATTGAGGCTGGAGAGATGACTCAGTGGAGTCCTAGCTGCTCTTGCAAAGGACCCCGTTCAATTCTCAGGACCTACATGGCCACTCACAATTGCCCTTGATGCCAAGTTCCAGGGATCAGATGTCCTCTCTGAGGGCTGAGCCTTAACTAAATCTATGCATAAGTCATAGATTTGTTGTGTTTGTTTAATGGTGGTATCTGCCTTTAATCTCAGCACTTGAGAGATGGGGGCAGGCAGATCTCTGTGATTTTGAGGTCAACCTGACCTACATAGTGAAATCCAGGGCAGCTGCATAGTGAGACCTGTGGGTGCTGGCAGTGAAGATAGAGTCCGTGCCTAGCACGAGTAAGGACTCAATCCCCATCCCAACTCTGCAAAATATTTTTTTTTGCTTTATTTTTTCCCATGTGTCATATCTCACAATTTAAAAAGCTAAAAGCAGCCAGGCGGTGATGGCACACTCCTTTAATCCCAACACTTGGGAGGCAGAGGCAGGCAGATCTCTGTGAGTTTGAGACCAGCCTGGTTCCAGGACAGACTCCAAAACTACAAGAGAAACCCTGTCTCGGGCGGGGGGGGGGAGTTAAAAACAATACAGGATAAACTGTAAACAGAGAAGAAGCCACCAGAGATGGTCTTTCCTGTGTTAGCTGGCACATGGTCATCCACAACCATCTGACCTGCTCTGCCCCGAGAGGGAACTTCAGGGAAAGGTTCAGAACCCCCAGGCAATGCTGAGGCTGAGCCCGACTTCCTTCTGGGCTTTGATTTTTATGAGCAGGCACACACCCTTCCCACTGAACCCAGCTGGGGATGTCCTGATCCTTACAGGCCCAGGCATCCTGCTGACCCACTTGTGACCCTACTTAGCGGCTAAGTACAGGGCTTCCATTGAAACTTCCCTCCCTTCGGCGGCTCTCATTCTCCTTGCTCCCCTAGTATATCCTGTGAGAGTCAGGCTTCCACACGGGGCTCTTTCCCACAGTGATATCATGCCCAGCTTGAATTCCTTTGACAGAGATCTCCAGGTTAGGCCTCTTTTTTGCTGTCATGAAAGGAGAGGCTTCTAGCCTGGCACTCAGGATATAAAACAGATCAGTGTGTTTTTTTCTACTGCTTATCTTGACACTGTACTTCTTCTAGCCTGGACTTTCAGTTTGTTTTTTTTTTTTTGTTGTTGTTGTTTTGTTTTTTTAGAAGGGTGCTCTTCCCAAGGTGCCCTCCTGCCCCCAATCTACCAATAAAAACCTTGTGCAGCCATGAAGGCCCATGCTAACTCCTCTCGGTTTATGGCTTCCCCTGATCCCACCATGTGTGTTGTCTCACGCCCACTCCATCCTTCTGATTCTCTCTGCTGGTTTGTCCTTTGTCTTGTGCTACAGATGTCCCCTTTGTTACATAGGCCCACCCCCACAGACATACCCCACACATGTGATCCAAGCCTAAACTCTTTATAGACTGAGCTAATATCTGGCAAAACAGCACATAGCATGGGTTCCATGAGTAGTGTAATTTCCTAGATGAATAAGTCAGAGTTAAATATCAATCTCTTGATATGATATGATACATCATTCCTGTTTACGTCTTTTTGTTTTTTCAGTATGTAAAGCCCTCAGTGAGAAAAAACAAACTCACCTGGTTTCCATGCCATCTTCCAAACCTCACAGTTCAGATAGCTGTGCATGGTACTGGCCAATTGGAATCCCAGGAGACAGAGCAGAGGTTGCTCAGTGTGTGGCCTGTTTAGAGGGCATGGTCCTCGCTGTCTCCTCCTTAGAGCTACCACAAGCACTCCCAGTCTCCCAAAAGAAGGAATGTGTCCCAGATGGGTCTAGCAACTGTGAGGTCGCCATGTCTGTAAAAGGTTGTGTGGGAAACTGAACTGCCAAAACAAGTAGCTGGGTTAATTATCCTCACCTAATGGTTCCCAGAGCAACAATTCCCCCAAGGATCCTCCGTAACCAGATCCCTTTCAACTCACTTGGGAGGTATCAGTTGCCTGTAACTGCCGAGCTGGGGATGAGTCATGGGGCTTTGCCTCTGGAGAGACACACAGGCCGCTAGAAAAAGCACATTGATCTGTTCTTGTGTCCCTGCAAGTCCCACGGGAGCACCCTAAGGTACCCCACATGATGGTCCCCACATAAGGACCTTCTGCTACAGGTGTATCCGTTATATGTGGAGGGATGCTGATACCAGAGAAGCCTGGCCTGAGAGGAAATAGCAGGAAGGCATAGGCTGAGGATCCGTTACTGGAATGTCTAGGATTTTGCAATTTTTTGGGCAGATTTTGGAATAGTTGCATACATATCATGAGATATCTTGGGGATAATGCTCAGGTGTAAACAACAAATTTGCTGTGTTCCACACACACCTTATGCATAGCCTGAGAGTTATTTTATACAAGTTCTAGCACACCTTCACCTTGACTAGGTCCCGTCCCCAAGTCATTTTGTTTCATTATTTTCTTACATTTTTATTTTCTATTTGAAGACTGTCTTTCCTGCATGTATAGAACCATGTGCATGTCAGAAGAGAGGGTCACATCCTCTGGAACTGGAGGTCCAGATGGTTGTGAGCCACCAAGTGGATGCTGGGAATCGAATGGGTCCTCTGTAAGAGCAACCCATGTTCTAAACTGCTGAGCCATCTCTCCAGCCCCATGTGACATTTTAATACGGGGTCTCCCACATCAGCACTCACAAAGTTTGGTGTCTTGAAGCAGTTCGGGCTTCAGATATTCAGATTAAGGAGGTTCAACCTGCACAGTTACATCCCTGTGTTCACCTAATGGAGACCCCGTTCTTCAGAGAGTCAAGACCCAGAGGCAGAGGCTGGGGGCAGAAGGTGCATGCTAACAGTGCATCTGTACCTTCACCTGCTCCTGGTGGTTATTACTCAGGTGCAGGACATACAGTAGAATGGCCTCTAGTTTACCGAGGTCCTGTCGCCAATCCACCCTGTCTATTTCTACTGCATCACAGCTACCCAAGGGGCTGGCCCATGAAGTATTTGCTTTTTGGAGAGTCTTCGAAATTGTTCTTTTTATTTTCTATTTATTACGTTGCCATGCCGAGAATCAAACCTATGGCCTGATGAATACAGGGTAACCACTCTACATTGGAGTTACATCCCAGCTCTTAGAGACAGGTTTGATTTTGTTTAGAGAGGGTTCTGACTGGCCTGGAATTCACTACGTAGATTAGGGTGGCCTTAAACTTTCAGTGTGCTTCCAGTGTCTGCTTCCCTAGTTAAGGTTTTATACAAGTGCAGGATATCATCACTATAATTCTGAAATTTTAGTGTTTTATCCCTGAAACCAAAAATTTGATGCCCCAAACGAATTTGGCAGCAAAATCTGATCTGAACTGATAAAACTTTACTGCAATCCTTAGTCCATCAGTGTAAATACCCTTTAATACAGGTCCTCATGTTGTGGTGACCTCCAAACCATAAAATTATTTTTGTTGATATTTTGTAACTGCAATTTTGCCACTGTTACAAATCATAATGTAGATAGCTGTGGTTTTGATGGTCTTAGGTAACCCCTGTGAAAGGGTCATTTGACCCCCAATGGGACCATGATTCACAGATTGAGAACCACTGAATTATAAAGCCCTGGCTCAGTCTCCCCTGAAGGTATTCTATAACAATATGGATTACCCTATTTTTTTTTAAAGAAAATTAGCAATTCTACAATTCATTGCTCAAGGATTTCAGAAAAAGGACTAGGGATAAAGTTTGGTTGGTTAAGGGCTTGCTAAGCATGTGGAAAGCCCAGGGCTTGATCGCAGCAGCACAGAAACACTGTGTGACTCCTGGAATCTTAGCACTTGGGAAGCAGAGGCAGGAGGTTCAGAAGTTCAAGGCCATCCTCAGGGACGTAGTAAGTTCAAGACCAGATTAGAATATGTGAGACTATGTCTCAAAAAAACCATTAACTGTAGGAGGGTCCATCTTTATTTCTGTGCTTTTATTGGTTAAATAAAGAAGCTGCCTGGGCCATTTGATAGGGCAGGACTTAGATAGGCAGGGAAAAGAGAAGAGGATGCTGGGAAGAAGACTGGGTCAGGGACAGACACCATGATGCCCCCACTGCAGATGGATGCAGGTTAGACTTTTCTGATGGGTTAGTTTAGATGTGAGAGCTAGCCAAGAAAAGGCTAGAGATAATGGGCTAGGCAGAATTTAAATGAATCCAGTTTGTGTGTGATTTGTGTATTCCGGGTATGGGTATAGCCATGTGGACGTGCGGCCATGTGGCCGGGAGCCGGGCGGGACATAGCCCGCTGCTCCCCCCACATACAACAATTAACAACTTATAAAACACTGTGGACCTATAAAATGAGACCTCCAGAAAGTAAGCGGTTATAAAATGTGCTGTTCACACTCAAAATGGCACGTGGAGCACTTTTATAAGAAGGACATCTGGTCTCTGGGCCCAAACACTTTACAGTGCATCAACCCTTACTCTAATACCATATCAGTCTTGTAGAAAACATTCAAAGTCATTACACCCCCAGGAAAACGCCACCAGTGCGAATGTACACTGGTCTGCCTATATTTACAGGGGTTGTCCCTCCCTGTGGGCAAAGCTATGCTATTTCCTCTTACTGGTTTTCTTATCAGTAAGAAAATAAGCAGGCACCCGAAGCAAACAGGCTCAGATTTCTCTGCAAGAGAAAGACAGTCGGAAGAGTGACTACAAAGGCAGACACCTCCCAACTTCCTTTCCGACTCTCCTACCTTCCTCGGGGGCTTTGAGACAATGAGTTGCTTCTGTTGGTTCTGTGACTCCTACAGGACATTACCAAAGCAAGTTCATCTTTCAAGTATCAGGCAGGCCAGAAATCATTTAATACTTTTCCCAAGCGGAACTTGGCGCCAGATACAACTCACAGAACACCTGAAGGCTTCATGAAATGACATTTTTGACTGATTGATCTTTCTGTTTACCAAGTACAGATGTGTCCATTTCCCTCTTGCTCTCCGTACCCAGAAGAAAAAAGGAATGTACTTAAAGATATATGAGTAACTGCTCCTATCAGAAGCAAAACATATATGAACAGGCTAAAGGGCATACTCCAAAACAAACTCCAGAGCCTTGGCTCATGTCTGATGGGAGAAAGGCAGAAAGGGAGCACGGCTGGGTTCCCCATCTCACAAATTTCCCTCTATCACCCTGCAGCCTTTCATGCTTAAAACACCAGTCTTGTGCTTAGCGATTGTGCTGGTTGGTTTGCGTCAACTTGGCATCCTAGACACACCTGGGAAGAGGGAATCTCCGCTGAGGAACTGTCTCCATCCGATTGGCCTGTAGTCTGTGGGAGCGTTTTTTCGGTTCACGATTGATGTGGGAGGGCCCAGCGCACTTTGCGTGATGCCATCCTGGACAGATGGTCCTGAGTTGTATAAGAAGGCAGGCTGAGCAAGCCATGAGGAGTAAGGCAGTAAGCAATGTCTCACAATGGCCTCCGCTTCAGTTCTGTCTCCAGATTCCTGCCTTAGCTTCCCTCAGCAGACTGTGACCTGATACATGAGCCAAATAAACCCTTTCCTCTCCAAGTTTCTTTTGGTCAGGGTTTTATCATAGCAACAGAAACCTAACTAATCGAGCAGTGAACTAACTGTCTGTTTCTGCCTGGACCGAAACTGGCTTCTTGCTAAACTATATACCCAACCCATGCTCACTGCTTTTGAAGTGGCTTCAGCAACACCAAACTTGTATACCACCCAGAAGCTGGGCTATGGCAGTAGTCTAGATTGTTTGGGGGGTGGGGACTAGACCGCATCTCCCTAATGATGTACAAGGCTCGTTCTCTCACCTCCTTCAGGCTTCTGCTCACATGACCTATGTTACCAGGACCTTCAAACAGCCTATCAAAAGATCCACCTGCAAAAGTGATGGGGGCTGGTGGTGACAGTCACACGACAATGTGAGTAGACTCTATGCTACTGAACTGTATGCTAAAAAGTGGTTGCTATGGTCAATCTCGTGTCGATTCCATTTTACTGCAATGTGCCCGGCATGCTCCATCTCACTTGTTTAACTCTTCTCCCCATCACTTACCAGTATCAATACTGTATATTGACAAGCTATTGACAATAGTCCCAAACTGGGGAAGGTCTCTCCACAGTGAAGAGTGAATTCCATCTTGGAATAAGTGCTTTATTTGTTCATTGTTGAGTCATGGTGTTCACAACTATACCTGGCATAGCAAAGACGTGCCTAAAGAAGTTTAAATGAACAAATGAATGAAAAAAGCAAAAAAGTGAGGTCCAAAATTAGTTTCTTTATGCCTACATTCTCCCTTACTAATCCAGTCCATCCAGAACACTGACCCAAGGTTATCGGGGTTATCTTTTAAAAACACAGTCCTGCTTTTATTATTGTTCCCAGGCCCTAAATTTTTCCATGTTCAGGGAAAAAAAAAACCCTTCAAATGCTATTTTTTAGAACAGAAAGGAAAATAAGTGCTAACATAATTTCTCTCCATTCCAGAGTCTTATATAAGAAGCAATAAGGATGTTTTGTCATATGCAAAATAACATCATGAATAACAATTAGCACAATTGGTTAACAATAATTTAAAAATCCTCCAAACTAGCTGTGACCTGTTATCATGGTAGAGATCCAGATTTAACAGCAGGCATGACATCTTCATTTCTTTGAACATTACAGTCGCATACAATAGTTAATAAGGTCATGTAAATGATAAGTATATTCCCATATTCCTATAAGGAGAAAGGATAGAGGGACGTAATCTTAACCCCTCCCCACATACATACCTCTAGTGCCATGACCTAGACGATGGGATTCCTACTCATCGTCATCACTGTGGGTGCATCATCTCCTAAAACTTACAATTTCTTCCAGACTGATAGTGTTTATTTAGCACTGCCAAAATCAAAGTTATTCTAAATGAATCAATAAGATTATAAGGTCTTGGAGTTGAACTCATTATGAAAGGCCGGAAGTAGCTATTATTATTGTTGTTGTTACTATTATTATTGAGACAGGGTCTTGTTATATGGCTTGATAGCATGGAACTTGCTATGTGGACCAAGCTGGACTTGGACTTGGGGCCATCCTGCCTCCTCTGCTTGCTGACTGCCAGGATAACAGACATGCCACCACCACACCTAGCCTGAAAGCAGCCATGTCTATGGTCTTCACATTCTTTTCCCTGACGGCTCATCTCGAGCACAGGGGTCTAACACCCTTCTATGGACTTGCACACCTAGATACGAGCCTTGTCAGGAGCTGAACTTGCCTCGGTGGCTGAAGGAGACCATCAGTGATCAGAGTATGATGTTCAGCTCCCCCCTCCCCATGTCTCAGAAATGGAGCAATTCCCCAGGTGGGGATACTCCTGACTCCAATGACACATCCTTTCTCTTCCACTAGAGAAGCGGGAGCAGTGGACCAATGAAGGAACCTGTCGACCAGGCCCACATGGATGCCTCCCTCTACCCCCAGCACCAGGCCTCTAAAGGAGACTTTTCCCTGTCACTGACCTGCCTGAGTCTACACCGTTCTTCTCTGGTCTTTCTGCCTCTTGAGCTTCTTCTCTCTTCAGCCACCTTTAATTCCAGGAAGTGGGGNCTATTTTTTAGAACAGAAAGGAAAATAAGTGCTAACATAATTTCTCTCCATTCCAGAGTCTTATATAAGAAGCAATAAGGATGTTTTGTCATATGCAAAATAACATCATGAATAACAATTAACACAATTGGTTAACAATAATTTAAAAATCCTCCAAACTAGCTGTGACCTGTTATCATGGTAGAGATCCAGATTTAACAGCAGGCATGACATCTTCATTTCTTTGAACATTACAGTCGCATACAATAGTTAATAAGGTCATGTAAATGATAAGCATATTCCCATATTCCTATAAGGAGAAAGGATAGAGGGACGTAATCTTAACCCCTCCCCACATACATACCTCTAGTGCCATGACCTAGACGATGGGATTCCTACTCATCGTCATCACTGTGGGTGCATCATCTCCTAAAACTTACAATTTCTTCCAGACTGATAGTGTTTATTTAGCACTGCCAAAATCAAAGTTATTCTAAATGAATCAATAAGATTATAAGGTCTTGGAGTTGAACTCATTATGAAAGGCCGGAAGTAGCTATTATTATTGTTGTTGTTACTATTATTATTGAGACAGGGTCTTGTTATATGGCTTGATAGCATGGAACTTGCTATGTGGACCAAGCTGGACTTGGACTTGGGGCCATCCTGCCTCCTCTGCTTGCTGACTGCCAGGATAACAGACATGCCACCACCACACCTAGCCTGAAAGCAGCCATGTCTATGGTCTTCACATTCTTTTCCCTGACGGCTCATCTCGAGCACAGGGGTCTAACACCCTTCTATGGACTTGCACACCTAGATACGAGCCTTGTCAGGAGCTGAACTTGCCTCGGTGGCTGAAGGAGACCATCAGTGATCAGAGTATGATGTTCAGCTCCCCCCTCCCCATGTCTCAGAAATGGAGCAATTCCCCAGGTGGGGATACTCCTGACTCCAATGACACATCCTTTCTCTTCCACTAGAGAAGCGGGAGCAGTGGACCAATGAAGGAACCTGTCGACCAGGCCCACATGGATGCCTCCCTCTACCCCCAGCACCAGGCCTCTAAAGGAGACTTTTCCCTGTCACTGACCTGCCTGAGTCTACACCGTTCTTCTCTGGTCTTTCTGCCTCTTGAGCTTCTTCTCTCTTCAGCCACCTTTAATTCCAGGAAGTGGGGCTGAGGACCAAGTGATAACCATTTTTTATGATGAGGAATGTAAGCACCCCCAGCAACAGTGAGCCTCACAGAGCAATCACTGTTCATGAGATGGCTACCAGGGGAGGGGCCTGTTCCACATGAAGTGAGGCTGCTTGGGATGTTGAGCAGTCATCTCCTGGGCACCAAACTGCTTCTCTCAAGAGATCACAGGATAACAATGTCTCTAGAAAACTCTTGCAGAACTGTGACTGAGACATGATGTCTCAGAACATCAACAGACTAAGATTACCTGCTTAGCAGGTGCCCACTTCCTTTTCCCAGAAGACCTCACAGTTCCTGTCAGCCCCTTGAAGAAACAGGAGGTCACAGAACTACATATGGGATCACATTGGCTAAAGCCACACACACACACACACACACACACACACACACACACACACACACGCCTTTCCTCTTCACCTTGGCTCCTCTCCTTCATTACTACATAAAGACTGCTGGCCAGCCCAAGCTATTAGGTCTGTAGAACTTTGGCTTTAGCCTTAAAACTTGAATGAATACTAGAAATGTGCCCCAATGGAGCTTTGATGTCTTCATTTCCTCCCTAATTTATGTTCCCTTCCTCATCTTTCCCACCCTCTGCTCACCTGTAGCCAGAGGGTCGATTTATTACATTCAGTTACAACTGGGAATAGTAGGACATGCCTGTAATCCCAGCACTTGGGAGGCTGAGACAGGAGAATTGCCATATGTTAGAAGCCAACCCAGGCTAAATGGTGATACCTTGTCTCAAAAGAAAGTTCAGGTACTAGGTGGACTCCTCCAAGAAGAAATGAAGCAGTAAACAAACCCCAAATGCAAAAAGCACACACACGTAGCCTGTGTAGAGACTGTTGCATGCGGAGCATGCGCGGATTATGTCAAGTACTAGAAGTTGCTAAAGAGCACCGACTCCTCCCTGGGGCCCACAAGGTAACTGAAAGCAGGATGGAAGCCCAGCATCTCTGCCCTCACTTTGTGTCTGTCTCCTTCACTAGGGGGCCATCCGCTTATCTCTGCACACAGACATCAGAAAGACCCAGAGAAAACATGTGTAGAAATGAACCCACCTTTCTCTCTAAGCTCAAGACCCAAAAATCAGAATGAGGTGCCTTACTGTGAGTCTTCACAGTGTCCTGTCCTAGGCCCCCAGGAGACACCAAAAGTTCTCCAGCCACTTTCTTAAACCTTCGGTCATCTTGACTCCAGGAATATCACCCAACAGTCACTGCCCCAGCCAGCGGGGTCATTCTCTTCTGATGGCAGGGTTACAACCTGGAGAGGACCATCTCCTAGGGATGACATTGGTCTCCTTAAGCAGTAAGGACTTCTTTGGACCACCTTGCAGAATCAGAGCTGAGATAAAATCAACAGATGGACCGGACCTTGACCACAACTGCTTAATTATGTAGTTCTTACCTCCCCCACACTCAATTCTCTCTCTGTTTGGACCTAAAGCTCAGGTCCGTACTTGATGGATGAACTTGGGGTCATTAACCCCTTTATTTGTTTCTCTTCCGGAAGTGCACTGATTAAATCTCCTCTCTACTTTTCCCCATTACTCATCTTTTTAATTGGCACATCCAGACAGATGGCTGAGCCAAGCTTGGCACGGTTCTGGAAGCCAGGTCTTTCGCCATGAAACTCCGGTCACCAGATCATAACTCTTTCCACAATCTGTAGCACGAATAATAAAAACCCAGAGACAGACATTGGGGCTCAACCTAAAGATCAGAAAAGCAAAGCAGCCAGTCACTGGTTCTTACTTCTACCTCAGTCTGAAATGGTGATCCTGCCTCCCCAAATCCTCAGAATGAGACTGACTGAGAGCTGTCTCCTCCCATTTTATATTCTTCTCTAGTGCTGGGATTAAAGGCATGCACTACTACTGCCTGGCTTCTGTGGCAAACTAGTGTGGCTGCTGGGATTAAAGGTGTGTGCCACCACTGCCTGGCCTGTAAGGCTGAACAGTGGGGCTGTTTTATTCTCTGATCTTCAGGCAAGTTTTATTTACAATCTATGCCATTCATTTCTTCCACGAGAGCATGGATTCCCTGAGAGGAGGGCTTGGGTCAGACTACACAGTCATGGGCTTCCCGAGTTTAAT
>JAQHUG010000021.1:10152941-10169308 GCA_028555095.1 Dicrostonyx torquatus | reverse complement strand
GGTGCCCAGTATAGGCCACAAAGCCAGGTCCTGGGTGCCCAGTACAGGACACAAAACACAGGTCCTGGGTGCCCAGTATAGGCCACAAAGCCAGGTCCTGGGTGCCCAGTATAGGCCACAAAGCCAGGTCCTGGGTGCCCAGTGCAGGCCACAAAACACAGGCCCTGGGTGCCCAGTGCAGGCCACAAAGTCAGGTCCTGGGTGCCTATTACAGGCCTCAAAGCCAGGTCCTGGGTGCCCAGTACAGGACACAAAACACAGGTCCTGGGTGCCCAGTACAGGCCACAAAGCAAAACCGGGTGTTTTAAGGTAGCTCCTGCTGACACTGAGCTAGGGCTCTGAAGTGCTCACACTTGGAGTAACATTTAGAAGCTACTCTTACAGTGTCATTTCAGGCACAATGGCAGGTCACTCTGGTTCTTCATGAAGCTTTTACAATAAATCCTTCAAAGAACGAAGAGTGGGACAATTTGTTTCTCCCTTGGAGCCCTTTTCCTTCTCCTGAGGCTGTCGTCATGCACACATGGTGTAAGACATTGTAAGAGATCAGGGGGTCGCACGGGGAGAAACGAGACAGTTCTAACAAGCCTCTGTAGAAATGAAGAGACAGATCCAGGGACAGGCTGGGAGGTAACACACTTTTTTCACAGAGCTGCCACATACAGTGTGACTGTCCTCAGAGCAGGCATGGGAAACCAGACACCCAACTACAGAAGAAAGCTGGGGTCTTGGCCTGATAGCTTTAATGTCTTTGAATTTGGTGGGTACTCAAGTGCCTTTTCCAGAATAGGCCAAGGAAGACAAGTCCAGTTTGGTATTTAAGGCTTTAGTCAGCTCCCTGGCCAGCAGCTCATGTAGGGACACGCCGTCATGGGAGTACACCCAGTTCTTCCCAGTCCAGTCATAGCGCTTAGGGCCACTGCAAAACAAAATAAATGCATGTTAAGTCAGTGCATGCCCTCTTCCAGAGAGCCACTGTGTCTGCGCTACAACAAACAATCCATCTACTTATTTTTTGTATGTTTGCTTTGTTTTTCGAGACAGGGTTTCTCTGTGTAGCCCTGGCAGTCCTTGAACTCAGAGATCCACCTGCCTCTGCCTCCTGAGTGCCGGGACTAAAGGTACACACTACCACCACTCAGCTTATTTATCTTTGAACATAAAGTTTTGTTTTTTTGGTTTTTCTGAGTCAGGGTTTCTCTGTAGTTTTGGAGCCTATCCTAGAACTAGCTCTAATAGACCAGGCTGGCCTTGAACCCGTAGAGATCTGCCTGCCTCTGCCTCCCAAGTGCTGGGATTAAAGGCGTGTGCCACCACCACTTGGCTGAACAGAGTCTTATTCCATATCTTGGATCTGGATATAGGTGGTCTGGACCTTACTTATAGAGCCAAAGCTGGCCTTCAACTTGTAGCAACTCTCCTGACTCAGACTACTAAGTATTAGGATGAGGGCAACCACATTTTGTTATGGGATATTTGATCATACTGTGTGGAAGGTATATTCTAATTGGTTTAATAAAGAGCTGAATGGCCAATAGCTAGGCAGAAGAGGATAGGTGGGACTTCCTGGCAGGGATAGGACTCTAGGAAGAAGTGGGATTTCCCAGCAAGATGCAGAATAAGTCAGAGTGCAATATGGAAGAGAGGTAATTAATATAGATTAATATAAATGGGTTAATTTAAGTTATAAGAGCTAGTTAGGGGACAACCCTAAGCTAAGGCTAAGCTTTCATATTAAGAAGTCTGTGTCATTATTTGGGAGCTGGTGGTACAAAGAAAATCCGACTACAACATCTGGCTGGACTGGATCTTAAAGGTCCCACTGGGGCCCATGATTAAAAGCTTAGTGGCCAGTCCATGGCTCACTGGAGATGGTGAGAACTTCATAAGGTAGGGCCTAGTGGTGGTTTGCTATGTCATTGGCAGTGTGATTGGAATCTTGTTCCATTTCCCTGTTTCCAGCTGCCAGGGGAGCAGCTTCCTTCCACCATACATCCCATCCTGTTTA
This sequence comes from Dicrostonyx torquatus, assembly GCA_028555095.1. Lineage (NCBI taxonomy): Eukaryota > Metazoa > Chordata > Mammalia > Rodentia > Cricetidae > Dicrostonyx > Dicrostonyx torquatus. The sequence continues at coordinate 10,167,300 of JAQHUG010000021.1, read as the reverse complement.
ACAATAGGCCCAAAGATGCTGTGAGCCAAAACAAATGCCCATATTTTCAATGGAGTGCTAACAGGATCCACAGAGCTGCCTGCCATGCAGAGACTGACCGACTGCAGCTTTACAGGGACATGCAGCGAGGTGAATTTCTGATTTCCTCAGCTAGTATCTTCCTAAGGGCAACTGTGCAATCTACCCTCTGGAACACTGCAGAGCCTGGCCCCTGTGAGTCTCCCGCAGCACACTGCCTACCCCTCAGGACACCTGTTATCTTACAGCAATGTTTGGAAAATGAGGGTCATTTTGTGCCATTCATGATTTGATCCCAGCCTATACTACTGTGTCACTGCTACCTCTGTCTAGGTCTAAGACACCCCTATTACCTTGAAAGAAGTCCCAGTACCTACTAACTAGTTACCCTTGCCTCTCCTAGCCTTGGCTATACCTGTGCTATTATTAAAAACTTCGCTGGGCATGGTGGTGCAGGCTTTTAATCCCAGAAGTTAGTAGACAGAGGCTGGAATGGTTTACAGAGTGAGTTCGAGGCCAGTCAGGGATACAAGGTAAGACGCTGCCTCAAAACCAAACAAACCAAACGTCCTTCCTTCCACGGGGTCTCATGTGTCATGTAGCCTCTTGAATTCCTCATGGAGCCAAGGATAACCCTGAACTTCTGATCTTCTTGCCTAAATCTGTCAAGTGCTGGGATTCCTGGCATGCTCCATAATTTCTACCTAAACACATTTTTCCTTATGAAAAATTAAATCTGTAAAATCGAGAGCTTCATCAGTGCGTCCCCATGTACCACCATTATCTGTTGCTGTGTCTACTCTATTCTCCAGGCCATAAAGAGGAAGACTTTGGGACATGGTTTTATGCAACATCCTAATACCTTTGAGAGAAGTGATTTAGGCCGGGCGGTGGTGGCACACGCCTTTAATCCCAGCACTTGGGAGGCAGAGGCAGGCGGATCTCTGTAAGTTCAAGACCAGCCTGGTCTACAGGAGCTAGTTCCAGGACATTCTCCAAAGCTACAGAGAACCCCTGTCTCAAAAAACAAAAAACAAAAAACAAAACAAAAAAAAAAAGAGTGATTTAGGTCACTGGGGATGTGTCCACAAAAGGGAATGTGGGACCTTGTCTAATCTTTCCCATCATGAGATGGGACGTTGCTCCTATGCATGGTCCCACCATGGTATGCCATAGTATAAAAAGCCAAACTAATGTCCCTCATATTCCTTTAATCTTGGACTTTGAGCTTCCAAAACCATGAGACAAATAGTCCTTCCCCCTTTTATAAGTAACCGGCTCAGTTATTTAGTAGTAGCATCGTGAATCTGGTTAACACACAGTATTGTGGACAAAGTTGCAGCTGTCTCCCTTCCTCCCCACCCCTGCTCCATGATTTGTTACTCCAGATGTACAAGACCCATGTCTCAAATTCTACCTTCTCGTGGCCTGGAAAACAGAGTAGACAGAGCAACACATCATGCTGGTGTATGGGGACACCTTGATGAAGGCACAGAGAACCCTGAGAATGCACGATCTGGGACCCCAAAGTCCACCTAGAACACTCAAGAGAGAACTTTCAAAGACAGGCTAGAAGAGTGGTGATCTAGCTCAGTGGTGGAGGGCCTGTCCTGTCCCAGAATGTGTGATTCATTGTTAGACCCTCAGCACCACAAAAACCAGGAGAAGACTGAGGTGGGGAGGCAGCCTCCTGGGGTGGAGGGAAAAATGTATCTTATGTAGGTATAAATAAACTATGGAGCCTTTTAACATTGGCAAGGAAATGCTGGAATTTAAACATGCGCCAACAATACAGAAAAAAAGGGTGAATAAATGGGCAGAGCTTCTGCTTAAAGAACAGAAACCTCAGCCGGGCGGTGGTGGCGCACGCCTTTAATCCCAGCACTCGGGAGGCAGAGGCAGGCGGATCTCTGTGAGTTCGAGACCAGCCTGGTCTACAAGAGCTAGTTCCAGGATAGGCTCCAAAGCTACAGAGAAACCCTGTCTGGAAAAAACCAAAAAAAAAAAAAAGAACAGAAACCTCTGAACACAAACTCCCTGGGTCACATTAAAACAGAACAAGTCGCCGGGCACTGGTGGTGCAACCTTTAATCCAGCACTTGGGAGGCAGAGGAAGGCAAGTCTCTGTAAGTTTGAGAACAGCCTGGTTTACAGAGCAAGTTCTAAAATAGCCAGGGTTATACAGAGAAACCCTGTCTCCCCCTCTTCCTTCAAAACAAACAAAAACAAAAACACAAGAAGCAAAACCAGAGGAAAGCAAGATTGTAAGATGTCCTTTGGTCCTGGTGTTCCCCACAGCATTGTTCTACCCCAGCCTAGGATCCCATGGCAAGGTGGCCAGAGAATAATACTCTCTCCACAGGACCTCAGCAGTTTCCTCCTGAAATTATACCTGCGGTCCAGTGAAAGATATTCTGGTTAATATGAAATTACTTCTGGGGGTGGGGGCTGGAGAGCTGGCTCAGTGGTTCAGAACGAGCTGCTCTTCCAGACCACACTGGGCTGCTTATGACTGGTTGTGACTTCAGTTCCGGGGACCGTGACTCCCTCTTCTGGCTGCTGTGAGCATGGGCACACCCACGCCTACACCCACCAACACATAAGTAAATATACCCCCACCCTCCTCCATCCCCCGTGAAAGCAACACAGTAGCATGAGGAAGGATCACTTAGGAGAGTTCCACTCCAAGTCCCTCAAATAAATGGCAGGTTTTAAAAAAAGCATTTACTTGGAGTCTCTGTAGGTGATTAATTCCCCCATGGTGTATGTGAGCCACCTGACATGGCTGCCGGGATCTGAACTCTAGTGCTTGTGCTGAAGTAGCAAGTGCTTGTAACCACTGGGCCACCTCTCCAGCAGCCTCGATATGGTTTTTGCTTGCTTGTGTGCTGGGAATCCAACCCAGAGCCTTTTCTCACATGCTAGGCCAGTTCTTCGCCACTGAGACATATCATGGCACATTTTAAGTTTTTAAATTGCTAATACCATTAGGCTTTCAAAGAATTTCACACTGGTTCTAGCTGAGCTTTCCCATTTTTGCCTTCAAAATGTCTTCTTTAGTAGTGCTGCTGAGTTTCGGCAAGGTTAGTGTGAAGGCTCTGTGTGAGCATCTCTGCACGAGTGTCTCTACGTGAGCATCTCTGTGTGAGCATCTCAGTGTGAGTATCTCTGCGTGAGCATCTCTGCACGAGCGTCTCTGTGTGAGCATCTCTGTGTGAGCATCTGCGAGAGCATCTCTGTGAGGGCATCTCTGTGTGAGCATCTCTGTGTGAGCGTCTCTGCACGAGCGTCTCTGTATGAGCATCTCTGTACGAGCATCTCTGTGAGGGCATCTCTGTGTGAGCATCTCTGCACGAGCGTCTCTGTGTGAGCATCTCTGTGAGCATCTCTATGTGAGCGTCTCTGTGTGAGCGTCTCTGTGTGAGCGTCTCTGTGTGAGCGTCTCTGTGTGAGCGTCTCTGTGTGAGCATCTCTGCACGAGCGTCTCTGTATGAGCATCTCTGTACGAGCGTCTCTGTGTGAGCATCTCTGCATGAGCGTCTCTGCACGACCATCTCTGCATGAGCGTCTCTGCAGAAGCATCTCTGCACGACCATCTCTGCGAGAGCATCTCTGTGCGAGTGTCTCTGCACAAGTGTCTCTGTGAGCATCTCTGTACGAGCGTCTCTGTGTGAGCATCTCTGTGTGAGCGTCTCTGTGTGAGCATCTCTCAGCCCTTCTCGGACCACTGCAGCAGGCAGCTGTATGCTCACTAGTAAGTTCTTGGTTCTGAGACCTGATCTGCCGGCAGTGCACCCCACTGTTCCTTCAACTGTAGGCACATCCATGGGGCAGGCAGGAAGATGGGGGCCCTGGAGCTGCTGCTAGAAAGACACTGTCCCATTGCCATAAAGTCTGGGTCCAACTCTGACAACAGAATTACTGAGACCTTCAAAACTGGCTGGGAGTTAAAGTTTAACTAATTTTGAGGACAAAGTGCAGGTTTCTCAGATGCTGCACATAAAAGTTCCTCCCTCTCTTTTTCCCTCCTTCCCTTCCATTTTGGGAATTGAATCCAGGGCTTACAGATTGCCAGACAAGCATTCATATTACTGAGATATACATCCCAGCCTTCAAAGTAGCTTTTTAATTAACAAAAAAGGTGCTGCCATATGCTTATGCATAGCCCTGGCTGTCCTGGAACTCACTATATAGACCAGGTTGGCTTATTTGCTTTTGTGACAGGGTCTTAAATGATAGCCCAGTCTAGCCTTTGATTGGGCTAGGAACTTTGAACTAATGCCTGTACTTCCTGAGTGCTGAACTATGTAACACTACACCTGGCAAAAATATTTTCTTCAAAGGCAAATCAGTGATTTTTTTCCTTTTCTGGGCAATGACACAATAGAGAAAAACTGTCGGGGCGAAGTTCCGAACAGTTCCCTTTGTTTCAGGTCTTGTCACCATCCTGATGCCTGGGAACAGCAACCAAGTTATCAATGGGGAGAAACGTTCAACTGGAAGCGAGCCTTCCTGCCGTGGCAGACAGTTATAAATCCATGGCAAAACCAGCGATGGACACCCTCTCAAGCGGTCCCCAATGCGTATTTCCAATGAGTCCACCCCTTACAGACTTTGACTTCCCAACATACCTGGAGGGAGAAGATAACCAGATTTGCTTGTTTGGGGTCTGCTTATTGATCACGTAGGTCCCTAGATCCCCGCCCAGTTTAATGGTTAGCACGCCGCCCTAGGGGGTCAGGTGGAAGAAAATAAACAAGATTAGTTAGCACAAGAATAAATATATAAAAATATTTGTTCAAGTCTCTATGCCTTTCATGTATCCAAGGATGTAGCACACACCATAACAAACAAGGGATCTGGGGATGCCACGCTCTGGCAGTATGTGTTCAGGAAGCTGGGAAGCCCCCTCTTCAATTCTTGGCACCAAAACTAAACAAAAATTAGGGCTCAAAATTAGGAATGTGTGTGGTAAAGACATCATCGTCAGGATCAGAGTGAACTGTTTTACTTATAGACATAAGTTGTTGCCCTCGGAGGCCGAAGACACACAGGACCCCCCTGCAGTTAAAGGTACCCATGAGCCACCCGATGTGATGTGGTGCTGGGCTACAAACCCTGGTTCTCATGAGAGTGTAGCAAGTTCTAAGCCACTGAGCCGTCTCTGTGGCCACCACAGTGGGTCAGGCATAATAACGCTTGAAGCTCACACTGCTTTCTCTCTGCCTGTGTGGTCGGCAAGGAAAGAAAGGCTAAGACTTGCCTGAGAACTCAGCAATGGAACGCTAGCTTTCTGCCCTCTACCGCCAATCAGAACGTACAAATACAGACTAAACTCTAAAGGTGCCTGCCCAGGCATCAGACCTGATGGAAACACAGAAAGAAAGCAGGCGTGGTGGCAAAAATCTGTAATGTCAGTGCTTGGGAGGCTGCGGGGGGTGGGCTGGGGGAGGCTTGTGAGTTTGAGGCTAGCAGGCTGCACAACAAAATGCAAAACAGAAAAAGAGAAGAAAATAACCAATACTCTGTCTCGTTTGTCTTAGAAGAGCAGGCGGGGACAGCCCTAGCCTACATGCGTTATTCAGACCCTTCCCAGGCGTCTCACAAATGTTCAGAGAATCCACAAGGCTTCATTTCCCCCTGAAAAGCCTTGCATCCCCAAAAGACTGGCCAGTCCATTTTGTTCAAGAGATGAACATTTAAATTTGAAAACACCCAACAAAGGAGCCCTCCACTCTCCAGGCCTTTAGAACAGAAACAATGACAAGCACTAAGGACACTCTCAAAAGTTCCCTATGTCGCTTGGGGCTGGTAAGCAGGTGGGAGCCTAGTGCACCAACGCTTGCTCCGCTTGCTCTGTTATTCTGTCCAGTGCTCATCCACCCAATCAGGAGTCTTGACATGGTTCTCACAGCGCACCCTTACAAACACAGCCAGCCATTTAAATAAATGCTAGAGGCTGGCTCCATAATAATGTATCCAATAGGTATGGGAGGGGAATGCTAGTGAGTTCTCTCTCTCTCTCTCTCTCTCTCTCTCTCTCTCTCTCTCTCTCTCTCTCTCTCTGAGATAGGGTTTCACTAGATAGCTCAGGCAGGCAACAAACTTGTAGTATCTGAGCCTCAGTCTCCCAAGTGCCAGGATCACAGGCATGTACCACTATGCTCAGCTTCTCTCTCTCCTTCTAAAGTAGCATGTGTCTTTTTTCTTTAAAGATTTATTTATTTATGAGTGCTATATCTACATGTATAACCTTATACCAGGAGAGGGCATCAGATCCCACCACAGATGGTTGTGAGCCACCATGTGGCTGCTGGGGATAGAACTCAGAACCTCTGGAAGAGCAGTCAGTGCTCTTAACCTCTGAGCCATCTCTCAGCCTCCTAAAATAACATGTGTTCCCCCCCCCCTGATTAAAACAAAATAACAAAGCTGGGTGGTGACAGCACATGCCTTTAATCCCAGCACTCAGGATCTCTGTGAGTTGAGGCCAATCTAATCTACAAGGCAAATTCCAGGACAGGCCCCAAAGCTACAGAGAAACCCCATCTCGAAAAATCAAAAACCAAGCCAAACCAAACTAAAACAACCCAAACAAACAACATAACAAACAAACAGAAAAAAATAGGGACCGAATCTGTGGCTCAGTTTGGAGAGTGCCTGGCTATGATACCCAGGGCTCTGGGTTCCATCCAAGGTGCATCAGGCTTTTTTCCCCAGGTGATAGAAAAATCAGAAGTTCAAGGTCACCCTTAGCTATACTCAGGAAGGTTTGAAGCCAGCCTGGGGCAACATAAAACCCACCTAAAACAAAACAAAACAAAAACAAACAAACAAACAAAAAACCCCACAGGGTGGTGGTAACACACACCTTTAATCCCAGCACTTGGGAGGCAGGGACAGGCAAATCTCTGTGAGTTTGAGGTCAGCCTGGTCTACAAAGCGAGTTCCAAGGCAGCCAGAACTGTTACACAGAGAAATCCTGCCTCTCTCTCTCTCTCTTTTTTTTTTTTTTTTTTTTTTTTTTTTGGTTTTTCGAGACAGGGTTTGGTGGCCTAGCACAAATGCCAAGGGCTGACTGACTCTCCAGATGCGACTTTCGAGTCCACTATCCTTCCTAGCCAGCCCGGGACCCTGAAGAAGTCGCATCATTCTGGCCTGGCACTCAGCATCTGGTGGCCTCCTCAAGGACTCTGCTAAAGGATCCCACACCTGCACCTGTCACCACTACAATGAGTAACCACACCAGGGACAGCTCACTTAGCTATTTTAGCCTCAGTTTACTCCCCAATCTTTGGGGGGGATCCCAGAGTGCACATTAATTAAACAGGGAAACCAGCAAGGGGAGACCCAGCTCCACAGTGCTCTAGATGTCTTCTGGAATCTTCCTATAGGCCCCTCTTGCTCCAGGACTTGTGCAGGTGCCTCTGGGAAGGTTATCTAGGGCTTTCCACTTGGCAGAGTTCCTGGAACCTCTCCTGCTTTAACTACTTCGGCACGACTTGTGGGCGAAGGAGCCTGTTGCCCTCTGGACCCCACATCCACTATCTTGAATCCCTAGGAGGAAGAGACTCAGGCGACACCCACATGCTTCCACCCAAACCCAGGATGGATGTAAAAGTATTCGTTACATTTTTGGGTGAATGGACCAGTGGGCAAACAGTGACCAAGGGGACCCTGTTGTACTATCTGCCACAGTGAAGGGCAAGGTTCCCAAGGGGGAGATCACAAAGCTCAGGTTCCTTCTCTCAGCTCCTCACTGTGACTGGACTCTTTCCCCAGGGCCTCCAGCTATTCCAGAGGACAGTGGCAGGACGAAAAGCACCAGCTGCTGTGCTGGCTTACCAGGGGTCTTAAGACATTTAGAACGGCCTGCAAGTAGATGGCACAGAGGGTTCCAGCTCCCTACCGAGTCCATTTGGAAGAGTGTGCACATTTATGGGCAGGGAGGGGACTGTATTACTTGCACTTTCCCAGCTGTGACTAATAAAACCTTAAGGAAAGATTTACCCTGGCTTACAGTGTCCGAGTTTCCAGGCTACGGGTGGCATGGCACAGCACCACAGTGGCATAAGGGTATGGTGGGGGACCTGCTCCTCAAGGCAGCCAGGAAGCAAATTGGAGAGAGAGGCCAGGGATAAGGGAAGTTTTTGAAGACTAGAGAACCACTTCTTCCTTAATCCCAGTCTCCACCCCTCCCAAACTCTCCACTGACCCCAGATAGTCCGCTGATCATAAATCCATCGGCAAAACAATTCTGCAGTTAGGTTGTGGCCTCAGGCTCCAATCACCTCAGTGATACCACCAGCTGGGAACCTGGCCTTCAACCCAAGTCTCTATGGGGCGCCAGATCAAACCACAATGGAGAGAGAAACAAAATACCCAGCAATGGCTAAGGCGCAGGGACCAATCAGAGGATAGCCTCACACCAACCAACCAACCAGAGCAGAACCAGTCCCAGATGGCCAGGATTACTGATTTGTGCCTGTGAAGATTAGTGCTGCCCCTGCAGGAAGAAAGGCTGTTGTCACTTGGTCATCTGTGGAAACAGGCACATGGGAGATGTCATGTTGTTGAACCTTCACATGCATGTGACTTCTAGTTAAATAAAATAATAAATTTGAAAGTTTTTGTTTTATTTTATTACCATTTCCCCCCTATCATTTTGATAACCATCTGCCCTACATAATCCTAAGATTTACTCCAAAATGCACACTCATGACATTTCCTGGTATTAATTAATTGCTGTCAAGAGGATCAACCTCCGTCTGTATTGGGGTGGTGGTGGTGGAGGATGGGTAAGAAAAGGAGGAGGAACAGTTTTCTCCCAATGGTAAAAGGCCCAAGCAGACCCTTGCTTAGTCTGCCACCTGGTGGCCAGCACGTAAACTTCCCGAGCTCCCAATGGCTGGGTAAATGCTCATCTAATTCAAAGTTCTCAGCCTATCATGGGGACGATCTGCAAACACAATTCCTTGCCTAGAGCACACTACACACTAATTAAATCAAAATTTCTAGGGGTTGAACTCAGGGCTGCACATCAGAATTGCAGGTGAGCCAGGTTGTGGTGGTGCCCGTATAGTTCCAGTGGATCCTCAAGCCAGACTGGTCCACACAGTGAGTTCTGGGACAGCCAAGGCTACATAGAGAGACCCTGTCTCAAACAAAAACAAACAAACAGAAACCCCCAAAAGACTCAGAAAGGGCTGCTTATAGCAGAGTGGAGCAAGCTCGGGCCACGTACGGAGGCGTCTGGACTACTTGGACAACTGTCCACAGGTTGGAATCTGGACCTCTGCTTTTTATTCTTCAATACTAGGGACTGAAGCCAGAGCTTCACCCATGGTGGGTAAAGAGCTCTTTCCCTAACTACGCACCCACAAGATACCCTCCCTAGCCCTGGGAATCTGTTTTTTTTTTTTTTTTTTTTGGTTTTTCGAGACGGGGTTTCTCTGTGGCTTTGAAGCCTGCACTGGAACTATCTCGTGTAGACCAGGCTGGTCTCGAACTCAGAGAGATCCGCCTGCCTCTGCCTCCCGAGTGCTGGGATTAAAGGCGTGCGCCACCACTGCCTGGCTTTTTTTTTTTTTTTTAAAGAGTAATAATTCTTGGGCGGGGCAGTGGTGGTACACACCTTTAACCCCAGCACTTGGGAGGCAGAAGTAGACAGATAGCTGTGAGTTTGAGGCCAGCTCCCCAGGACTGGTTCCATAGTTACTGGGAAGCCCTGTCTCAAAAAACCAAAAAAAACCCAAAAAAACCTTTAAATAATTCTTTAAGATTTGTTTTCTATGTATGTACAGTGTTCTGCCTATAGGTATGCTAGAAGAAGGCACCAGATCTCATTATAGATGGTTGTGAGCCAGTGATTGGGTGCTGAGAATTGAACTTAGGACCTCCGGAAAAGCAGCCAGTGCTCTTTTTTTTTTTCTTTCTCAAGACAGGGTTTCTCTGTAGCTTTGGAGTCTGTCCTGGAACTCACTCTGTAGACTAGGCAGGCCTGCCTTTGCCTCTCGAGTGCTGGGATTAAAGGTATGTGCCACCACCACCCAGCTCATCCAGTGCTCTTAACCTCTGAGCCATCTCTCCAGCCCAGGAATCTGTATTTAAATGCAAGAGGTTCAGGGAGGCAGAGTGACTTGTCCAAAGTCACATGAATCCTAGTTTCTAAGCCCCAACCACAATCTATATTGCTAGATGGTTATGTCCATTGGAGGCTATTTTTTTAAACTCCGTATTTTTTTTTTAAACTTATGTATTATTCTGAATGTGTGTGTGTATGAGGAGTGTGTGTGCACTTGCACGCCAGGGTGTAGATTCAGTTTCTTCCACCATATGTGGGTTCTAAGACTTCAACTGAGGTTATCAGGTTGGGGGGGGGCGCAGCAGCTTTACCCACTGAGCCCTCCACTAGTACCCCTGTTTTTTTGAGACTGAGTATCACCATGTAGTCCTGGGTGGTCTGGACCTCCCTGTGTAGACTCAGCTAGCTCTGAACATTCAGTGATCCTCCTGCATCTACTCTAGAGTGTAGAGTTGTACCTGTGTGCCACCTTGCCTGCCTGGGAGGCATTCTCTTGTTTTAGTTTTAATCGTGTATATGCGATGCTTCTTCTTCTTCTTTTTTTTTTTTTGAGACAGGGTTTCTCTGTAGCTTTGGAGCCTGTCCTGGAACTAGCTCTTGTAGACCAGGCTGGTCTCGAACTCACAGAGATCCTCCTGCCTCTGCCTCCCAAGTGCTGGGATTAAAGGCGTGCGCCACCACCGCCCGGCTCATTTTTTTGTTGTTGTTTGTTTAGTTTTTCTTTTTTTGAGACGAGTTCACAGGTAGCCTGTGCTCCCTTCAACTCTGCTCTATTTCTGAAGATGATCTTGAATTTGTAATCCTCCTGCCTCTACCTAGTGCTAGGATTATAGGGCTGTATCGCGCTCAGTTGTATGCAGTGCTAGGGACGGAAGCCAAGGCTCTGTGTACGCTAGGCAAGCACTCTACCACCTGAACTACAGCTCCAGCCTAAGTTACAGGAGTTTGTTTGTTTGTTTGTTTGGAGACATGTTTTTTTTCTGTGTAGCCTTGGTTGTCCTGGAACTCAGAGATCAATCTGCTTGCCTCTGCCTCCTAAGATTAAGCACTAAGTTATAGTTTTTAAGGAGGAAACAAAAACTAAAAAAAGCCAAAAGGTACCCCAAAGGAGACGTCGTAGTCCTCCAGGGTATATGGCTTGTCTGCAAGGTCTTCGAAGAACTCTGCCAGGGCGTCCAGCGTCTCCTCCGCAAGTCTTTCATAAGCTGTCTCGTCTAGAGCGCTGCAGGAGGAAAGAAACCCACCAGAGCATTGTCACCAACCGCACAATCAATACATACAAACCGAAAAAAATGCCTTCCAGCAGAAGTAAGCAGCTAGCAATACGGCGTTTGGGTGAGACAAAACCACTAGGGTTCATGACAGCCCTGCTGGGCCAGTCACCCTGATACTCTGAGCCTCTTTTCTGGTTAGTACCAAGGTCATGTAGCAACTTTTGTTTTTGTCTTGTCTTGAGACAGGGTCTTGATACATAGTCTTGATAGGCTTCAAGCACACAGCAACACTTGGGCTTGCCTCAGACTCATGAGTGTTGACATTATAGTTATGAGCCACGGCACCTAGCTTTTCTCATTCATTTACTTTTCGTTTATATTTTTATTATTTCTTTTTAACTGAAGATTCAGTGTATTTATTTTTTAAATGATTTGTTTATTTTTTATTTTATGTGCATGGTGCTTTGCCTGCAGGTATGTCTGTGTGAGGGTGTCAGATCCCTTGGAACTAGAGTTGCAGACAGTGGTGAGCTGTCATGTGGGTGCTAGGCAGTGAACCTAGGTCCTCTGGAAGAGCAGCTGCTCAGTTGGAACCTCCAGCTTGCTTCTGCATGGTCTGAGAAGCCCCATCTCTCTCTTTCCAAACCCTGCTCGCTGTCTCAGAGAACCTCCAACAAAGGTGCCACAAAGCCCAGTTCTGCATTCTTGGCTCCTCCCCTGAAGTTGCCAGCAGCCCAAGTTCCCACCTAAAACATTCAGGTTTTGACCATACTTAGGCACAAACCCAGCTTGTCACAGACAGACCAACAGCCCTCGCCTACAGACCACATAACCTCCCTGCTTTAGTTCAGGTGCGTGACTTCTCCAGCCTTCTCTCAGGCTGGGAGTTGCTTTGCTCAAATAAACCTGTTCTTTTACTTTTTTCAATTCGGATTGCTTTGGTTTACTGCATTGGCGGAGAAACCTATTGTCTTGATACAGAAAACCTATTAGCAGCCAGTGCTCTTAACTGCAAAACGATCTCTTTAGCCCCTCATTTATATTTCTAAATTGATGGAAAATACCTAGGATGTATAGAGCCAATACTTCAACTTGCATGAAAGAAGTTACTAGAGAAGTAGCCTCTTCGCCAAACGCCTACCACCCCCAGAGGGGACTGCATCTGAGAAGTCTTTTCTGTGTTTTTCTAGACTATCTTAAAATTTAAAAATATAGCCGGGCGGTGGTGGTGCACGCCTTTAATCCCAGCACTCGGGAGGCAGAGGCAGGCGGATCTCTGTGAGTTCGAGACCAGCCTGGTCTACAAGAGCTAGTTCCAGGACAGGCTCCAAAGCCACAGAGAAACCCTGTCTCAAAAAACTAAAAAACAAAATAAAATAAAAATTTAAAAATATAACAATGAAGTATCTTGTTTTTCTTTGAGACAAGGTCTTTCTAGGTAATTGGCCTTGAATTTGATCCTCCTGCCTCAGCTTTCAAAGCAGCTGCTGTTACAGGTGTGTACTACTGTATCTAGTTCTTTATATTTTCTTTATTTCACACATCCACTTCTGCTGGACACTGAGGCTGTGGTTTTCATTGATTTTGTTACTAAATTTTTGTTGGGCAAGACACAAACAACATAGGAAAAAATAATATTGCATGTATCTGAAAATGGATTAATCTACAATACAAATCAGTAAAAATACCCAATAGAAAAATAGACAAAACACTTGTACAGATTTTCTAAAAGATATCCAAATGGTCAGTGAGCACATGAAAAGATAATGAACTTTGTTAATGTTTTAAAAATGGAGATTAAAAAATGAGACATGAGGCAGGCAGTGGTGTCACATTCCTTTAGTTCCAGCACTCAGGAGGTAGAGGCAGGTGGATCTCTGTGAGTTCTAGAACAGCCAGGGCTGCACAGAGAAACCCTGTCACAGAGCTTATCCCAGGCTGCCCAGCAGATATCCACTGTGGCCAAGGGCTGCAATGAGGCTGTTCTCTCAGTGGGAGTTATTATTCTGGTTATCTTGCCCTTTGCCATTATAGGGTCAATGTGAGTGTGTGTGTGTGTGTATTCATGCGTGCATGTGTGTGTGTGTGTGTATTAGAGACAGACAGAGAGAAAGGGGGAGAGAGACAGAAAAAGGGAGAGAGAGAAATACAGATAGACATACACAGGTGGCATTCCTATAGCAGACTTTGAGGTCTCTTTTTCTCAAACTTCCCTCAGTGTGACAGTCAGCTGACTTCCTGTTGCCTGTAAGATGTAGCGCTCTCAGCTCCCGCACCACATCTGCCTGCACGCCGCCATGCTCCCCTCATGATGATAATGGACAGAACCTCTGAACTGTAAGTGAGCCACCCCAATGAAATGTCTTCCCTTCTAAGAGTTGCCATGGTCATGGTGTCTCTGCATAGCAATAGAAGAAACCCTAACTAAGACAGTTTTCCTCAACTAGGACGCTGGAGGAAATAACAAAACTCTGGGGGAAAAAAACCCCAAATATTCAACAATAGGGATGAACAATAGGAAGTCTGGGATACCACACAGAAACACTAGTCACTAAAAGTAACACGGCAGATGCTCAGTGCCATGGAACGATGCCACTAAGGGTCGTTCCCAGGGAGGAGACAGTTTCTACATAGGAAGAGCTGCATGGTGTTTTCATCTCACCTTGGGTTCTCCAAAGTTCCCGAGTTCCTCAAATGCACCACGCAGACACTCTGCTTTTTGATGTTCAGAATCTGATTGAGGTAGTGGAGGTTCAAACTCTAAAAGGCAAAGTTAAGAACATTAGTGACCGCATCTCCGTCCACTCTAATCCAGCAACACAGGATCTACATACGGACTGGCACTTCTAGATTCACAAGTAGCCACAAGATAGCACCCCAGGGACAGTTCTTAAGTGCTGCGGGAGATTAAGCCCTCTTGCTTTCAGCCAATGGCTTCTAAGATACCCGCCCAATGTGGGGCGTGGTTTTCATTTTAAAAAGAAAGCCGCAGCCGCTCTCCGAGCTAACTTGCTTCCGGCTTCCATGCTGACTGCTACACTTG
>JAQHUG010000021.1:10098649-10146608 GCA_028555095.1 Dicrostonyx torquatus | reverse complement strand
CATTTTAAAAAGAAAGCCACAGCCGCTCTCCGAGCTAACTTGCTTCCGGCTTCCATGCTGACTGCTAGACTCGGTTTCCTGTTTGCGACCAGAGGAACGTGGTTTGGGACATTGATCTGTAAGTTTTATCCCCTCCAATAAAATATCCTTTTTAAAATCAAATTGATGTAATATTGTCCTGCAACAATACTTAAGATTTGTCCCTCATCACCCTCTAGTGTTTTCCTAGGGATCTTCCCAGCCTCTCAAGATGCTAAGCCTGAGCTATCTGAGAGGATAATCATGAGACACAGAGAGCTCTCTGCGCAGCCTTGACTGGCCTGGAACTCACTCTGTAGACCAGGCTGGCCTCAAATTTACAGAGAGCCACCTGTCTCTGCCTCCCAAACGCTGGGATTAAAGGTGTGCACCACCACTACCTGGCTAGGGAGCTCTCTGAATTTATTGAGATAAAACAGAATTTGGTCCTCAGCTGTGCTGGCTGCATCTCAAGTGGCCATGGCTGTATAGCACCAGACAGATCGTCTCCTCCATGACGATGCTCCTTTAAGGGTTCAGATTTAGTGTCTCATCAGAGACAGGGTAGCATCCCAGTACCCCTAGAATTTGACTTCTAAAAAAAGCACCAAAAAAAAAAATGGTAAGAGGCAGAATTCTGCTGAAGTTTTAAACAAGAGCTGGCTGTATTTGATGGATCAGACCAGCAAGGTGTGACCTGTTGATTTCTCTTAGTCCCTAACTGCTGGGCACTGGGCAGGGGCATGCGTGTTGATTATGACCAGATGAGATTGAGTCGAGAGCCAGAGAAAAGTGGTGTAGCCTTAGCTGACGTGGCAGGTGTGTGGGGGTGGGGTGCGGTGGGGAGAGGGTGATGGAGTGAGGCAGAGGTGGAGGAAGGCAGACAGGGCCCCTGAAATACTCATCATGACTTCACTCTGGCAAGGCAAGAAGTCTTAATGTTAAGACTTACTGCCTCAAAATGCTACTCTGGTTGCCACGCAAAGGGTCAGAGACAGTTACTGCTCTTGAGCAGGCAATGACTGTGTGAGCTCAGAAAGAGAAGACAAATGGCTCAGGGTTGGAAGTGAGCATTGAGGTAGGACACGGGACGCAGCATGTTTCGAAGAAGTGACAACGGCATCGATAACCACCTCTCCTACAGTATTCTCTATCTGCCCGGCACTGCTCTATCTTTACCTGACCAGACACGGAGTCCTCATTATAACCCCACAAGGGAACGACTTCATTGACAGCAGCCATTTGAGGAAAAAAAAAACTTAGTTTTTTATTTTGTGTGTATGCCTAAGTATATGGGTGTACGCAACATGTGTGCAGGTGTCTTGGAGGAGAAGTGGTCATCCGATCTCCTTTAACTGGAGTTATAGAAAGCTGTAAGCTGCCTTCTGTAGTTGGTGAGAATCAAACTCAGGTCCTCTCTGAGAATAGCAAGTGTTCTTAGATGCTGGGCCATCTCTCCAGCCCCTACTCCATCATCATCAAGAAGGGGTAGCCCTGTAAAGTTGTTGCACTTGTTCCTAGGGACTCAGCTTGGGACCCTGCAAGTTTCAGGATCATGACCATCAAAGGGTTGATGCCCAGTCTTGTTTGGTATGTGTTTCTGTTTAAAGACATTTTATTTAACATATATTAATGATTTATTGATATTGAACTTGAAGCAATAGTGCTTGCAACTCATGCTGGAGTGGAGCAGAGCTGACACATTTTCTTTGTAAGTCATGTCACAGTCTCACTGTGTTTACTGAGGCTCTAGGCTTGGGGACCACTTTCAACCAACAAAATCACCAAGAAGTACGTAAATGTGAAAAAACCGCATCACTGAACAGACAATGTCTGCTCACACTGAGACAGCAGGAGCAAGCAGAACAATGCCTCTTTGGGCCACTGGGAACACCCTCCATGACTCTAGAGCATTTTGTCGCTCTGCAGCCTTCCCAATGACTGCCAGAGCACCAAGGCAGACAACTAGGGACAAGAAACGTTAGTGAGCCAGTGAGACAGACGGACTGTATTTGTATTTTACAGGCGAGGAAACTGAGATGCCAAACAGGAAGTTGCTCAGGCTCACAAAGATGCAGAGATCCAAAGTGCACAGTTGGAACTGGAGCCCAGCTGTCAGGAGCCAGGCAAAGGAGAAAGACCTGGCTGGGAAGCAGAACAGGGCTGAAAACATTCGGGACAGTGTCTGAGAAAGTGGGGTGGGGTGTGTGTGTGTAGGGGGGTGTCCCAGGTCCTGCCTTTCAAGTCCTAGCTGTCTCTCTCATACCGTCCCACTTCTGCTTGTTTTGAAATTTTCTTTCAGTATTAAGAAATGAACCCAGGACCTCTCGAACGCTAAGTGACGACCTCACCACCGACCTACACGACTAGCCCAGTTTTGTTTTTATTTTTTAAGACAGAATCTCATGCATCCTGGGCTGGGTTTGAACCCGCAGACAGTACTAATCAGCACCCTATTCCACTTTTTCCACAGCTCTTCTTTTCCCTGGAAAGCTTCCCCAGCCCCCTCCTTTGGCATCTATCCCATCACTCTACGGGAAGCCCTCCTTAACCCCACTGCTATTCTTTGTGCGTTCTCTTTTCAGTCCGTGAAGTAATCAATTCTGTTCTTTGCATATTCAAGATCCAAGAACTATCAGAAGTGCTGAAGTCTTTATGAATAACAGTTTAACATTCCCGCCAAAATCGCAAAATGGGTGTTAACCCTTTACAAAGCCAAGCCCTACCCCAGAGAGCCAGGATCCCAAAGGTCACAGGGCTCTTCAGAGACGCGGACTCAAGAATGTGGAACCGAGGTCCTGACATTTTTCAAAAGCGGCGTCTAGGTCCTGCTGGCACACCCGTGATCCCAGCACTCGAGAGGAGGCAGGAGAATCACCACCTTGGGGTACACATCCAATCCTAGGCTAGTCAGTGCTAGCGTGAGACAAACAAAAAACAGAAAGCCGTACTCCAAGCTCTTCCACATCTGTTAGTCCCACGCCACGAAAAAGGGAACTGATTCACGGAAGCCCAGGCTTCCATGATTCTGCGTGCTACCTTCGGAGTACACGCAGTAATAAACACGCCTGACTGCACACGCAGTACACCGTGTGCTAATTCCTGAAAATGAAGTCTTCATAAAAGTACCGATCAGTGCAAGACTGCACAGACCCACTCATCGTTATAGCCATCCTCCCACGCTGGGACCGAAGTCCGCACAAACGCCGCGCGCGTCCTCCCAGTGCGGCCAGGCGCATGCGCGCATAGCGCGCCCTCCGCACAGGGGCGGGCACGGCCTGCAGTATGTAGAGCAGCCCGCGGCGCGTGTACTCACTGAGTGGCGGATGGCGGAGGCCGCGCTGATCGTGACCTGCAGGCCTCGGTGGCCGCACGCTCCGATAGGCTCCCTGCCGCGCGGGATCCCGACCGAGACCGAGGCCCGGGGCGCCGTCCGGGAAAACAGGCCCGCGACTGCGAACCGACCGAGAGCCCACATACCGCTCCTGTTCCGCGGCCGCTCCGCCCCTGCGCGAGGACTCGGTGGCGCCACCTAGTGGTCGTGCCCTGCAAGCGCCGCGGCTGGGCTCCCGCGCGCAGGTCCGCGGTGAGGATGAACCGCCCAGCCCTGTGCACACGCTTAACCAGAACCCAGAGCCTGCCAGCTCTGTGCCACACATGCCACGCATCCCTTGGGCGACGCAAGTGTGTAAAACACGGACCTCCGCGAGTTTATTCACTAACAACCATTTTACTGAGTGCCGGTGGGAGATTCAGAAGATACGCTGATGAACAAGATAGTCTTGCTTTCAAAAAAACTTAATTCTAACAGCTCCAACCGCCTGATATAATTCCAAATTCCTCCTCTCGTAGGCAATAGAAGTAGCAGGCTGACTGAGTGGAGGGGCCTTGTGTAGCCCCATGCCCGCTGAGGAACTATTGGCTGCGGATGCCTATTGGACGAGGGAAGGTCAGTTGTCTTCTGGGATGTGACCTTTGATAGGTAGGACCGTCCACCTGAGCAAGGACATTTGCAGCTAATTTTCTGACGGAAGTAGAGGCCCGGACATTTTAAGTGACATACCCCTAGTTGAAGGGGAGCTAGAACCCGGGCCTTCTGATTTCTGACCCAAGTGCTCTTTACATCTTAGAAAAGGAGTTTTCCTCAGTTTCAGTAGTGTAGCTCTGACTGATTGGGCTGAAACCGTGTGCTCATCCATTAAAGCTAATGCTCTGTACAAGAATGGCAGACACGTTACCGGCCAGGGTCACGGTCTATTTTGTGCTGCTGCGCTGCGCTGAACTGCCTGAGTCTAGTTAACTTACAAAAAACAGAAAAGAATCCTGGGTGAGGGGCGAGGGGCGGCAAAGAGAAGAATGCTGCTCCTCACACAACATAAAGGGCTCCCTCCTCCAAGTCCTTCATCTAGCAAGAGTGGAGCCTTCATGACCCAGACCCATCTGAAGGCAGCATCTCCCAATGTGCGCTCTCTCTCTCTCTCTCTCTCTCTCTCTCTCTCTCTCTCTCTCTCTCTCTCTCTCTCTCTCTCTCTCTCTGTGTGTGTGTGTGTGTGTGTGTGTGAAGGGTTTTAATAGGAATTCACGGAGTAGACAAAAACACTCAAACCACCACAGAAGCCAGTACCAGGGAGGGGCACATTCTGACAAAGAGGTGTGGGAAAATTCCAGGGACCGCTATTCCAGTCCAGAAGCCCCAACTCTCCACACTCCCACTCCTTCCCCAGCTGTTCTTCACCCATTCCTCTGATACCCAGCCTGAGGCCCAGCTTCCAGCCAAGAGGTGCCTTTCTCTCTAGGGAATTGTAAGCCTGTGCATTTACTTATTGTACTGATCAGAGAGGTTCTAGGGTGTTCTTCCCTACCATCTGCCAAGGCTACGTCTTTGTTTACTGAGGAGCTTGGAACAGTGTTCACTGTGTCCCGTCCCAGGAGACTGATAACACCCAAGTCAGTATCCAGACACTGGCTTGCCCGTCCAGACACTGCTATGAACTGGACATAGAATTGATTCGTGCTGGGCTGTGGTGGTGCCTGCCTTTAACCCCTCACAGGAGGATCTCTGCGAGTTCAAGGCCAACCTGGTCTGCAAGTTTCAGGACAGCCAAGGCTCCACAGAGAAACTCGGTCATGAAAATCCAAACTAAACAACGTGGGAGCCCACAAAAGTGGATTTGTTCCACCTTGACTAAAGTTCAAGAGTTCAGACCTATTTTTGCTCCTTCAAGGTTGTCCGACAGGATGTTTTGACCTAAGGTATGGGTTACTTGATGTTTTGGGTATTAAGAAGGTAATTACTTTGTTCTTTGTATCTTGGTGAAGAAGTCTTTTGCCTTCCCCTCTCTAAAAAGACTGGGCTATATAAAGGCTATGAGAAATGAAGGCCCGGCTAGTTTCAGTATTTACCGGGTGTCCTCGTGTCTCTTTCTTTCTTAATCCTCACTCTTCCCCACAAGGGTGGACGAATGTGCCAGGCCAGACCTGACCCAACAGCAAAAGCCCAACTAATTCATAAGGTGTTTGAATTAATCAACCAATATGAAATGTTTCTGAGACTAAATAAGAAACAGAACTAGTTTAATAAATAATTGCTATCTCTGAAACTTGCAAAGGCCCGAAGGAAGGAGGCTGAAATTTATTTGCTGGACATGACACTCAGCAGTGTGAGAAAAAAAAAAAGAAGAAGAAGAAGAAAAGAAAAGGAAAAATAAGAAAAAAAACTTCTCTCCTTGGAGATTTGAAGGGTGATGAGGAAAAAGGCTGGGAGAGCATGTTATTAGTTTTTTTGTTTGTTTGTTTTTGTTTTTAAGACAAGTTCCCACTATTAAGCCCTGACCGGCCTGAAACTCGCTCTGCAGATCAGGCTGGCCTCAAACTCACAGAGATCTGTCTACCTCAGCCTCTCAAGTGCTGGGATTAAGTGTGTGTGCCACCATAATTGGCATGCTTGGCAAGGGCTCGATCACCCTCAGCCCTGAGATAGCGGCTTTAGAGGATGCTTGTGTTGGTTAAGGAATTGGCACACATGTAGCTCGGGTCCCTCAGGGAAGCTCTGTGGTATGATAGAAACACACGCGGTTTCGTCGACTCAGAGCTGCATCTACACAGCATGACCTTCAGCAGGAGAGAAACACTTCTCATGGATACACAAAGGAAGTCAGGGCAGGAACTGAAGCAGGAACCCAAGCGGGGACATGGGGAGCGCTGCTCCACAGTTTGCTTTTTATACAACTCAGGCCTACCTGCCCAGCAGGTGTTAAATTAATCAGGAAGGTATCACGGGCTGAACCGTGCCTCCAAATTCTTCCCAGAAAACCCTAAGCCTCAATGCATTCTGAACAAAACTGTATTTACACCAAAGCCCTTCAGAGATGTAAGGTTAGGCTCCAGGAGGACACACGGATGAGACCCAAATCCAGCGTGGGGTTGGGGGCCTATAGATCAACAGTACACAAAGCTCTGAGTTTGATTGCAAGCGCCGCAAAAAGAAGCCAGGTGGAGTGTATCTCCTCATAAGCTGTTGTTTAGAGGGGTCTAAAAGGTCCCCCCCGCCCCCGCAACAATACAGACAATATTGCCTTTGCTCTTGGCTGTCCACCAGACTCTACACACTCTGTATGGCTGGGGGTTAGCTCCCAAGACAGAAGGCTAAAGCGTGAAACCAACCTTCTACATGTTGATATGATAGAGAACTAATAGTCGGTAATAAGTCAAACATGGTCACGTGGTCCTTGAATAAGCTTTCTCAATAGTAGCGCTTTTGACTTCTTTGCTGCAGAGTTGCAGCAGTCCTAGATTGTAACCACTAGATGGCAGCAGTATCCATTCTAGACACTGGCTATAGTCAAATGTCTCCAGACCCTACAAAAAACAGTTCTCCTTCATTATCATTGTTAGAGTGTAGCTTTGAACTAAAGACCTACAGCCATCTTCTTTCTCTTTATTTAGTTTTAGATCATTTTCATGACATTGTCCAAATCCCTTCAAACTTGGGTCTTATTCATATTTATTTATTTTTTTTTCAGTCAGGGTCTTGCTAGGAAGCCCAGGCTGGCTTGGAATTCTCCATTCTCTTGCCTCCAGCTCCTGAGAGCTGGGATTATAGGCATGAGCTTCCATGACTGGCTCTATTTTTCATTTCTCCGAGTTTCAGTTTCCTCCCTGTCAAACAGAGGGAATGCCTCAGGGCTTTGCATGAAAGATGGAAGTAATGGCACTCGAGAAATCATTAAGTCATCTAATGGGCACAGTCCTCTACCTGTGAGAGCAGAGGACAGACAGCACTCCGGATCTCTTCCCCTTGGTGGCCACAGACTTCAGGCTGGGGCAGATCACTGAGAATCCAGGGCTCTGCAGCTGGAAGTGGGCATTCATCCCCCAGGATAGGAATAGAGCAGTCTTGACCATAGCTGGGGGAAGGGCTGCTTGCCCTTCCTTTACCCTTGGTAATCGCTAAATGGCAGCCATTTCTCTGCTAGATGTGGCTATATCACTTCCCACTTCATTTTCCATGCTGGCAAGTGTGGGGCCTGCTAGTTTCCATGCTGTGAAGATGAGGGCTATGCTGTAGGGGCTGAGATAGTTGGCCAAGGTTCAGGAGAAAACGGACCTTCCAACAAACAAGTGAACAAGCTTGGGCATGGATCTTCTTGCTCCAACGGCTGCAGCTCCGACTGACAGCTTACTGAGTTAACGCAAGGGCTAATGGTTCCTTGACACCAGAGAAAGGCGGGGGAGCTGGCAGTTTGTTTTGGTAATGGTGATGTTGGAAGGGCCCCTGGGACAGGATTTAGAAGAGGGCCCGGAACCTCAGAGGATCCCTTTTCCTAGATGTTCAGTTGAGAACACAGATCACACTGGGTGAAGTGCCTATACTCTCATTCAGTTCTTCTAACTATCATACTGAGGCCAATATCGGGTCCATTTTACAGGCTCAAGCCCAGAAGCAAATTCCCCTGATCCTAATCTTTCTGATAGTATGTTCCTGGGCGGGGATACTAACTTGGGACTACCTGTCTTGTGAAATATCAGGAACACCGAGTTCATCTGCTTCCAATTGCCGTAATAAAACACACACCAAAAACAGCTTGGGGAGGAAAGGGTTGATTTCACTCTACAGCCCCAGTCGGAGTCCATCATTGAGGAAGTCAGGGTGGGAATTCAAAGCAGGAACCAGCAGAGGTGGAGAGGAGTGCCTTTTGCTGACTCTTCAGTTTGCTTTGTGTACAACACAGGGCCACCTCCCACTGTGAGCTGGGCCCTCCCAAATCAATCATTAAACCAACAACAAACAAACAAAAAAGTCAAAACAACAACAACCACGCCCACCCACCCCCAGCCCCACCACCAGCTAGTAGAGCATCCCCTTTTCTCTTCCTTATCTAACCCTGCAACTCATTAGAAACACTGGCCCTTCTGAGCTGCTTGGCCAGGGCCACAGTGTTGTCTTCACTGTTTTCACCTCTGGTAAGAAGGTGAGGCAGTGTTGTTTACTCTTTTTTTGTGGGGCCTGCCACCCAGCTCCCAAAGAATCACACAAGGGAGGCTTATTCCACAGTTCCTCTTTCAATTGCACGTCTCTTAGCAACTGTCCTCTGCTTTCCAGAAACCAAAAAATTCAACATCAACACAACAGCATACAGGATCCAGATTCCCTGTGTGTTTCCCATCTTTACATGGCTTTTTTCTTTTAACTGTCTCTTTCAAGACCTTATTTTTTATAACTATATTTCTTTCTATAACTGCCTATACCCATTTTCTTTCTTTCTTAAACCTATGCACATTGTAAAACACTGGAACCTGTTTAGAGTTTTTTTTTTTTTTTTTTCCATCTGGACCTCTGAGTACCTCTAATCTTTTTTGACCACACCAGCAAACGTTAGACTGTTAGACTACACCTGGATTCCCGGGCTCTATTGGCTGACTCCGCCCACTCTTGGGTTTGGTTGTGAAAGCCAAGTCCAGAGCTTTAACCCTGGTGAGGTTTGTGACCAAGAACTGCAACAAACCTTGGTAGCCATGGAAGCCCATATTTGTGCTGTCACAAACGGTTTTTATTTAGACTACTGTTTCTAGTTTCTATTTAGCACTGCCAAATGAACAGTAGCATCTCTTAAAGGAGCTGTGTCCTCCCCCGCTCAGTTTTCTCAGGCCCTACATGGAAATATGGACCCACACTGGGCACCAAAATGTTGTGCTATGTTTTACTCTTTTGTCTTTTTTGGGGGCCCACCACCCAGTTCCGAAATAAATCAGACTCAGAGGCTTATTCTTTGTATTAAATGCCTGACCTTAGCTTGGCTTGTTTCTTGCCAGTTTTTCTTTCTTTTTTTCTTTCTTTATTGATATTTATTGAGCTCTACATTTCCCTCCCTGCCTCTCCCCTCCCCCTTCAACCCTCCCCCAATGTCCCTATGCTCCCAATTTACTCAGAAGATCTTGTCTTTTTATACTTTCCCGTGTATATTAGGTCTATGTGAGTCTCTCAGTGTCCGCATTGTTGTCTAACTTCTCTACGATTATGGCTTGTAGGCTTTGCCAGTTTTTCTTAACTGTAAATTATCCCCACTACTTTTTGCCTTATTATCTTTCTCTGTTTCTGTATGCCTTTCTTTACTTTTTTCTCCATGGCTTGCTGTGTAGCTGGGTGGCTGAACTTTGAGATTCCCTTCTCCTTGTTCTCTTGCTTCTCCTTTTCCTCAGGGTTTTCTCCTATTTATTCTCTCTGCCTGCCAGCCCCTCCTATCCTTGCTCCTTCTGCCTTGCTATTGGCTGTTCAGCTCTTTATTAGACCATTGAGTGTTTTAGACAGGCAAAGAATCACAGCTTCACAGAGTTAAAAAATGCAGCAAAAACAAAAGCAACACATCTTAAAATAATATTCCCAACAAGGCGGTAACTGTAGTCTCCTGGTTCCCAGGCTCCTCTCTTCTCAGGCAGTTATTTTTCACACCTAGATCTGTTCTCTGTGGTTGGACTGTTTTATAGGGGTCTCTTCTAGCAAATTACATTCTCAAGCTCCCTTGCCAATTATCTTCAAAAAAGGCTCAGCCAAGTACAGACATTGTGGGAGCCTGCAGGCCAGGATGCACTGGAGAAAAGGCTGCTATTTCCCCTCTTTCTTGTTTTGCTCCATTCCATGCAGATAGCATCTCTAGGGTTTCCTCTGTGGTTCCCCTGTCTACTGGACAAGCCACACTGATTTTAGCCACCATTCCCGGACTCCGAGAATAGCCCCCTTTAGTGGTCTGGCTGTAATGGAAGAAATACAGCTTTCCGTTTTGTTGAGCTTTCCCGAGTCTCCATTCTTTCTTCTTTCCCATGGACCATTGATGAGGTGAAATGTCTGGATGAAATTTTCATCACAAATTGTCTTTCAGGCTGGACCTCATATGCTGCCTCTATCTGTCATAGAGGACTTCATAGTCATCTGAAGTCTTCTTCCTTAGCTGTCTTCAAACCGCAGGCGCCATCTGCTTTCTGGTTTTAATCTCCATTCCTTTGCTTCACTCATGCTTGCCTTTCCACCTCTCCCGCCCCTGCCCCCGCCCCCCGCTGTATCCAGCTGCCTGTCCATCCTACAGATCCAGGCCCTGTGGCTGCCGATGAGACGGTGAGTAAGGTTGCTAATCAACACCTTCTATGGAGTTTATAGTCATGTGCAGGAAGGAGATAATTTAAAAGCTCTTACAGAGTCGTGAAAGTGCCATGATAGGGATAATCAGAAGCGTGGCTCTGTCTCAGTTTGGGGGACTAAATGAAATGAAGACATGACCACTCTAAGGCATGGCTGAGGAAGTTTGCGTTAGAGATACGAGGGAGTACAGCCAGAGACATCTAGAAAGTTCAGACTGAATCTGACCAGGAGAGGAAAGAGAGGAGGGGAGAGTGAGAGAGGGAAGGGGGAGCCAAGAAACAGAGAGTCAAGGGAACCAAGACAGCACATGGTTGAAACTGCAGGGTTGTACAAGGAAAGAGAAGCTAGGGAAAGGGAAGTGATGCTCGTGAGCTGGAGAAGGTTAGGGTAGGGGCAGGGCGGGAAGAGCTGAGAGGGGGCACTGACAGGGCCCACAGGTATGGGTTCATTCTACCTTGACTAAAGGTCAGAGTTGAAACTTCTGTTCCTTCAAGGTTATTGTCAACAGTTCAAATAACTGGTCAGAGAGTTCTGTTCTCTCAAGGTTATTGTCAACACGTGTGGCTACTATCTAGACCTGGTATTTCAGGTCTTAAGAAGCAGAATTCTTTCAAAATGCATTTTATTTGTTGCTATAACATTCTTTAAACAAAAAACAATCTGGCATAAATACAAAAACGCTCTTCTGTGAATGCAATGTTTTCACAGCCTTGCACACCAATGAGAAATGGTAAGGATTGTTCTGTTTTTGGCAAGGAAGTAGATTTGTTTCTACCTCAAACAAAAGTCTAAGGATCCAACTAGGTTCCTGTTCCCTTAGGGAGATAGCTATGGATTCCACCCAGGAATGGTTTGCCTACAGGATGTTTTGGTCTAGGGTGTGAGCATGACTTGTCACTTTCTGGTAATAGAATGTTTAACTAAGAATGTAGCATCCCTACCGATACTATCCTATGTTTCTGTCTCTTATTTCTCCTATATCTCTGTTCCTTTTGCCTAATAATTCTAATCCTCACACTCCTACCCTGGAACGTATGAATCTGCCGTGGCTAGGAGCCAGGCAGAAGTCACCCCAAAAAGGTGGCTTATGACAAGGCACCTAGAGGCCAGCATCCGCTTTGGCATGCTGATAGGCACCACAGTTACCATTTGTACTGAGTTTCTTTGGGTGGACTCTGAGACTCACAAGGAAAGCGCCAATGTTTGGGGGGCTCAAAGGCGAAGATGGGGTGTTTCAAGCAGAACTAAGCTTGGCTATGCCAGCTGAGCTGGAGCTCTTGGGCATAAGGGTGGCAACACTGTTTTTTTTTTTTAAATATTTATTTATTTATTATGTATACAATATTGTCTGTGTGTATGTCTGCAGGCCAGAAGAGGGCACCAGACCTCATTACAGATGGTTGTGAGCCACCATGTGGTTGCCGGGAATTGAACTCAGGACCTTTGGAAGAGCAGGCAATGCTCTTAACCACTGAGCCATCTCTCCAGCCCCGCAACACTGTTTTCCTTGTAAAAACTCCAAGGTGAACATTTTGCTAAGTCCCACAGGCCAGGTTTGGCTCTGTACCCTGCAAGTTTCTTATGGTAACTGCTCAAATATCTTGCTTGTCCTGGTTTCTGGAACTGCCTGCTGGGTATCATTGACTGTTCCCTTTTTAACTTGCTGTTTCTCTGCTTCTCTTTCGTTTGGAGAGCTGATTATTGAGACAATTGAGTTGAGGCCTCCCTCTCCTTAGCCCTTTGCTTTACCAGCTACAGGGCACTCTGGCATACCCCGTAAGATCAGAATGCCAGCTCCAAAGATGCCATCAAGAGGAGCTGACAGGGGTTGAGCATGAATTACAAGCATACTGCTAAGAACCCTAGCACAGGGGCCGGGCAGTGGTGGCGCACGCCTTTAATCCCAGCACTTGGGAGGCAGAGGCAGGCGGATCTCTGTGAGTTCGAGACCAGCCTGATCTACAAGAGCTAGTTCCAGGACAGGCTCCAAAGCCACAGAGAAACCCTGTCTCGAAAAAACAAACAAACAAACAAAAAAACAAAAAAAAAAACCTGGCAGAAAAACTAGGTGGCAGTCGTCATCTCCCTGGAGGGCGAGCCCTTGTGAGCTGCCCCCAGCCACTGCCTGGAGCATGGAGCGTCCTCAGACCTGTTCTTGGGCCTTACAGGCTGCCCCTTTTCTGTCAGATAGGAGGGCCTAGGGGTTCCTAGCAGGGAGTGAGTGATCCCTTTACCCCAGTTAATAAATGCCCCCTCCCCGACCCCTTCGACTCTTTCTTCTCCCTTTATCCATCCCTGATAGTTCTGGCCTTCCTAAACAGTGCTCCCCCACTTTGGTTCTTCAAATCAGGGTTTCTCCTGTAGCCCTGGCTGTCCTGGAACTCTATAGACCAGGCTGGCCTTGAACTCATAGAATTCAAGCCTTCCAGTGCTGGGGTTAAAGGCATGAGCCAACAAAGCCAGGTTCTAAACAGCTTTGATGTTCTGATTTGCTCTCAGGTTGAAGCAGACGGAGGCCCTCCCGGCATCCACTTTAGGGGGAGCCTGTATTATTTTTAATGACACTCCTACTCCCCATCTCTCCCTAACCCACACTGCCCACTTCTAACAGCAATAGTGGCTGGGCAGTGAGCACTCAGGAGGCAGAGGCAGGCAGATCACTGTGAGTTCGAGGTCAGCCTGGTCTACAGAGCTAGTTCCAGGACAGGCAGGCTCAAAGGTACAGAGAAACCCTGTCTCGAAAAACAAACAAACAAAAAACCCCAAAAACAAAACAAAACAAAAAACAGCAATAGTGACTCTGAGCTTGTCTGTTTTGCTCTGTGTGGAAATGGAACATTATGGAAATGACCCTTCCTGCCTCACCTGCTGCCCTCCTCTAAGCCTTGATCCTGGAACGTAAGGGACCTTCAATTAAAACAAAACAAAACAGAAAGGCTACAACAAAAAAGACCAATTGACAGCAGCAAAACAATGCCGAATTCACTGTTGAAGCCACTATGCCACAGGTCAAGCAAATGTGTTTACTGGCTGGCTATTCATGGCTCTAAACCTTGCTTGTACTGATTGGAATTACCTGGGGAGCTTTTATGAGTCCTGTAACCAAGTCACATGTCTGTCTGGAGGCAGGACTAATCGTCAGGATTGCTTCATCGTCCCGAGTGTGGCCACGGGTGTATTGAAGGCTGAGAACCCTTGGGCTTTCTGCGCATGCTCTATGCCCTCTAGTTTATGGGGGTCTATTCTGGCAGTAGGATGTTGTGAGGACTTTGTCCCAGCTGGAGCTTTGAGTGCCAATTGGCAGGTATAATGGCCCAGCCAGAGGCTAAGTGGCCTGGGTGGGTCCCCTCAAGGAAAACGTGCGTGTGCTGGTGTTTCTCTTGGGGCCCTCACGCTTCACCAGGAAGTGCAGTTGTTATGGCGATGGCGGAAGACTTCTGCTGTTAAACTTTTAGTGGTTGCAAATGCCCCTTCCAGATTCGGTGTTACCTGAAGAGTCTCCTCCAGGGGCGATTCCTTGTTAAGCTACCCGGCTGCTTTATATGCTCTATGAGAGTGACTGTGTGACCGGAGAATCCGAACTGGCGACGGAAATACTGAGATTAGCTTGAAAGAAGCCAGTTTGCAGGAAGACTGAGGTCCCTCGTGACCTGGGCTTCGTAGAACAGGCAGAGAATGGGGGAAAGCCTGCACTATAAAAAGGAGGAGCAGGTGCTGTAATGTAATGTGCGAGATGAAAGACCCCCGCTCTAGGCATTCTGCACAGCTTAGCCATAGAAACGCCATTTTACAAGGCTTGAACTTACCCATAAGAGCTCAGATAAGAGTCAGGGCCATTGCCGGGCAGGATGGTCAGATATCTGGCCTGGGAAAGTACTGGCTGTTCTCCCAGACAAGAGCCAAGTAAGCTCCCCCCAGATAAGGGCTGAGAAAGCTCTCTATCCAATTTCTCAGTATTCGAGAACATAACCTCATCCTCATGATGGCCTTGTTTAAATTAACCAATAAAATCCCTGTAACCATGCATCTCGCCTCTGTGCCCCCCCATGCTTCTGCTCTTCTGCCCCCATAAAAACCCCTAGAGCCCCAAGCCAGGGGTGCCCAAGTTCTTTGACTTGGACGCCCCGGATATCCGTGCATCTGAATAAACCTCATGCTGATTGCATCCGATGGTCTCGGCTGATCTCTGGGAACGGGGTCCCGCCTGAGATAGATTCCCTTCGGGGGGAATCTTTCACGACACACTGTGTGTCTAACGCTTTGGGGGCTTTTCCTCAACAGCTCATCATTCACCACAACCATTAGCTGTCATCTTGCCGTTCTTGAAGTGATTTTTCTTTCTCCAAAAGCTGCCTCTAGCTGGCCATAGAGGCAAGTGCCATTGATCTCAGCCGTCAGACTTTACATAGGTGGGTGGAGCTCCCCGGAGGACAAAGCAAGTTCCAGGCCAGCCAGGGACACACAGTATCCCTGTCTCAGAACAAACAAACAAAAACCAAACAAGCAAAAATAAATGTCACTTCCCATCCCCCAACAGTCAAAACCCCAAACAGAGCTGCCTCTGCCTATTTTCTTTTTAAAGATATATGCTTTGGGGGCTGGAGAGATAGTTCAGAGGTTAAGAGCACTAACTACTCTTGTAGAAGACCTGAGTTCAATTCCTAGCACCCAATGGCAACTCACAATAATCTGCAACTTCAGTTCTGGGAAACCCAGTGCCTTCCTCTAGCCTCCCCAAGCACCAGGCAGGCATGTGATGGAGAGACATACATGTAGGCAAAACGAAGATTGTGGAGGTTTGAATGAGTTGTCCCCATAGTCTTGGGTTTTTGAATGCTTAGTCCCCAGTAGGTGGTGCTGTCTGGGGAGGCCTAGGAGGTGTGGCCTTGTTGGAGGAGTGTGTCACCGGAGGTGGACTGTGTGAGTGATAAAACTCTCGCCTTTCCTAGTTTGCTTTCTTTGCTTCTTATCTGTTTTTCAAGACGAAAGCTCTTAGCTCACATCTCCAGCTGCCATGTCTGGCTTCTGTGATGGTGCTGGCCTCTTATCCCTCTGGAACTGTGATCCCAACTAGACCCTTCCTTCAAGAAGTTGCTTTGGTCATGGTGTTTTATCATAATGTTAGAAAAGTACCCAATATGCCCATATGTATAAACATAATTAAAATTTATTATTTATATGTGTGTGTTTGTGTGTGTGTGTGTGTGTGTATCTGTGAGTGAATCCCACATGTGTGTGGGATGCCTGCAGAATCCAGAAGAGGGTTTTGGAACCCCAGAAGCCAGAGTAACCGAATTTGTGAGTTGCCTGTTGTGAGTGCTGGGAATGGAACATAGGTTCTTGAAAGAGTACTATGTGCTCTTAGCCACTGAGCCATCTCTCCAGCTCAAATTAAGCGTTTTATTTGAGACCAAGTTTTTCTAAATTGCATGAGTTCACTCCTTGAACTCACTCAGTAGACCAGGCAGGGTTTAGACTTGGAATGCATCACCAGCCTTGCTTGCCTGAGTGGTTTTTTTTTTTTTTTCCCAAGACAGGATCTCAACTACGTAGCTCTGGCTGTCTGAGAACTTACAGAGATCCACCTGCCTCTGCCTCCTGTGTGCTGAGATTAAAGGTGTGTGCTACTACACCTGTCCTGAATGTCTTATGGAAACCATGGACTCAGTGCAATCAATCCTGTATTCATTATATATGTGTTTATTTATTAGACAGAATCTTCCTATGTAGCCCTGACTGGAACGTGCTATGTAGAGCAGGATGGCCTTGAACTGACAGAGATCTGCTTGCCTCTGCCTTTCAAGTTCTGGGATTAAGGGGTGCACCATCATGCCCTGCTGTCACTTTTGTTATTTGAGGCAGCCCAAATTGGCCTCACACTTGCTATATAGCCAAGGATGGCATTGTAGTCCACTCTTACTGTCTCACTTCCACATGTCAGGATTCTAACATGCATTGTTCTGCTGAGTCTATGTGGTGTTGGAGATCAAGCCCAGGGCTTCCTGCATGCTACGCAAGCACTCTACTGGCTGACCACACCCCCAGCACCCCACCATGATCTCTTTTCATAAAATCATTTTTTCTCTCTATATCTCTGTCTTTTTGTGTGCTTTGCTTACAAAAAGGAAACGAGGTAACTCAAAGTGTCACTCAGTAGTAGATTACTTGTCTAGTATGCAAAGGCCCTAGAATTGACCCCCAGAACACACACACACACACACACACACACACACACACACACACACACACACGGAACTAAAAATGCATGGCCTCCTGAGATCCTGTCTGTGATGACTCCTTTACAGTGTGCCCATGTATCTCTGCTGAAGTTTCAAGTTGCCAAGGAGAACCTGCTTGGCTCACCTTGAGCTATGTCACCCGTGGCTTTTGACTTTGATGTGCTTTATGGAGATAACAGATCCCCCAAAAGAAAGCGTCCAGAAAGGAGACCTGACGAAAGGAGATGAAGGGAATTCCCAGGTTGCTTGTGAGCAGAGATCTCAAGATGGAACAGAAATCATTTAGCCAGAATTATAGTCTTATGCCCAGATCATGGAGCCCCCCCCCCAAAAAAAACCCAACTAGGAGACCGAGTCCTGTATATAAAAGCAAAGTCTTTATTCTTATTCAAGTTCAAACTTGGACTCTCTGTGTGTGCGTCGTATTGGTGTGATTGGAGAGTCCCTAGCTTAGTTGAGGTGGGATTTCTATGATAGCAGAGGTTGGGGTGAGGTATTTCTAAGGTTCAGGACCCCTGGTTGACATTTGTCTAGGGGTGTCCTGGTAAAAAGCGATGTGTGTGCTGGCAGGAATTTTCTTTGGATGGTCTGTTCTTGGGTGGTGCCTGGGCGGTCTCAGTTTGTGGTCTTTCTGGGAACCAGGTATTGCCTTAGGGAAAACTACTGAGACTTGTGCCTCCATTGAGCTTGTCGTGGCTGGGTCCTACAACAGCAGAAGTCTCTGGGCACGAGTTCTCCAAGAAGAGGCTGTTGCTGTCAGAATTTTATATATGTGGTTAAACTCTATTGTCACTTGTCTCTAAGTGAAGGAGAACGACCTTGACAACAAGTGTGAGCCTCACCAATCAGGTCAGCAATAGAGTAGGAGGGTGCTATGGCATGTTCATATAGTATTCAAGGGGGTGGTGGGTTAGGGTCAGAGATAAACTTAGGGCATTTAAATGGTATTTGAGTTAGGCCTTAAAATAACAGTTCTTAACATTCCTTGGGCCAATGTCACTATGAATTTTTTTAATGTTTGTTTATTTATTTATTTATTTATTTATTTATTTAGTACACAACATTTTGTCTGCATGTATGCCTGCTGGCTAGAAGAGGGCACCAGACCTCATTACAGATGGTTGTGAGCCACCATGTGGTTGCTGGGAATTGAACCCAGGACCTTTGGAAGAGCAGGTAATGCTCTTAACCTCTGAGCCATCTCTCCAGCCCCATCACTATGAATTTAATGGAAATTATACCAGTTTTTTTCAAGAATAAATAAAAAATGAAACCTAGAACAATTGTATCTACACAAAGGCATGCCATCTACAGTATTCGGAGAAATCAGTGGGTCCCATACTGAGGACCCAGCTGAGATGAATGAGTAGACTTAAAAATGGGAGGGGGAATAGATAGAGTCATGTAGAAGGGGGAACAGAGGGCATCATGTAGGCAGACACACGTGGTGAGGGACAGTGTCTGCTAGAGGGAGAGAGGCAGGGACCTTCATTCACTTTAGGACTTTTTGTTGACATCTGCCACAGTTTGAATTCCAACACAGATCTCCATACATTAAGTCAAACGCCAGTGTAACCATTTTGGGGGCTGGAGTTTCTGGACGTGTGTAAGTCACAAAGGTACTCCTTCTCTCCTCTGCTGGCTTCATTTCCACGCGGGAACCCTTCCAACCCCATTGGCTTAGGACATCACTGTCCCTTGCTTTGGCCAAAGGAACATGAGCGCAAAAGTACTTCATGCAAGTCTGTTTGTCCCCTGTTCTCCTTCCATTGCCTTTAGAGTGGCACGCCTTGGAGCTGCTCCAGGTCCCCAGATAAAGACAACCCTCAGGGCTGAGCTGTATCTAGCCCACATGTGTGGATGAAAAACAAAATTGTCCTGATTAAATCTATTGCAATTTTAGGGTTGTTGGTTACGAGAGCACAACACAGGGACTAATATGCCAGCATGTTTGGGAGCGTCCGCTGGATTAGTTGAGCAGAATCTATTATTAGGTAGCTCTTGTCTTAGAACTAGAAGTTTTATTCCATTTCTACCGGTCATTAGCTTCAGTTGACTAAGGATTCCAGAAAATCTATGCCAGGTGTCTTAGTCAAAGTTCTATTAACGTGAAGAGATGCTGTGAGCATGGAAACTTTTATAAAGGAAGGCATTTAAGTGGGGCTGGCTTACAGTTTCAGAGGGATTAGACATGGTGACATGGTGCTGGAGAAGGAGCTGAGAGTTCTACATTCAGATTTGCAGGCAGCAGGAAGAGAGAGCCACTGGGCCTGGCTTGGGCTTTTAAATCTCAAAGCTCACCCCCAGTGATACACTTCTTCCAACAAGGCCCCACCTCCTAATACTTTCAAATAGTGGCACTCGATGGGAATTTAAATATATGAGCCTATAGAGGCCACTCTTAAACTACTACACTAGGGTGATTTCTATTAAAAAGATTTACTTTTTTGTTCTATTAATCAATCAATTAATGTGAGCTGAGGTTATAGTTTAGTGGTAGAGCCCTTGCCTAGTATATACAGGGCTCTAGGTTTGATCACCCAAATCCCCAACACACACACACACACACACACACACACACACACACTCACACGGATGGAGACTATAAGTCATCGGAATCAATGTATGACCACAATTGAGAACAAAATATTTTATTTCTTTCAATAAAACTATAGTTTACAATAGTATTTACTAAATAAATTATATAATTTCTCTTTTACAAGCAATAAACTAAATCACAAATATTTCAAAGACAATGTATATACATGACATAAGGCCTTTTATAAATAGCTTTGCTCTTCTCATTTCACTAGTAAACAGTGAAAAAAATCTTTATAGAAGCTAGCTTTCTATAAAGTAAAGACAGACCTATTATATTGATCTTTAAAGGAAACAGATTGAACCTTTCAATGACATGGGCTATGATTTGAATTTTTTCAAACAAAGAGAGAGGATTTATATCTTAATTA
The DNA here is from genome assembly GCA_028555095.1 of Dicrostonyx torquatus. NCBI lineage: Eukaryota > Metazoa > Chordata > Mammalia > Rodentia > Cricetidae > Dicrostonyx > Dicrostonyx torquatus. The sequence continues at coordinate 10,126,749 of JAQHUG010000021.1, read as the reverse complement.
TCATTTTGCATGGGTGCATTTTTAAAAACCATGGAGGCAGATTCCACATGTTGCTTTTGTGTCATCATTATATGCATGCAGAATGGAACAATGCAAGAGCCTATAGGAAAACAGCACTTCCCAGTCCAGAGAGGTGATTGGCGATATTGGTATAGAAAAGCAGCTTAAGTATATAGTTCATGCAGTTCTTCACAGTCAGCAAGCAGCAGCAGCCATGGAACAGTGTGGGGTTCTCACATCCACCTGCGGATCAGCCACGGACCAAGGTTCCCTCGACATCTCACGAGCTCCAAGGTCCAGTTGAGTCTTACTGTGTGTGCTGGGGCTCAGCTCAGTTCCTCAGGAGAATTCTGCAGTGGGGAAGATTCTCCCCCACAGCTATGATCAGGTCCCATCCATGTGCTCAGGTGGTTACGACTTTCACTTACTGAAGGAAAAACAGAAGGAAAGAAGATGTGAGATTCTTTGAACATCAGTTTGTAACTCCTGCCTCCAAGTGGGACCTTACGTTGCTATTTCTCCCAGTAACTTGCACCTGGAAAAGCATGCATTGGGTTTGGGATTTTCATATGCTTCTTTGAGGGCCTGAGACATGTTAATTACCCAGAGTTCATCAAGATCAAGCCCCAGTTACATCACGGCACTGATACTGAGCCTTAGAATGAAGTAATATTAAGACCCACTTTGCCTTCTCAGGACACAGAGAGGATGTGCGGTGTGTGAGACCTAAAGCCAAACAGCGCAGCAACTTGAACGTAGTCCTGTACTCATGAGTGCTATGCTCATTTCCAAACAACATCCTCATGGCCAGCAGTAAAACAAGCCGTCAGATGTCCAGGCTGAAATGCTAACTATTTAAAAGCAGAGTTGAGGCCAGCCTGAGCTATGTGAAAGGTTGAAAGCAAAACAAAGCAATGAGACAAAGTGAGCAAGGGGAAGCAGAGGCAGCCGTGCCAGTCCGTGGTAGGTGTAATGGCACATGCGGGAAATACCATTTCAGCAATTATTTAAGTCATATAGCATTATGTATGTCTGCCGGCCATTACGTCCTGTTTCATCTATAGAATAGGAATAACAGTCAATGGGCATACTACCCTGAAGACGCCCAAGTCTGTCTGATCTTGGAAGCTAAGCAGAGTTGGGCCCAGTTAGTACTTGGATGAGAGGAGAGAGATAACTAACCCTGCTCCCAGAGCAGCCCTGAGGGATTGACTTTTCTTCCTCCCTGGAGCCTCCTCCCTCCTTCCATTTTAGGGACTGGGGTTTTGCTGTGGTACTAGGTTGGCAGTGAAATCCCAGGCTCAAGTAATCCTACTGCCTCAATCTCTCTCTCTCTCTCTCTCTCTCTCTCTCTCTCTCTCTCTCTCTCTCTCTCTCTCTCACACACACACACACACACACACACACACAAACACACACACACACACACTATCCTGTCTGTCACTGTTGCACACTCACTGCGGGAACTATTTTACTACTTCCCCATATCTTTGCTTTTAGACTTGGGAGTGACATTTTCTTTCCTATGGGTTCTTCCATTATTTTATTTTGCAAGCTCATATGCTGATTACAGAAGCAACACATGATACATGTGTATACATAAAGAAAGAAAATTAGGACCAGGGATGTAACTTTGTGATCAAAGTATATGCTTAACATTTGTGAGGCCTTGAGTTTGAGCCTTAGAATCAAAACAAAGAATACAGTGCTTTCAAATGGGAGAGGTTAGAGCTGGGGTCATAGACAGGGTACTATCCAATACCTTCAAAAGAAACAGACAAAACAAAACAAAATAAAATAAAAACCCAACTTGGAATAAAGAGTTGGAAATGTAACTTTTTTGGGGAGGGAAAAGTATGTCAAGGAAAATACCATTTGGCAATAAATAATCAATATTCATCATATAGTCTGTTCCTATTGTAAGTTTTATACACTTACTTCTTTTCTTTTTCTGGTACTGGGACTTGAACCCAAGGACTCAAGCATGCTAACCAAGAGCTCTAACACTGACCTCTGTCTCTAGCCCTCACTGTTTGGCTTTATAGTTCGTTTCTCCTTCTTCCTTTTTTTTCTTCTTTCTTTCTTTTTTTCTTTTCTTTTCTTTCTTTTTTTTTTGGTTTTTTGAGACAGGGTTTCTCTATATAATAGCTCTAGCTGTCCTGGAACTCGCTTTGTAGACCAGGCCTGGCCTTGAACTCACAGAGATTTACCTGTCTCTGCTTCCCAAGTGCTAGGATTAAGGACATGCACCACTACCTCCCAGTCATTTTTTCCTTCTAATGAGCCTAAGCTTGACAGCATCTTGAAGAATGAAAGCTGCTGAGAAACACTGGGCTGTAAAAGGGACTGCTGAATTAAATCAGCCTAGATACTTTAGGTAATGTCTTAACTTTAAAATGGAATTCAAAAAAATGTATTGTGTTGGGGGAGAGGTTATGCTTTTGTTTCCACAGGAAATGAAAGGCTATAGACTCCTTCAAGGTTAATAGAGATCAGGTTTGATGGGGGAAGACATCCTGAAAATCTTGACAACAAACATAAAGAGATAAATCAGGAAAGAATACAAGACAGGTGACATATATACACGGATCCCTCTGCATGGGAACAGCTCTGAGACTGACAACAATGTTACAACTAGTTTTCCCAGGACTTGACCAATGTCTCAATTTTCTCAGGGCCTACTAAAGATGCTGCCACCCCCAGACAACAGGAAGCAGTCAAGAGAACACAATGCCCACATTCTCACGAGATGGGGTGGGTGGTTTATGTCATTTGGTGAGCTAAAGATGTTTGCCATCATTTAGAGGGGATATAGGAATGTAGGATAAAAAGAATCTCCATGACTCAGGGTGGACTCTGGATATCCAAGAGCAGTTTTGATGAGGGTCCAGTGATCATGATGTATTAGAAACCAGAGATGGCCGGGCAGTGGTGGCACATGCCTTTAATCCCAGCACTTGGGAAACAGAGACAGGTGGATTTCTGTGAGTTTTAGACCAGCTTGGTCTACAGAGCAAGTTCTAGGACGGGCTCCTAAGCTGCAGAGAAACCGTGTCTCGAAAAAGCAAGCAAGCAAGCAAGCAAACAAGCAAACAGAGGCCTTGAACCAGACCAATGAATCATTGCAATGAACATTTACAAGTATCTCTGTCAGGACAAAAGGGGATACTGTGAGACACATCATGGCTTCCAGTGCCACTAAGATGAATGAAGTGTGCTAGAGCGGCAGGAAAGATAGAGGAGTGAAGAGGCTTTTTTTTTTGTTTGTTCTGTTTTTTATTTTGTTTCGTTTCAAAAGTTTTCTTTTGGGGGGGGATGATGCAAGGGTGAAGGGTAGATATGGGGGTACTGAGAGATAAGCAGAATTGGGATGCATGATATAAAATTCTCAAAGAACCAATAAAGGAATTATGTTACAATTTATACTTGGTACATTTTATTTTATTTTACTTGTATACCTTCATCACTAGATGTTATTTTGAGGCAGGATCACCTGGGGCTGAAGTATAGTGTTGGGTTTTAACAGTAGCAGGAACCCAAAGGCTCACCATTTTTCTGGGTGTAATATATACATATATTAGTGCTATAGAAATCAGGACATGACAGGGCAATGGAATGGAATCTCACATGTGTAAAACTTCACAGCTGGAAGGACTATGGTTTGGATATATGCATGGATGCATGTATGTATATTTTGAGGCAGAGTCTCACTATGTAGACCAGGCTAATCTCCAGCTCACAGAGATCTGCCTGTCTCTGCCTTCTCTGTGCTCCAGCTGGTGGTTCTGTTGGGGCAGTGCAGCCCTGAGGTCTAGCAGGAGGAAGTTGTAAATGAGACAAACTGTACCAGCAAATACTCAATAGAACTGTTAGAGACATGGAGAGGTAGGAAGGATGCAAGTCCAGAGCCTAATTACAACTCATCTCGGAGTATCTTTAGTCTAAGCAGCCATTCCTTATATAATTCCCTGTTGAAACTAACATCCAGATAACCTGTTGGATGTAGTGGCAGACCAATTGCTTCCACCAAACCCCAAAGCTAAGACTGTCATCAGACAGCATCAGATGCAGGCAGAGATTTCTCTGTTTGGCTGTAACTCACCTCTCTGATATTACTTCAATGTATTTTAAAAGTGTCTTGATTCATAACATTTTTCTGTTACTATAGAATTCTCAGGGAATTGCTTATACGTTGGAACATAGAATTTGGGGTCTCTTGCTCTCTCATATTTGGCTCTAGAATAAACTGTCTTTTATTCTCTTTGAGGTAAGAGCTGTCTTTGAGTTGATAACATCATGGGGCCTTGAAAAGGATATGGGGACCCTGAGCCATGAGGTGAGGGACCCTGCCACATACATTCTCATGATGGGTTGTTTCACAGGGACCCAATTGAAGAGAGTCAAGCAGCTATGGGTGAAAACAATGCCCCAAGTAAGCTCCCCTTTCTTTAAAAATTATTTACTTTGTGTGTGTGTGTGTGTGTGTGTGTGTGTGTGTGTGTGTGTGCGTGCCAAGGCATGCATGCTATTGCACACACGTGTAGGTCAGAGGACAACTTGGAGTTGGTTCTCTCTATTCCCCGTGTGGGATGAGAGGATGAAAAATGAGATCATAATGCATGGCAGCAAGTGTCTTTACCTGCTACGTTATCTTGCTGGCCCCACCTTTTTTCTTTTTAAGTGGTTTATTTCAAGTATTTTGTCATAGTGATCAGAAAACTGGAGAACACAAAACATTAAATGGATCTGAGCCCAAGGTTCCTGCCTTTAAACTTAAATAACTATTAGGATTCATGCCCAGAAGGGCAGTTGTTCTTTCCCAAGGACCAGGGCCTGCAAACCTCATCTGAGAAGCACTGGTGCAGAAGGTGGGAATACTGCCGCTGTTCTGCAAGGATGTGCACATTTTGGATGAAGACATCCATTTGGGTCTAACCTGGTAGAATGTCACTGATGGAATTCTTGAGTGTTAGTCAAACCTTGTGGTTTGTCAGGCTTCCTGCCAACCTCCAGTGCTCCATCAAAGAGCCCTGTTCCTGCAGCAGGTAGATGGTCATGTCCCGCAGCTCAGAAGACAGACTGAGATCAAGGTCTCTCATTTCAAAACTGTTAGTTCAGCAGCAATATTTTAACACAGATTGCTGCTTCATTAATTTGTTTCCAAAGGGCGAAGAGATGCTGTGGGGCATCAATGATTTAAGCATCCTGATAATCCTACAGGGGGCTTCTGGTGCCAGAGTGAGTCCTGCTGTCATTTCAGCAGCCTGTAAACCAGGGTCGTTTCCAGACAGTAAGAAGAGCCTTTAGCACTGGGTATTTGTTGATACTTTGTTACAGTTGATGTCTGCGCTGCAGAAGCAGCATTTTCCGTGTTGAATTAAAGCGCCAAGGGGTGGCTTTCAAAGAGACTCAAGGGGAACTGGCCTTGATGGATGAGAAGGGCATGCTTGGATTTGAGGGGGGGATGAGCCTCTCCTCTCTGTGGTGCATAGTTCTAACGGTAGCCTCCAGGCCAACCTGAAAGGTGGCAGATGCTGGGCCTCTGGCGTGAGCTTCCTTTGATGCCTGAAGACTCTGCTGTCTGCTGAACTAGTGTGCACAGTGCTTGAAGGGTAAGTTCAAGTGAGCCCCATACTCAACCTTCAGTCATTCTCTATTCTCCAGGGCAGAGCTGCCTTTTTACCAGTAGGTGGCAGCAGAGGGCTTGCTGTCATTCGTAGGCCTTTGCTTCTCAGAGGAAAAGTGCATTTGATTCTAATTAGGTCTGAGGAAGGGGGTCCTTAGGAGTGACACAGCTCTCCTTTATACTGGCACAGGAGAATGACAGGTTTCTCAGAGCTGAAGGACCCTAGAAATGAGCTCTCTGAATGCAGGGAGCTTCCAACAATACCAATGCTGGGATCCACCCCCAGGGAATTTATTGAAACACACACCGCACACCCTAAGACAAGTCTTTTCACACAGTCATTTATCCAACACCTTTTTGTGAGGAATCCAAAATAACTTGGAAACATCCACCCAACCTCCTGGCTCTTAGCCAAGGAAAAGAGGATAGATAGAAGGTCTGTGAGTCAGTCTGTGTAGCAGGCTGAAAGGAAGGCCCTGAAAATTACTGTCTCCTTGTGACCTTACCCGGGGTCTTCTCATATGTAAGTGGTTAAGGTCACACTGGATTGAAGTAGACTTTAATCCAATGACTAAGAAGATGAGAAGACACACATGGTTACAAGGGAGGCTGGACCTTGGTGACCCTGGAGCTGAGGAGGAGGGCACTGTGCAGGTTTAAGAATGCCAGGAAACATGCTGGGTGGTGATGGTACACGCCTTTAATCCCAGCACTTGGGAGGCAGAGGCAGACAGATCTCTGAGTTTGAGACCAGCATGGTCTACAGAGCAAATTCCAGGACAGCCAAGACCACACAGAGAAACCCTGTCTTGAAAAATCAGAAAAAAACAAAACAAAACAGAAAAATCCTGCCAGGAAACATGTGAAGCTATCAGAGGCTGCAAGCACAGACAGGCATTTCTCTTTGGCACCTTCACTGGGAACAAGGCACTGTGGGAAATTTTCATTCAGACCCTTGACCTCTAGGAGATGACACATTTGTGTTGCTCAAGCCATCCAGTTTGTGGCAATTCCTTACAACAGGAGATTAATATAGGCACATACAATGAGAGGAAGCCAGGCCCTGAGGATCCCTTCCCCACCTTTCCTTGTGCATTACCATGTGTGATCAGTTTTGTTTATATTTTAAAAATGTTTCATTAACTTAAATGTATATATATTTGCCTGCATTCATATTTGTGCATGACGTGCATGTCTGGAGCCAGAAGAGGGCACCAGATCCCCTAGAACTGGAGTAACAGTCATGAGCTGCCATGTAGGTGACAGGAATCGAACCCTGGTCTTTTAGAAGAGCAGCCAGTGCCCTTAACCACTGAACCATCTCTCTAGCCCCTGTTTTTATTATAGGGATGGACCTTAAGCACCCTCCTCTTACACTCCATAGACCAGGGAGGAAATCTGTATGAATGAAGTTGAGTTCACCAGGCCCAAGGGTGTGACATGAAATGTTCATATGGTCTAGCTTGGCATGATTCTGCCTTGTACAGGTTCTGAGCCTGGAAGACATCAAGTTCATGCCAGAAGCAGTGGCTTCCTCTCAGACATTTCTTCTTCTTTTATTTAAAAATTTGTTTTCATTTTACATACCAACCCCAGTTCCCCCTCCCTATCCTTCCTCCACTCTCCCACCTTCCCCCATTTCAGCCCCCCATTCACTCCTCAGAGGGGGTAAGGCCTCCCTTAGGGAGTCAACAAAGTCCGCTCAGACATTTCATTCTCAACAGTTGGAGAACCTTAGGAGTCAAGTAAACACTGGCTTCCTATGACCAGCAGGGACAGGAACAGACTCAAAAAGAAGCAGTAGCCAGAGGAACAGGGACAAAGAGAGAGGCAAAGAAAGGAAAAATAGCTGAGCCACCCATGGATGGTGTGTGTGGGGGGAGCAGAAGAGCAGAGCTAGTTTCAAAGGTGAGAGCCAAACTGGACTGTAAGGCCACTGCAGCCAGGATGTTTCAAAGAGACCCCTTTGCCACAGCCCTGCAAACTGGCACTGAAACTTAGCCTAACTGAGCTGGAAAACCAGTGCATCTCTGTGACTCCAGCTCTGATTCTAATTTTGCACGCAGTTAAATGCTATCTGTTAAAAAAAAAAATTTCGGGCTGGAGAGATGGCTCAGTGGTTAAGAGCACTGCCTGCTCTACCAAAGGTCCTGTGACACATGGTGGCTCACAACCATCTGTAATGAGGTCTGGTGCCCTTTTCTGGCCTACAGATGTACACACAGACAGAATATTGTATACACAATAAATAAATAAATATTTAAAAAAATTTCCTGTGATTGCCCACCTAATCTGGACAGATTGGTTGCTTCTTACCTGAATCCTACATTATCCTATCTCAAGAACAGCTGTCACCTGTGAGTGTGCTGGCACATGTGCAAGGACATCCTTTATTTTGTTTTTATCTGATTTTAATTTTTGAGTCAAGGTCTCATTACACAGCTTTGGCTAACCTGGAACTTGCCATGTAGACCAGGCTGGTCTCGAACTCAGAGAGCTCTTGCCCACCTCTGCCTTCTGAGCACTGGAATCAAAGGTGTGTGCCACCACATCTGCATGCATTCCTACTCCCAGCTCTTCCATGAGTCTTAAAAACACCATTTAGTCAAGTCACTTAAGGAGTCAAGCACTTGGGACTAAGGGGCCCTACTTTTCTTTCTGAAATCTCAATTCCCCACAGTGCAAGCATGGGACAAATGGGAAGGGGCTTTCATGCAGCGCTTCCAACCTGAGGAGCCGTGTGCCTTGTCTCCATTTAAGCACTCATGAAACACCACTGGCTATGTGAACAGTATGCCTGGTTGCTGGGACTCCAGCTCCATAAAGAGTGGCAGTGGAAATGCCACTGTTTCTAATCAACACCCCCTGGGGCAGCCCATAGTAGCTTAAGCAAGGGATGATTAAAGAGACCCAGTCGCGGCTGTGTGGCTGTGCAGGGGTCATTTCTTGCCAAGCCTAAGGATTCAAACTCAGACACGCAGCTTCTTTTGCCAAAAAACCTCCTGTGAATTTTCCAAGACCCCGGTGACCTAATTTGGTGAGTGTTTGTCTTGGTATTTTCTCAGGCTTGCCTCATCCATAATGGCGTGGCAGCTGTTAATTCAATCATTTGCACTTCTTTGCCACCCGTCTTCCTATGATCAAAGAGTACCATTAACCACCCCAAACCCACCGAATAATCACGCTGTCCACGGGCTGCCTGTCAGTGTACTGATCTTCAATGCTGGTAAGGCTAAAAAAATGGCTTAACTGTTTCTTTTCCTTACATGCAGCTTTTTTTTGCACTTTAGCCATTTTGCAGAAGCACTTCTACAGATACAGGCTCTGTTACTGAGAGAATGCTACTGCGAAAAGTGTAAAGGCAACAGGGCATAACTCAGGACGTGAGTGACACAAGTGAAGAAGGTGCTGGTGGGTGGCACTGTCCTTTAGATGTCTGTGTTATTAAAACTGCAGTCCCCTCATCTCTCATTACAACCCATCCCCAGGGAGCCAGGAAAGGGCACTCTCTCCCACTCCATTTTCCGGCGGGAATGGCTTTGTGTTGTTCCTCTTTCCAGCAACATTAAATTGCAGTCTGCATCAGGCAAAAACTGCTTTAGAATCTGAAGCCATGGCACTGGTGTCTTACAATACTGGGGACCGTCCTGTGAGGAAGATGGCAGAAGTGCCCATTTTTTCTTTTTTTTCTTTTTTTTTTTAAATCAATGCAGCCTACTCAGCCCTGTTGTATTCTTTTCAATACCCTAATCTGCATCTCATCAGCTCGGCATTCAATAGGAAACATCTTTGGTCACTGGATAAACCCATCTTAAAAAGCCACCTCCCTTGATTTGAATATTTGCAAATGAGTCAGAAAGCCTGGGGTGTACATAGCAAGAAGGTGAAGGGCCTCTGGGAAGCAGTGTGGGAGGAAGCTTGGGTGGGACCTGAATCAAACGCCTGAACACGGATGATGAAACTGTTAGCTCTCTTCAGAGGTCAACCATCTTTTTAAATTTCTGTTCAAATTACTGAGAAAAGTCAAAAGGCTGCCTTAGCCCACAGACTCAAGTTTGGGTGGATCCCTAAAAAGCAATTCCAAGTTATCTGACATGCACAAATCAATGTGGTTTAAATCTGCATTTTTCACAGGGATATAGATCCTTAGTGGATCAGTTAAACATAAAATGGATTAAGATGTCACGACTAATAAAGAAACATTGCACCTTCATGGGGAAAACCTCACGCGAGACATCAGATTTCACTGGGCCACAACACCAAACAGAACGTCATCACAGATGCCGCCATTCAGTTAAAGATGGCTGGGATAAAAATGGCTGCGATCCAGAGCTTCTGAATAAGGTCAAAAAGAAAGGAGAGAGAAATTGCCCAGGCCAGACTGGGTTTTCTTTTTCATTACTCTTCCATAACAAAGGTGAATGAAAACAGTGAAGGGCAGGAAATGAGCTGAGTCTTTTCACATGTAGGACAGCATTCAAAATAATAGTGATAATAATAAAAATATCTCCAGCAAGAAAACGTGTTCCAGAACTACAAGCTCATGGGGCCGAATGTTCTAGATGTATTGCCCTAAGTGAAACTTAGTGGTAGAGGAGGGATGAAACTGCCGAGTTTGAAGAACGGAGCTTGTCTGGAAAGCCATCCTTGTGCAACTCGTGCGATCCAGAACGAATCAGCCCGTTAGAGATGCACGGGGTCTTAGAGAGCAGTCAATATTCCATTTAATCGCCCAAGGAGGGCGATCGACCTGGGGCACTGACTCCAGGGAACTAGTTCTCTTTAATTTACCGCTCATCTGGTTCGGCAACAGGTGAAGAGGCTGTCTCCACAGCCTAGGAAAGCCGTGTAGGGGCCCTAGGTCAAAGGCTTCCCCTGCCAGCAGTGCGCACGTGTTTGCCTTCCCATCTCATCCTTTTCTACACTCACAGGAGAATTCTTTCCAGAAGTAAAACTACGAACCGGGTGGCAAAGGCTCACTCACACAGACACGATCCCAGTGTACTGGGGCAGCTTTTGTAATCCCAGGACCTGGGAGGCAGAGGCAGGAGGAGTGTATATTTGAGGCTAGCTAGCCTGAGTTACAAACTGAGACTTTATCTCAAGAAATAATAGCAATAGCCGGGCTGTGGTGGCGCACGCCTTTAATCCCAGCACTCGGGAGGCAGAGGCAGGCGGATCTCTGTGAGTTTGAGACCAGCCTGGTCTACAAGAGCTAGTTCCAGGACAGGCTCCAAAGCCACAGAGAAACTCTGTCTCGAAAAACCAAAAAAAAAAAAAAAAAAAAAAAAAAAAAGAAATAATAGCAATAATACGAAACAAAAATGTTGCTATAAAAACAGATAAGCCAGGAGCCTCCACTCTAGCATCTATTAAGTCAGAGAGGCTAGGAATATGCAAGAAGCAAAATAATACTGCTATTATTTTTACTGTTTATTTATGCTTTACAAAATAGTCACATGTTATATTCATACACGTATTACTTAGCTATCATGATCTTTACCATCTTAAGTCAATGAATATTTAAATGTCTTCTATTTTAATTATGAGAGCATAACCTGCCCCCTCAGTGATTTGTGGGGTCCTTAGTGATTTTCAAGGATGTACTGGGGTCCTGAGCGCAACATATTTGAGGACTGTTGTACTAGAACATTAAAGAATAACCAGAAAAAAAAATCTGGTTGTGGTGGCATGCTTTGGGATAATGCTCTTGTACACTGTAAAGATTTGTCACTTGTATTGGTTTAATAAAATGCTGATTGGCCAGTAGCCAGACAGGAAGTAAAGGTGGGGCAACCAGACTAGGAATTCTGGGAAGAGGAAAGGCAGAGATGCAGTTGTCATTTAGAAGCAGAAGAAGCAAGATGAGAATGCCTTACAGAGAAGAAAAGGTGCCAAGCCACATGGCTAAACAGAGACAAGAATTATGGGTTAATTTAAGTTGTAAGAGGTAGTTAGTAATAAATCTGAACAACAGTCCAACTAGTTTATAATTAATATAAGCCTCTGTGTGTTTCTTTGGGATTGAATGGCTATGGGACTGGGTGGGACAGAAACTTCTCTCTACAGTGGCACTTGACTTTAATCCCAGTTCTCGAGAGGCAGAGGCAGACAGATGTCTGTGAGTGAGGTCAGCCTGGTCTACACAGTGAACGAACTCCAGACAGTCAGAATTGCATATAGAGACCTCATCTCAAAAAGAAAAAAAATAATATTTAGGGGTTCTAAAGACCACCTTTCCCAATGGCTGCTGTTGCTGGGGCTGCTCTTTCCCAGAGTTGGGTAAGATGGAAAAATGTTTGAGCTGAGTTATGAAGGAAGGGAGCAAGGGAACAAGCATGGGTTGGCCCTGAGAAAGAGTACACCGATAGGAATAGCAAAGCAAAGACTGGGAGACAAGGCTTGGTTTGTGGGAGGAATGCTGAGGAGGTGTGTGACTGGAACATAAAAGCCAGGGGAAGGGGGGCCGCATATGCAGAGGAGACCCAACCACAGGCAGTCAGGCCTTTCGAATTTAAACTTAAAAACACAACATTCCAAATGACACCTGACATTCCCCTCAACACCCTCCCTGCTTCATGTGATGCTGGGCATTCGTACAGCACATGGAGAATATGGGGGGGGGGTGCAGTGTGCACGGCATCTCCCCTGCCAAGGTACTTTTCTTGTACCATCTAACCATCAACAAGGGTAGAACAGACAGTCCGATGGGCTGATGGAGGACCCCACCCCCACCCCTACTTGTGTTTTTTCAAGGCAGCCTTGAAGGTAGTCAGGACAGGCATTAATTCTGGTCTCTGTCAGATAAGGATGCACAAAGAAGTGAGGCCCATCTTACACAGCTGGTTAGTGACAACCCTGAACGGTGTCATCTAGACCACTCTTCAGTTCCAAATCTGAGTTCTTCCCAGAGCCCATTTCTCTGCCATCCAGCCTACTGCTTTATCACAGAGGTAATGCCCAAATAAAGAAGATTCAAGCATCAGGGCACCGCTTGAGTCAAAGGCCAAGCGTACTTTGTTGGAATGAAATCAAGGCAGCTTTGCCTTCACTTCATGAGATTTGTTCTCTGGTTATATCTGTTGAGTTAGTATTAACGGTTGGGGCATATTCAATCACACTGTGAACCCCAAATTTGCACTTGCATTAATTAAGTAAAATTAACCCTGGGTCAGGAGGCTGAGTTAGCAGTTGGTTGATAGAGAGTAATCATAGAGCATCAGAGGGCATCTGGGAGAGATGGGGAGACACAGGAAGTAGTTGGGAAGATTTGGAGTGGCATAGGTTTTTCTGGTTTGGCAGAGTGGAAGCATGGGGTCTTTCGGAGACCCAGCAAGGAAAGAAGGAAAACCACTCTAAGCTAGTAGGTTTTCACCCCAGCCTTTGAGTCCCGAGTCTTATTTATGCATAGAACAACAGAGATTTAGCTAAAGCTACCTTTAGCAGAGGTGACAGAGCCTGTGGCTGCAGGAACAGAATTCCTGCCAGGCTGCGGTCTGAGCAGCCAGGCTGTTGCTAGAGAAGAAGGCCAGGAACCTCGGAGTTGTAGTCGCTGGCCGAAACAGCATTAGAGCGGGCAGCTACTGGGCTGAACTTAAAACAACAATTAACCTGCCAATTCTTGCCAACATTGTAACAAACTATGGGGGGAAAACAGGGTGGGAAGGGACAGGAGGCAACCATTTCTCTAAAATCCCCAAGCATGCTTGGCTTGCACAGCTTCCTCTTCTGTAAGTTAAGGAGGGCTGTGAGAAGAGCAGAAGAAAGGCACTCACTAAATAGACATCCAGCACTGAGGCGTTGTCGTCCTGCATGTCCAGGGTGTTTGGCTCAGCCATCAGGTAGATGGTCCCCTCTTCCAAGGTGAAGGTTGAACTGGAAGGTAACCCTTTGCTGGAAAGACAGAGATGAACAATGAGTTTGTGGCCTGCAGAACAGATCCAAGGACATGGCCCAAGCTATGGTTAAGGAGGCTGTGGTGGTGAATTTTGGATTAAATTTTTTCTTTTTCTTTTTTTGTGACTTACCCTGAAAAATGTGGCCATTTATGTTTAAATTAAAAAATATTTTAGGGGGCTGGAGGGATGGCTAAGTGGTTAAGAGTACTGACAGCTCTTCCAGAGGACCCAGGTTCAATTCCCATCACCCACATGGCAGCTAACAACTGTCTTTAACTCCAAGATCTGACACCCTCACATAGAGATCCATGCAGGCAAAATGCCAGTGTACATAAAATAAAAACAAATAAATTATTAAATAAAAAATTTAGTAATTATTTTTTTACTTTAAATAAAATTTTATTGATAACATCTTTTCTCCTGCCCCCTGCATATGTGACACTTCACAGTGTTTGCAGGAGGTGATTTGAGGGTTCCATCTTGCGAACCAAGGGTTCTGTGGAAGCCTCTGGAATCTCTGATTTTTGAGTGCCTGGTATTCACTTCTGACTGCTGTGCTCCTTTCATTTATCCATACATTGCTAGTTTGCAAAGAGCCCTTCTGCTTCCCGCCTTTCCTCCCTCCCTCTTCAATTTTCCCCCTTTCTTTTCATCCTGTCTTTGGGCCCGAAAGGTTCAATGGCTTCCATGGTTCTCAGGCTTCAGTGTATATCAACATAACTTGAAATTTAGTATTTGCAAAATTTTTAAATAAAAATTTTAATACCAAAAAACAACCCAAAGTCCCCAAATTTTTAAAGTAGAATTTCAGTATTGACTTTTGTTAATGTAGCTTATAGAAAGCAAAGTCTGGGGGTCTGGTCAACAAGGCAGCTTCTAGGACCCTTCCACTGTCACTTCTGAACCAGAGGGTCTAGTGTGGAGTCCATGAACTGCATTCTGACCAAGCCCCAGGTGATGCTCATGCTGGGTTACTCCAAGGACCACAGATGGAACAACAACATGGCATGCTATTATGTACTCTAGAAGGATACCATATGAGGAAACAATAAGGGCCAGAACAACACAGAGAGCTGGCATTGTTTCATTGTGGTATTATACATTCAGTATTCAAGAGGATGAAATTATGTCTGACTATGCAGGTGTAAGAAATTCCATTTGTGGTCTTTCTGGGTAACCTGTATGAATACATGTCAACTGCCAGCTAAAAATAATAAAATGTAATTATGACGTATAAAGAGATAATGTAAGAATAAACCCCAACTTAAGTCAATGTATCCATTGCTTATAGCAGACTGTTTTATCCCTTAAAGATGCCTCATACAGAAAAAAGAAAATCCACTCCCCAAAGGATTTCACCCAAATGCCGTGGAGTGTGGAGTAAGAGAATGCTCATTGGGAAATTGCTATTTTTTTTAAATGGCACTGTTGATTTCCCAGGCATCCATCTATTTGTAATCAATTTATAGTTTCTTAGCCTGTGAATTTCCTACGTTCTTTTTAGGAGTCCTTTATAAGTGAGGGTATCTGTCTTGGGAAAAAGGCCCTCCGAATCTAGTGGCAGGGCCTGAGGGCCCACCCTTTCTTGGACTAACAGCGAGGGAAGGTCTATTTTAGAAGAGATGCTATGTGCCTGCGTTTCAGAGTCTGGCAGCCTGCCTGGGTTCTGTACCATCGAGTTCTGCCAACGTTCCCTCCATCTAGAGCTTCTGAGGGCCAGAGACCTCTCATGTGCCATGAGCTGCTCAGGAAACCGCATCCATTTGGTTCTGCTTTAGCCTCGTAGAAGCCTAGGGGGTCCCGGGACCGCCTGCCACTCTGCCCCTGATAAGTCATAAGCTTCTCACAGATGAGTGAGTTGCAGGGAAATTCATCTCATCATGGTCCTGCTGGCAGTGAACATTCATGGCGCTTTGATGCCACAGGAGCTATCGTCTGCCAAGTGACACCAGTCTGGCTTCACACAGAGCCTTAGCTTGGCTGGACCGTTGAAACCATCATCAATAATTAAAGCCCAGAACACTGATTTCTGTTTGCTGACCTAATGAGTGTTTTCACAGCTCATTTTCACAGGCACGTGTGTTCGGGGAACAGATGGACCTAGCCACAGCTGCAGTTTTGGTCTTTTAAAAGCTGTCTTCTCACTGCCTCAATTAAAAGAGAAATAGCATCACAAACCACACTGCATAGGGAAGTCAGGGTGTGAAGCCACAGCTCTGGCCCGAATCCACCCTCTTCCAGGGGTTCCCATCAGCATTGCTTTTCTTAGCTTTTCTGGTGAGAACTCTTTAGATTTATTTTTATTTTATGGGTATGAGCATTTTGTTTACACGTCCACGCCCGGTGCCCTCAGAGGCCGAAAGAGGGCATCAGTTGCCTGGAACTGGAGTTAGAGACAGTTGGGAGCTGCCGTGTGGGTGCTGGGAACCTGCAAGAGCAACAAGTGCTCTTCACCCGCGGGCAGTCTCTCTAGCCCTCTTCATACCGTTGATGAACCTTGGAAGAAAAGACTCTCATCTGCAGCACCCACGGACTCCCCAGGGAGGATGCAAACTCTCTAAGGTTTCTTTCCAACACCTGCTCTATGCATTTTATTTTGTAACTAGAAATTATATTTAACTGTTTCAATTCCATCATTTGCACATCATACACCCGCCAGCATCGCATCCCACGTTACTTTGCCTTTGCCTGATCTTCCTTTATCTTCCTTATCTCACTTTGTATTGGACACATAAAAAATAAATTTGCATTTCACAATGGCTACTAATACTTACATTTTATTGTACAATGATAACTAGAATTTTCTTGTTTCCTTCATGAGTTGCCTCCACAATTAGAAAACCAATACACAGAGTCTATAGCATTGAGGCTATATAAATACCATTTAGTGCCAGGTCGAGGGTGAGTTAGTGTTAGAGTTCTGCCTCTGGGTTCAATGTCATGATTGCCGGGCCACGTTCCTGGCATCAAGGTTATCAGGCTCAGCGGGGTCTCTGGTTCCCTCCTCACTTTTGCTTAGATTCACGCCACATTTTAGGCTGCTCATGTTATAAAGTTTCTGTCTTTTAAAGCTGACTGCACTGGGGCGGGGGATGGGACACCAAGGCTGTCTAAAGGAAGGGCAGAGTCTGAGCCAAAGTCCCGCTTCTGTGATGCCCTGCCACAATGCTGGGCAAGTCATCACCTGGGCATAGAACCCTGGGGCTCCTCATCCACAGAGGGGGCTGGCCAGCCCATCTCACAGCTTCACACAAGGGAGCAAGGCCCACCGTGTGGGTGAGAGTCAGGCCGACCCGAGGGAAGGTTTTCGTATGAACAGGGGAGAGCAGCTCTGGGGCTGTGCCTTGCCTTTGATGAGGTCTCTTTGCATGGATGGATTCATTACAAGTGCTTGGAAGGGATGCCTGCTTTGGTATTCAAAGCTTTGCTACTGGAACACTAACCGATAACACTGTGGGCAGAGAGCTCTCCTTGCAGGGAGAAACCACAAATACAGTTGGGACTCACTTGCTGGATGCCAAACCTCATTTGGTCTTAGAGCCGCACGCTGCTTTTGTTCCCACAATGCCCAGGTGGGAAGCAAAGGTCAAAATGCCAGCTCCAGCCCTACTCTGCTGGGGGAGGGTAGAGGCTGTTGCTCTTCTTAGGAACTGGCACCAGACTTCCCATTTATAGCCTGGGAGAAATCACTGTGCAGCAGGCTCGTGCCCCCTCCACGGCTGAATCCTGGCATGCTGAGCTCTCTGGCGGAGTGAGGAGGAATGTCTACAGGGTTACCCCCAAAGGCCCAGAAACGTGGGAGGCTTTGACCCTGGCTGCAACACCCACACTACCAGCTGTGCACACTCCTAACCACTTCTGCCTCTGGGAGCATGGCCTTTTGGCGAGCTCCTGTCTTTTCTGCTCTGCGGTCAGGAGTATGGCTGCTGGTCTTCCTTGGCTCTACTTCTACTATTTTTAGGCCAGTAGACTGCCTGTTTCCAGCCAGTGTGCAGCGCAGTGGGCAATCTCAAGTACTGATTGACGGCTGCCCGTGGCTGTAGAGCTTGGCTTAACCTCTCTGTTTACGGGCATAAAGCCTGCTGCAGAGACAGCACCAAGCTGGGGTTTGGAACTGACAGACAGACAGAGAATGAAACAGGAAGGGCCTGCTGCTCAGAGAGCTGGCCTCCGAAGCTAGCTGAGGGCCTGCTGCCCTCTGAGAGGAGCCAGCACAGTGTGACTGGAAGCTGGAGGAAGGAACCTGCAGGGAACCTCACCATCTTTCTCTCACCTGTCTTTCTAGCAGCCCAGCCCGGCCCAGCCCAGCGAGGACGCACACATGCACATGAGCGTTTAAGGCTGGTAGTTATGTAAACATGTATGTGTGATCGTGTTACACATAATAAGCTGCCCTGCTAAGGCTGGGCCTCTTGTTCCGTGTGCTTTGTACTTTCCAGCTTCAACTCTACCTTGTTTAAACACGGGTCACCCGGAGTTAAACCCAGGCCTGACTCTGCAGCAACAAGAAATACATTCAGTCTCAATCTGTCCAGTCTCTGCCAGAATCAGCATCCCCTCCTCTGCCCTTTTCTAAGAGAGTCTGAGTCCCAGTAGTAATGGTTCAGTCAATAAGGAAGAGCAGGAGGAAAACAGACACATGACAAAACATGTCCAGAGTGACATCTTAAGTATTTGGCTTTCCAAAAGAAGCGGGAATTCATACTTTCTGCTTCTGACAATATCAGGAATTGTATCCAGGGTTGCACGCAGACAAGGTAAGCATCCTACCACTGGCCTCTATATCTGCCTCATGATGGGTACGTCAATGTTAAAACAAGAAAGAAACTAAAGAAACTCCTGACAGAGAAACGTTCACTGGGATAGATCATAGGCGAGATGTGCAAGAGGAAATGACCAACTCCCCCAAAGCAGGCAGATAGACTGCGGTGTTAGTTTTATGACCTTGGAGTCAGGAGGAGGGAGAGGAAGAAGGGAACTTCCTGAGGAGGAGGAAGACAGCTCCCCGTGTGATCTTTCATGGCTACCTGTGAACATGAACATGTCTGTCACAGCTCATAGGGTGATTTACAAGATTTCAGCATTTCATAATATAAATTATACTTCAATTATATATAAATTTATATATAATATGTATTATATAAAAATTAATATATATTATATACTTGGCTCACATCTGCAATTCCAGCACCTATGAGGCTGAGGCAGGAGAATTGCCATGAGCTCAAGGCTAGAATGATTGCATACTGGGTTTGGGGCTGGCTATGACTACAGAGTGAGGCTTATCTTAATAACAAAACAACCAACCGCTCCCCAAATTATATAACAACCAACTATCAGCACTAAAAAACCCTGATTCTACCTTTTTATTTATAAAATGATACACCATTCAAATGCACATTGATAGCCTCCTTCACACCAGGTACTATTAAAAGCAAAAGGTAAGCTGGTAAATAGTTCAAACATGGCTAGGTCGCCAAAAGAGTGAACTTTCAAACAAAGTAGGGAGAACTTTTTAAATGTCATTGATGGTTACATGTCCGCGTGTGCTCACCACACACACAGACATATACAAACACTGTACACGTATGTACTGTGGAACATTATATAGCCTTGAAAAAAGAAGGAAATTATGCCATTTATGTTGACACAAGTCGATTTACTGGATATTATGTACAGTGAAATAAGATAGACATAGAAGAAGAAATACAGAATGAGTTCACATAGGTACCGAATTTTACAGGAGGAAAAAGGCAGGAATGATGCTGGTCAGCTGGTACCAAGGTTTGGCTATGGCAGATGAGCATGTTTTAGACGCCTAGTGCACAGCACAGAGGCCACAGTTACTAATAGTACATTGTACACTTAAGATTTGAAAAGCAGCTGACTCGCCATTTTGTTACCCATAAATCTAACCATGTGATGTGAAGGACATGTAAGTTAGCTTGATCATGGTAGTATTCCACAATCTATACACATGTCACACCATGATGCTATATATTTAAAACACACACCATTTTTTTTTCGATACAGGGTTTCTCTGTGTAGCCCTGGTTGTCCTGGAACTTGCTCTGTAAACCAGGTTGGCCTGAACTCACAGAGATCTGCTTCCCTCTACCTCCTGAGTGCTGGGATTAAAGCTGTGTGCACTGCTGCCCGGCATTACATTGTCTTTTTATTTTTAAAAATAATTTATTAAGACTTATTGGTTTTATGTATGTGGTGCTCTAAATATATATATATATATATATGTATATACATCCATGTAATAACTGCATGTTATATGTATATCTGCATGGCAGAAGAGGGCAGCAGATTCCATTATAGGAGGCTATGAGCCACCATATGGTTGCTGGGACTTGAACTCAGGACCTCTGGAAGAGCTGTCAATGCTCTTAACCGTTGAGCCATCTCTCTAGCCCAGACATTATTTTTATTTATCAGCTAATTAAAGTGGGGGAACAAAACGCCCAAACCAAAATAGTTTGGGAAATGGCTAACAAAAAGAAGCATGTACCTACATATTTTGATTATAACATATAAAATGCAAAACGTCCTCACATCCCCAACCAGTCCAAGAATAAAAACAAACCAAAATGTATGCTCAGTTATTAAATTAATTTCTGTCACATTTCACAACACTGATGGCTTCTGCTCTCTAGGAAAGTATGCTCTTCTTAATGATCAGATAGGACTCCTGCCCAGGGCTCATACTTGTGTTGAGTGGCTCCCGGGGGTGAGGCTGAGAAGTGCCTGAAAACCCTGCAGCTCAGGCATTTCCCCAAATACCCAGAAGTGGGGTACTTCCTGAAGATAAGCTTCATTGCCCCTTTCAGCTAGAAATAAGATGCAAAGGCCAAAGGGCAGGGACCTTTTAATCATAGGAAGCAGTATGGTATATGAAAGAAGGAGCTAGGGCGAGAATCCGGGTAGCTGAGATCTGATACCCATGCGGCTCTGAGGGGCTGAGTATATGTCATATTTGATTAAGAAAGGAATAGTTCTGGACCCCAGGTTGCCGCCTCTGTAAAAATGAGGAGTTTGGATTTGGTGAGGGCCTTTTGGCTCCTGAATAACTTTGACTCTCAGCCTTAAATGTTCCCTTCACAAAGTGTGCAATTGAAGTGGCCTGTTAGAAATACAATGTGCTGAACTGGCAATGCCTTTCCTTGGCCAAACAAAAGAAACAGATGAAAGTTTGTGTTGTAGGGCATTTGTTTACACTGCGTGAAGATGTATTGCTGTGACTGGTGTAATAACGAGCCAGTAGTTAGGGAGGAGAGGAGAGGCAGGATTTCTGGGGAGAGAGAGGAAAAGGAGGAGGAGGAATCTAGGCACACACATTTTGCCAACTGACTTGGAGCAGTTGGACATGCCATCCTGAGGAAAGATAAAAGTCACATGGCAGTACCTAGATTAATAGGAGCAGGTTAATTTGAGTAGTGAGAACTAGTTAGGAACAAGTCTAAGCTAAAGGCCTAGCTTTCATAATTAACAATACATCTCCATGTCGTTATTTGCAGGATGGTGGTCCTGATGAGAAAGTACTACAAGTTTGAGATAGGTGAGCAGGAAGTGGTTCCCACACTGGGCACCATTCTCCCTGTTTTACTCCACAATGATGCAGCTGTCCTGAGGGGCGGGTTGCGGCTTGCTTTCCTCTCATCTCTTCAGGGTTTCCTGCCGTCAACCCAGAGCAAGCACGCTTTCTCCGGAGATGCTGTGACAAGCTGATTTGTGTCTCCCCGACTTTGTATGTTGCAGTCTTAGCCCAGAGTGCCACAGAGAGAGACCTTATTTGGACATAGGGTTGTTACAGGTCTAATTTGTGGAGCTGAGGTCACAGAAGTAGCTGTAACCTGTTCCGACATGACCCGTGTCATTATACAAGTGAGAAATTTGTGACACACACAAGGAAAATGTCACATAAAGATAAACACAAAAAGCCACACCTCAGGGACGCCAAAGACTGCCAACACACTCCTAGAAGCCACACCAAAAGTTGGGACAAGTTTGTTCACAGTCCTCAGAAGCAACGGACCCTGACAGCACCTTGATCAGGGACTTTTGGTTTGTAGAAATGAACACATTTATGCCATGGTAGCACCCAGTAGTACTTTAAATGGCAGCCTCACACAAGAGTCACAGTGGGTTAAATGATTAATGTGAGGACTCGGCCTCAGTGAATAGAAGGATTCACTAACCCTCCTTCCCTTCTGGTAACCCATCAGACCATTTGTGGGGAAAGACTGTCCTCTCCTGAGACAGGGTCTCGCTATCTAGCCTTGACTGGGTGACCTTGAACTCACAGAGATCTATCTACCTGTCCCCATCTTGAGGGCTAGGACTGAAGTCATATGCCACCATGCCTGACTGGAAAAGAACCCCTTATTGATATGAGTTCGTATAGGAAAGAACTCCATATTGTAATGTGACAAGACAGCATAAGTGGGGTGATCTGGGGGAAGGAAGGGAATAAGAAAGGAGGGAGGGCAAGGAAATGAGGGGTCCAAGGAAGAGAATAAATGAGAACAAAGTTTAGTGACACACAGTGTGAAAATACTATAAACAAACCCACTATGTCGTATGCTAACCAAATAAATTCATGGAAAAAATTGGGTATTTTTAAGTACTTGAAAAAGGTACAACTCCTATCCATTGTTAAACACTATATTTTCTGTCCTTAAAAACATAAGGCTTGGGCTGGAGAGATGGCTCAGTGGTTAAGAGCATTGCCTGTTCTTCCAAAGGTCCTGAGTTCAATTCCCAGCAACCACATGGTGGCTCACAACCATCTGTAATGGGGTCTGGTGCCCTCTTCTGGCCTGCAGGCATACACACAGACAGAATATTGTATACATAATAAATAAATAAATATTTAAAAAAACATAAGGCTTTTCGTCAGTAAAAATCTAACAACTTTTATTTTTTTATGTGTTTATGCCTTAGATTTCAGACTTTACTCTGGTTTTAATTGTATGATGTGATGTCCACACTTGGCAAAGAGGGCATCATTTAGGCAATCAACAATAAAATCGAAAAAGCCGCTGGAAAACATATATGAGAAGTGATTAGAAGGGCAGCTTGGCCCTCACAAGTGTGTTGTGTGACTATAACAGTTAACTGCTGCTGGAATACCATATGCAGGGCCGGGCTTCACTGAACTGTTAGCGTCAGAGAGGAGCAAACGGACAAGAGGGTCCCTCATACATGGCTTGGCCAGCACCATATTAATTACGGGCTTCAACTTGACTAATGAGACAATAACCCGGTAACTGCTAGTCTCCGAGGTGCATGTCGGCACTGTGTCCTGAATCATTAGGGACATAAACAGTTTAGGAACAAGTAAATTGACAGAGCTCCAGTGGTTACAAAGGGAGGCGCCTGCCTGGTTCCCTCGTCGCAGAGATGATCTGGCGTTATGGGCATGCTGCGAAGAACTGAGAACTTATTCTGGCTTCTGAATTATGGGTGAGCTTTAACTATCTCTGGCTGTAGCTCTTTATAGACCAAAGGGTTAGCTGTCGAGTTATGGGTCAGGACTAGGTGTGTCTGAATTATAGGTCAGCTCATTCCAGCTGTTTAAGCTTTACAGTGCATTAGAAATGCCAACAGACCTAGGAAGTTGCATTTTTTTTAAGAAATTAATTTTATTTCATGTGCATTCATGTTTTGTCTTCATGAATGTCTGTGTGAAGGTGTCAGATCCCTGAAACTGGTGTTACAGGCAGTCACGAGCTGCCAGGTGGGTGATGAGAATTAAACCCAGGTCCTCTAGGAAGAGCACGGAACCCTCTCTCCAGGCCTAGTAGCTCCACTTTTAATAGCCAGGTTTTGAAGCAGCTGGATCTAGAATTGTCTTTACTTTAAGCAGTGGTTCTCAACCTGCGGGTTGAGACCCGTTTGGGGGTTGTTAAAATTACCCTTTTACAGGGGTGACCTAAGACCATCAAAAAACACAGATATTTATACTATGATTCATAACAGCAGTGAAGATAATTTTATGGTTGGGGGGTCACTACGGCATGAACTATATTAAAGGGTCACAGAATTAGGAAGGTTGAGGACCACTGACTGAAAGCAAGAGGGAATGGCAAAGCCATGACATCCAGTCTGGAAATGGTGTGGCATAGCTTAGAGAATGTTAGAGGACCAAGAAGAGCCACCTCAGGAAATAAGGCCAAGCATGGAACACTTCTGTCCCCTGATCTAGAACAGGCGCTCAGTCTATCCACAGAAATAGCTAGTCTTCTGCCCAGTGGACTAGGACCTCACTGGTGTGTGTGAGCTTTGAACAGCACGGGTGTTGGTGACGTCAGCTGTGCAGCCACTCACCAGATCACACTCAACTTCTACCTTACAGAAGGTGCCATACGTAGGCAAGTAAACAACACAGTGAGTGAGTGTCAAAACACTGGAACCATCATTTAACACTGCTCATACACCTGGCTTCTCGCTATGTGTCAATGTGCGAAGCAATTTGTAAACATAAATATTAAAGTGTAAAACCTGTCATTGAGATTGCCCCCTCCTGCACTTGTGTTCTACCTGCTCCGAAGAACACTCGCTCCTCTGTCTCCGAGCCTGATCTAATCACCAGCTGTCTTAATAACCGCCTGTCATCCACATATGTGCCTAAGTCCTATTTGCATGAAACAGCTTACTGGCGACGACTCTGAATGACTGAAAATACTCATGCGGAGGCTCCCGCATAGCACCATCTCAGAGGGGCTGTCTCATCACGAGTTGCCTTAGACGTCTCTCAGAAGCTCTGGCCCTTGCCTCCTGGGTGCCCATCCACAGGGTTAGTTAGCTGGACATGGAGGGCTGCTCCATCACTTGGAACACGCACTGTAGTCACAGCCTCACAGGGGATAAAGTCGCTCTCTGCTGTGTTTTGGATGGATGCTTCCTGAAGGCCCAGGTTCAGAGCTGGTTCCCAGGATGGTGCTGGGAGGTGGGAGGTGGAACCCAGTGGGAGGTGGAACCTAGTGGGAAGGCTTTAGTTATTATTTTGGAGCATGACTTTAAAGGGGACAGTATGACCCATCTCCTTTGTTTGTTTGTTTGGTTTTGTTTCCTGGAAGGCCTTAATTCTTAACTCCTAACACATGCTTTCTGCCTTTGCTAAGTGTGAGGCCCACCAGAGAGACCCAGAGCATCGGGACTGCAGATCTTGGACTTGAATCTCTATACTTGTGAGCCCAAACATACCTTTAAAATTTTTAAATGTATTTTTATTGCTTTTAATTATTGTTTTTATGTAGATATTTGTATCTGAATGGGGGTATGTGTGTGAGAGTGCGGGTGCCTGCAGAGGCCAGAGGTGTTGGGCCTCTTGGTGTGGGAGTTCCAGGAGATTGTGAGCCACTTGACATGGCTTCTGGGAACTGAACTGGAATCTTCTGGAGTAGCAGCAAGTTCTCTTAACCACGGAGCCACCTCTCCAGCCCCATCTTTTCTCTTTATAAGGCATTTTGTTGAAGTAATAGGAAGCTGACTCAGACACCCGTTTTATTTACACAGGGTTGAGATGAACTACAGAAGCCCAGTAGCTGCCATGTTTCTTGTTAATGAGAAAGAGCTAGCAAACAGATGCTTCCTTTTCCACCTAGTTCTGGAAGCCCCCAGGGTTAGCTTCATCATAGTCTCCTTGGCTCAGCAAGGTAAGAACATCTGTGAAGATCCAGGGAAGTTACCCTTATAATATCTACCACTTGTGAGCAAAACGTATTGGCTATTATTAGCATCATCATGAACACCATTACATACAGAGATTTTTGCTGAAGAGGATCATGTGGTGAATTAGAAACAGGGAAGTACTCAACAGCTTCACTCTAAGGCCCAGATAATCACCTAACTGTCAGACCGATGTATAGACTTTGGGGAACTTCTCTATTTGTGTCCAGACAATGCCCACCATTGATGAATGCAGTTCCGACACAATGCCGGTTGGTATTTGAGTTTACATTAATAAGATGAAAGTAAAATAAATGTCTTTCAGAACTCCACCCATTTGTTAATGATATGAGTGATTTTTCTGACATATGGGAGAATAATTTCCCAATATGAGAAGATTATTTCCTCAATTTGTGTGTGACTTTGACAGTGAAACAGCCATAGCTACAGTGTACTTCTGAGTTAAAAGAGCAGATAATAACAAAACAATAAATCTAGCTCTGACTTAAGGTTCCTTATGAATCACCGCAGAATAAACATTTAAAATGTAATCTCTCAGTGTGATGTTATTGACTGCTAGGAAGAAATGCATGTATAATAGCCTGTGATTACACTGTATTTTCACTATATGAACACAGACACATAATCTCAAAAGTACAGTGGAGACTTAGCAAGAGATCAGTTTTGAGTACTAACTTAAAAACATAATTCATTCAATGAAAGTTCATGCCATTTCAAGATGAATAATGGCAGAGCCCAACAGCAGCTGAACTGAAGAATTTGACTATTGATTTCCATAAGTCAGAAGGAGAAAGATTCAGCATGCCATTGCAGAAAAGGCGAAGGAGCACATTAGGGACTAATTTTACCACGGGCTGTTGAAGTTGCTGCTTCCATTGGATTAACTACAGCTCCTGGCAAAATGATGGAACAGGGGATATTGGTCAGGGACCAAAGATCCTGCTGGGATTCCAGAACTGTGACTAGTGGCACCCAAATCCATAGGCTCATCTGGGATTGGTTAATAAACAGGTGTTAGGCCCATTATTCAGTGAACAGAATTCACTGACAGTAATTTGATTTTTTTTAAAAAAAGTAATAGCTTACCTTTCTTCAGCTCGAAAAACTTGAAATTTGAGCCGGGCGGTGGTGGCGCATGCCTTTAATCCCAGCACTTGGGAGGTAGAGGCAGGTGGATCTCTGTGAGTTCGAGACCAGCCTGGTCTACAAGAGCTAGTTCCAGGACAGGCTCCAAAGCTACAGAGAAACCCTGTCTCGAAAAACCAAAAACAAACAAAAAAAAACCCAACAAAAACAAACAAACAAAACCAAAAAAAACCTTGAAATTTGAAAATGCACCTTTACACGCAGAATGCAACATATCCAAGGAAACAAACCCCAGCATTCTGATGAACAGGAACTCATCTATCTTCCTGCTAACGACCTACTTTGTCTCAGCAGCGCTTGCTCCCGTTGAGGGAAGGATGCTCTCAAATAGCCCCCCTTGGTGCACCATGGCTGTCTAGGTAGGACGATCTACCAATCGCCAGGTAATGAGAGCTTAGGCCAGCCTTGCTACAAGCACATAATGAATAACCCACCCCAGAAGACTTGGCACAGGGCCTGGCCTTGACAACATATAATTAACCCTGGCTGTAATTGTCTGTGACACAGCTCCAGAGGACAAAACAATTCCAGGGAAAACACATGTTCCTTCAAGCAGCTTAGGTGGCTGGTTAATGATTTCAGTGAGTTGGCGCCATTTCTCACAGCACAGGGCACAGAACAACAGACAGGTCTTTGCACTCCAGGTTGGTTCTGCCTCTTTCTGTTTCTATTATATCGGGTGAGTAATTCCACTTTTATTCACCCAAGTTTCCTGATGCTGGGGCCCATGTCTGGGTTCATGGCTCTGACGCAGGCATGGTTTCTGTTGATGTCCATGGCTCCTGATACCACTAAAGACCGAGAGGATACTGGCTGGGACACTAGGGAGAACTCTGGTCCTGCCCCTCACCGGCTGAAGCCCTCAGAAGAGAGGGTCCTACACCTCACCTGGGCAGCACAACAGAGCTGACCCTGTTCGCAGGGGCATGGGCCAGCTGGTCCTGAGGGTGTGAGAATGGCGTTGTGTCCCTCTTGTGTGCAATGTGATGGCATGGGCTAGGGGAAGATGCCCCCTCCCCTCGCCCCTCACTGTTTGCAGCAGGTAGTAGACCTGACCCAGCCCCTCACCAGCTGCAGCACTTGGGAGAACAGGCCCGGTGCCTCGCCTGGGGAGCACAGTAGAGTTGGCCCTGTAGACAGGGGGCAGGTGAGCCAGCCCTGAGTGTGTGAAAGGGGCATAGCTGGTACCTCTTCCCTTGCCTGCGGTGTGGTGGTAGAAGTGAGGGAAAGGTGCCCATCCCCCACCCCACCACTACCACCTCCAGGTGGCGAGGGAGTGACCCTCCCCTTTACCAGCTGCAACACTTAGGAAAGTAAGCCCTGTACCTAGTCTGGGCAGCACAGCAGAGCTGACCCTGTTTATGGGGGCACGGGTGAGTCAGCATGAGAATATGAGGGCCTGAGAGATATGGTCCCGCCCCTCATCTGCCATATGGTGGCATGGGCAGGGAAGAGATGCCCTCCTTGCCTGAGACAGGTGGGAGAGCTGGCCCTGAAGCCATAAGAGTGGGAAAACTGTCCCTGCCCCTCACTAGCTGCTGCCCTTGGGAGAGTAGCTCCCACGCTGCAGCTGGGCAACACAGTAGAGTTGGCCCTGACGGTGCAGGTGTGGGAGAGCTGACCGTGAGGAAATGAAAGCAGGAGAACCGGCCCTGCACCTTGCTTATCGCTGCAAGGAGTGAACTAGCCGGGGCAGTACTGGAGAGCTCAAGTTGGTGGTGAGGATGGAG
>JAQHUG010000021.1:10061731-10096129 GCA_028555095.1 Dicrostonyx torquatus | reverse complement strand
TTTTTTTTTTTTTCAGTTTTCCTTAATGTCCCCTTTCTGTCCCCCATGCAGGATACAACACACCATTTAGTCAGTATCTCTCTTTGGTCTCTTGTGGACTGTGATGTTTGTCAGAACTTTATTTATGACCTTGACACATTTGAAGGGCATCTTATGTAATGCCATCCAATTTGGGTTTGACTGATGGTTTCCTCTTGTTAGACAATAAGTAGGTTTGTTGAGAGAATGACTACGAGGGTGGACTTTTATCCTTTCCACTTCCTGTCACCCTGCTGTCACTGATGGCTTTGCCAAGGTATGCTAGACGAAGATTCCAGACCAGAAAGTCACCTCCCTTCTTCCTGTACTGTGCTATTTGGCAGTGAGCTGCTGAGGATAGCCTGCAGTCTGGGGATAAGGTACGGAGTCTATCCTCCTGCAGCAGACAGGGCGGCATCTATACAATGCATCTGCAGTTTTCCTGTGTGGGAGCTTCCTCTCCTCCTCTCTCATTTATTAAACCACAGATTCATATCCGCATATTCTACTGGACTTTTTAAATTTTGGAGGTCATGACTCAACGCCATTTATTGTTTAAATTGTTTCCGTTCAGCCACGGAAAGCTGTGCTCTCTGTGCCCATTGTTTTGCCCCCTGAATACTTAACTACCTTTAAAATCGTATCTGTGTGTGTGAGAATGCATGCACATGCATGTATGTATGCGTGCGAGTGGTGGCATCCTGACAGGCCAGGAGAGGGCATTGATCCCTGGAGATGGAATTACTCTGACAGTTGGGAGCTGCCTGAAGTGGGTGCAAAGAACTGAACCCAGGTCCTTGGCAAGAGCAGCATGCACTTGTAACTGTGCAGTCATTTCTCCAGCCCATTAACTGCCCCTTTAAAAAAACAAAAAACAAAAAACAAACAAAAAAAACAAAACCAAAGAATAAAAACTTTCATCTTTTGGTTCTACTTCATAGTTAATCCAAACTTTTAAGACTGACTTAATTTGCTTTATCATTCACCCATGGGAAAAAATTTCTATCCCTCTTGGATGCAAAGGGTTTGGAAACAAGTTTCCTAAGCTGTTCTTAGTTTGTGAAAGGGTTGGGCTTGCAGAGCTGTGCTGTCTGGAGCAAACTGTATCAGGCGTGAGTTTTTCCAGGCGCGCTGGATTAGTTACCGTTACCATTGCTGTAACAGAACACCTGCTAAAACCCACCTGAGGGAGGGTTCATTCTGGCTCCGGTTTATTGTTGGGAGAATGCATGGCAAGCTGGGCTCCTTGCCTGGAGCTGGGAGCTTGTGGCAAAGCATGTTATTTCTCCTAAGATGAGGGAGCAGAGCTGGGACAGGAAGTGGGGCTCTGCTGGCAAGTAGCATCCATGGAAACCTACTCTCTCTAGATGGTCCCCACCTGTTGTACTCCCTCACAACAGCGCCACCAGCTGGCCAAGGGTTCATATACCTGAGCCTCTGGGGACCACGGCACACTTGAATCCTAACAGTTCCCTTCTGCCCCAGCTTCACCTTATACTTTAAGATCACATGACAGTTTCACAGTGGCTGCCCAGCTGGGACTAGTGATGAGACTGCTTCTTAGTTGGAAGTCAGGGGTAGTGTAGAAAGAATGAGAAAGTATCCACCCTTGAGGAATAGCCACAGATCTAGATGTCCTTTGACCCTGCTAGTGGGCATAGTGCCCAGTATGTAGCATGGCTAAGAGCTGGCTATTGCCGGAGTATTCTAGTCTAGGCTGATCCATTCTGTTCATTGGCATGGAGTTCTCAGCTCATCCTCATAGTAACTTTCTTTTCTCCTTTTTGTTGCATGTAGTGAATGCATGTGTAGGTGTGGATGTGCATACATGGGTGCTGATGTGTGTGCAAGGCCAGACAGTATTTTCCTCTCATTCGCCACCTTATTTTTATTTTATTTTAGAGATTGGCCCATTACTGAGCCTCAAGCTAATTGATCTGGCTATGCTGACTAGCTAAGTCAGCCTCAGGAATCCATCTGTCTCCATGCCCCCAGCATGGAGGTTACATACACATGCTGGCATGTCCAGCATCTTCTTGTGGGTGCTGGGGATCTGAACTCAAGAACTTGAGTTTGTGTGGTGGGCGCTTTTCTAACTGAGCCATCTCCCTGGTCCTCCTCCTCCTCTCCTTTTTGAGTCAGGGTCTTATTCTGTAATCTAGGTTGGTCTCAAGAATTCTTTTGCTCCAGTCTCCCAAGTGCTAGGGTTATAGGTGTGAGCCACTGGGCCTGGCTCGCCTTCTTTTTGACCCTTGGTATCAGCTTCCATTTTCCTTCACTGTGTTACTCAGGCTTGTCCTGAGCTCCTGAGCTCAAGCGAGCCTTTTGCCTCGGCCTCTCCGTTAACTACAGCTGGAGGCGTGGGAGTGGTCAAGCCCACGACTCTAATAACTTTGTGGTGGATATCCTTAGTCTCTGGTAGATGAGGAGACATTCCTGGTGATGTTAGCTGACACAGCTGGTTACTAACTGCGTGAGTAAACTCAAGCCTCTGTGAAAGACAGTAACACAGCCTGCAAATTCATCTATGGAGGCACAGTGTATGGGGGGCAGTTTATAGTTCGGACCCCTTTAAGGCTTTGTGCTTGATGGTTTGCCTTGGCTCTGCGCGTGAGGAGAGAAAAGAGGCATCGTTGTATGCAAAACAGACACTTTTCCTGTTCCTCTGTGTTTATTGTGATTGAGAGAGCTCTTCTGGGGGGGGGGGTATTTGAGACACTCCTAGAGAAGTAAGGTCCCAGGGAAACTAAAGGAAATTCTAGTTTAAAAAGCTACATGCGGGGGCTGGAGAGAGGGCTCAGCAGTTAAGCACCCTGGCTACTCTTCCAGAGGATCCAGGTTCAATTCCTAGCACCCACATGGCACTCACAACTGTCTGTAATTCTAGTTCCAGGAGACCTGATACCCATGACAAGACACAATATGCATAAAATAAAAAAAAATAAATAAATACTACATGCACTGTTGGTGGTGGTGCATGCCTTTAGTCCCAGCACTCAGGAAGCAGAGGCAGGGGGAATCTCTAAGTTTGAGACCATCCTGGTCTACAGAGAGAGAGAGAGTTCCAGGACAGACAGAGTTATGCAGAGAAGCTCTGTCTTGAACTTGTGCCTCCCCCACCCCCCCAAAAGCTACATGCTCTCTCTCTTCTCACCGCAACAGTCTTCCCGGGCCCTTTAGCTTTACGGAGACATGTAGCATCTTCCAAGCCAGCCATTTCTTTTCTTTTCTTTTTATTTGGCTTTTTGAGACAGGGTTTCTCTGTAGCTTTGGGGCCCATCCTGGAGCTAGCTTTTGTAGACCAGGCTGACCTCAAACTCACAGAGATCCACCTGCCTCTGCCTCCTGAGTGCTGAGATTAAAGGCCTGCACCACCACCGCCTGGCACCATTTCTTTCTTAACCTTACCATTATCCTCTGGCTTGCTAGGATAATCTCTCCTTTGTAACTTGCACACTTGGTTTCTGATTCTTTGCCCCTGGGAGGAAGGAGCTCTCAGCTCTCAGTCACATCAGCTTCCTGGGCTACATAAGGAGTCAGGTTAGCCCCACGTGAGGCTCAGCTTGTTTGGAGGCAGACTCAAGAGAGCAGCCTTCACAGCAAGGCAACCACAAAACAGATGCCAATGTATTCAAAGTTCAAGGTATCACTACATGCCTTGTTCTGAGATAGCAAGATAGGATGTTTACTTATGATAATACCTATTCATCCCTTCCCTCCCTTACGGGGCCTTGACATCTCTGAACGGCATTCTAAATCATTTTGGAATCCCTTAAGAGACCTTTTAGTCCATCATGTGAGTGGAAAGGGCCTCTGTGGGTGAGGGTGAAGCTACATGAATTTCTAAGTGGTGATCAGATTCAGAATTCAAAATAAACAAGTTAAAGGACACGTGGCCAGGCCTGAATATAAAGTGTTACTGAAAATGAGAGGATGTTCAAAGACTGCCAATGGGAAGAAAAATGCTATTGATTTAATTTCCTTCTAAATGAGTAGCAGGTGCTCAGATGAACTGAACTAAAAAAATAAGGGAGGGGTGTGTGTGTGTGTGTGTGTGTGTGTGTGTGTGTGTGTGTGTGTGTGTGGTGTTAGCTCTACTAACTGCCAGGAGATTAGAAATAAGAGATATATATTTATTTAAGTCTCCATCCTCTTGCGGATCAGATCTCAGATTTTAATTTAATTTGGCTTCAAGAACTGACCCACTGAAAGCCACTATCAGAGCAGAAAGAAAGCTCCTGAAGTTAGCGTCACAGAACTCTTGAGTGTCCCAGCAGGGAACCCCATGGAAGGAACTATTGTAAGATGTGTGCTAGGTTAGTGATTTAACTCCAGGGTTTGAGAGGTGGAGATTTAGGAATTAACTTCATAATAAATTAGCTCCGGCTGCTCTGGGAGTAAAACCCCTTGAGCAGAGGTGTTAGTCATAGAAATGGCTAAAATGTGGGTATTATAATCAGTAGAGACATTAACAGTGTCTTGCTTCCAGGGCTGGCTTCACAGACACGTGACATGTGCAATTGCAGGGGTATCTATACTTGGGAAGCCCCAGCTTAGTTTAATGCCCTGCATTTTTTTTGTGTATGTTTTTTGCTCCCATGTGCAGGCTAGCCACAGATAAACTCTGTAGCTCAGGCTGGCCTTGAACTTATAATCTTCTTGTCTTAACTTTTATAATTCTGGGATAATCAAAACACATCGTAATGCCCTTGTTAACAGTCTTTGAGAAAGGGGCCTCACATATTTATTTCTCATGAGACCCTTCATGTTATAGAGTTAGTTTTTAAATGGCTGTGATGTTTCGGTAAGGTCAAATTGACATACATCAAAATATAAAGTATTGAGAATAGGGTTCTCTCAGAAGCTTGAGGTAGAGTTCAATGACAGAGCTGTGCAGACAGAGCACATGGAAGGCCCAGACTCAATCCCCAGCATGGAAAATAAAAGTTGAGTTTTCTTTCTTCAAAACTTAGATTGGAAAAAGAATTGCGAGGCTTGAGAGACAGGTGACCTGGGAGCCATCAGCCATGACTAAAATCTTATGATGCTGAAATGCTTTTGTCACAGAGGCAATTCAGAATAGCTTTGAATGTGCCAGCACACGTGGCAAAATGGCACTGCATCTTTAAGACATAGGTCCTGTATATTCGGTATAATTTTAGGCATCAGCAATGCAAACAGAACGAAGCCCCTGCCTGATCAAGTATATCAGAGGATAGTGGTGGCCAGTGTCCCCCATCTGCATCATTTTAATGCTCTGGGCCCTACTTCAGTGCAGATGAACTGAGTAACTTCCCTTAAGACCAAAGAGCCAGATGAGAGGAATGTGTAGAGAAAACAGCAAGCCTCTCCTCTCTCTATCACAACCGTGCAGTCTGGCGATCCTTCCTGCAGTGAGAACTGAGGACTTCAATCATGGCAAAGCTAAGGGAATCCTTCAGTAACTGGCTAGGAACTTCAGTTTTTATTTTACTATATTTAAAAAAAAATCTCAAAATAGCCAGTCATAAACCTTATGCTTAAAGGAACTTAATTCGGTCTCTGAATTCAGAAAGGATTGGTCTTTCTGTTTGTACATGAAAAATAAAAAAATAATATTTCTACCTTTGATAGGGGAGGGACATGCCCAGACCTTTTGATATGGCAACTATAAGAATTACAAAAATAACTTGTTTGGAAATAAATGCTTATTGTTTTTTTTTCTAAATAAGAATTTTAAATGAAATGGAATCTCAGTAGTACACAATGCAATGGATCAAAGAAACTGGAGAAAACAAATTGCCTATTTTTTAAAAAAACAGATTTATTTTATTTAATGTATATGGTGTTCTGTCTGCATGTTTGTCTGCACTCCAGAAAAGGGCACCAGATCTCATTATAGATGGTTGTGAGCCACCATGGAGTTGCTGGGAATTGAACTCAGGACCTCTGGAAGAACAGTCAATGGTCCTAACCCCAGAGCCCCACAATGACCTATATTTGATACATGTGCCTCTCCTCACTTCCTGTTCTCAATTTCGATGCACAGACTTCTTTTAAAAAATCAGTAAAGAGAAGAAAAAGTGTACATTTAGCTGGGGAGAGGGAGGCAGTTAAGACAGATGCCTTTGGCTAACAGTTCAGGTAAGCAGGCAGATCACCTCCCAGAAGTCTTTCTACTACAACTGTCCTTTCTCAACTCTCTCCTTTTTTAAGACTTAGTCTCTGGAGTGGTTAGAACAGAGGGCTTTTGGCACAGCACAGATGGAGGAACAAACATGGGGATGGGGTGGGTGGGGTTAGCCCATAAAATCAGCCTTTTAGCCTCCAGGCTGGAGAGGCTGGGCAGTCTCTTGGAGGGGGGACAGGGTAACTGGCAAACTCTGGAAGACAGAATCTGATCTGAGAGGCTCCTAATACTCACAGCCCTGCCAGATCACACCAGAACAAGTCCCACAAAGAACAAGCCCCAGCCACAAGCTTTGAGTGAGTGTTCCACTTTTTGATAGTTTTATTGAAATATTACACACACACCCCAAACTGATTCACTGAAAGTACGTAACTCGGTGTTTTGTTTTTTTAGTATACCCAGAGTTATGTGACAATCGCATAATCGATTTAACAATGTTTTATTGTCACTCACAAGGTAAGTGTGCTCATTAGCAATTACCCCATTTCTCCCAAGTCCTTCCTTAGCACCAGGAAAGAGCTAATTTACACTGTCTCTGAAGACTAACGGTGGCACACTTTTAAGTCTCAGCAGACAACTAAGAAAAGTCACCACTGTAAGAGAGGGGAAAATACAGAAAAAAAAAGGTGCTAATTGTAAGGAGGCAGGATTATAAGGGAGAAGCATATAGCCACCCAAGCTCCATGCTTCAGTGCCTCTTAGATCCTCAGCAAAGTTACTCAAACTCTGAAATGAGAGGAGGCACCCAAACGAAGAGATAATTGGGAGAAGAAGGTCTTAGAAAGTAAAGTATAATAGTAGGACAGAGTCAGTAACAAGTTACATGAAAAATCAAGGGCATTACACTTAAGAATAGGCCCCAGAGATAAGACAGCAGATGGAAAAAAATCAAAAGAAACACAGACAAGGTCAGTGCTTGAGGCTTTCAAATGAGATTGGAATGAGAGGAGAGAAAAAAACAGAGGCAAAGAAATCAAAAGAAAATTGCTGACTACAGAAGCCAACTCAGACAAAGAAAGGAAGGAAGGAAGGAAGGAAGAAAGAAATTAGGGAAAATGTCTCAACATGGAAGTCTTATGTGTAGATTGGCAAGGTATAGCGTACTTTAAAATGGGTAAAAATAAACCCAACTTCATGCCCTTTATCAGAAAAAAAGAGAAGATTTCTAAACTTTAAGAGGGAGAGAAAACAGATTACATGCATTGGATCAGGAAACAGTAACTTTGAACCCCTCTTCAGCCAGGAAGATCGAAAACAACTCAATAACGCCCTAGAAGGCCTTAAGGAAGACTGTTCCTAATAAGACCCAATGTATTGCTAAACCATTCCTTATGAGTCAGCCGAGCATAAAGGCATTTCAGATTCTAGAATCTCAAGACTTCCTATGAGTCCTTTCTCAAAAAGATACTGGAGAATGTGCTCCATAAAAATCAAGGAATAAGTTAAGAAGAGGAAAATACAAAACCATGAAGCAGAACCTAGAGTAATAAGATGATGCTCTAAGGATGATGGGTACCAGGCACAGGGAGCAGACTGGAGGAGGTCCGAAGTCTTTGTGAGAAGAATTCAGGTATATGGTCTAATAGAGTCTATGATATATCGGAGCCAACCAGGCATGCTGGGGAGCTTGAGAGTTAACAGTGATGACTTAACTAAAATGATGACATGGTTCTATTAAGAGAAGAGGAGATGAGTTGGTTAGTATGGGGGGAGGGATGATGAGGGGGCTAGTGGTCCATGCCTGTGGAGAGCTGTAGAACAACCCTAGCTGTCCAGAAATCATTCATCCCTCCCCAGTCCTTAGTGGCAAGACAATTTTGTTTACAGAGCTTGAAAGAAATCGCTGAAAAAAAAATCAGACACAAAAGGTGACTGCCTTTAGTAAAGAAATGAGGCTGGAGACAGATGGGCTGGTGGTTTGCATAATAGTCTGTGAGGAAGTCTTTGGCTCAATAGTGCATCTTTCATAAAAATAAAACCTAGAAAAACAGAGATGAATGAAGGATATAGATTGTAACAGCAATACTAATGACATGATACTATGATTACCTTAGTTTTTTGGACAGTAGTAGGCTTTATGCATTGGAGTCTAGCACTCTACCACTGAGCTGTTATAGCCCTAGCCCCTATTATAATCTTTTAAAAATTTACTTATTTTTTGTGTATATGGGTGTTTTATTTGCATGTATGTATGTACACCATGTGTGTATCTTGTGTCTGTGGAGGCCAGAAGAGCGCCTTGGATCCCCTGGAACTGCAGTCACAGATCGTGATGAGCTGCCACATGGATGCTGTGAACCAAACCCTGGTCCTCTGAGAGAGCAGTAAGTGTTCTTAACCATTGAGCCATCTCTCCAGCTGCCCTGATGACAATCTTATACTGAACTAAACATGGATGCTGTGAACCAAACCTTGGTCCTCTGAGAGAGCAGTAAATGTTAACCACTGAGGCATCTCTCCAGCTCCCCCGATGACAATCTTATACTGAACCAAACATCCTGAAAAGAGCCTGTCTGGGGTTCACTTACGCACTAGTTACTATATGAAGGGAACAGAGAATTTGGCAGGTGGCTCACCAGGTAAAGTACTTACTGAGCAGGCCTGATCACCTGAGTCTGTTTTCTGGAACTCCCAGTGGAGGAGAAAATGGACTTTATGAAGTTGTCCTCTGACCTCCACATGTGTGACATGGCAAGTGTGCCCTCCCCACATAATACACACACACACACACACACACACAAATGGTAACAAGAAAAAAGATAGTAGAATTAAGAATAACTACTTTGTATTCCAAGTTACCTATATTCTAAAGCAGTTAAATAACTTTCATAACCAGAAAACAAACCGTATAACTTCTAACTGTATTCTAAATCCATGTCCTTATATCCATTGATAAGGGAAGCGCTCACTCTCACCAAAGAAACTTCTTTTCAAGACACATGGCGTCTATTGCAGAGATCACAACAGGTCAAAATGAAGAGAACAAGTGGCCAGGGGGTGACCAACTCCAGCTGATATATCTACAACACAGCCCATAGACCTAAGGCTCAGGGGCCATTATGGAAAAAGGGAAAAAGGAAGATTGTAAGAGACAGGACCAGGACACCTCCTGCTAGTGAGTGTTTTCTACAAACGACAGGGAAGCCACACTCATGTAATATAGCTGCCAAAACACGACCTTCACAAGGGCAACACCAGTTGACATGTTTGCGCAAATGGGGGAAATCTCAAAGACCCAGCCCTTAGATGGAGTGCTCCAGGCAATCAGTGGCTGCTCTGTGAGAGAATCAGCCTTCTATGGAGATAAACTTCTCCCAGGCGATGCAATCCCAAGTGGTCAGCCCTAAACACACGTACATATCTCCAAAACTCAACGTGCTCAGTATCAGCAG
This sequence comes from Dicrostonyx torquatus, assembly GCA_028555095.1. NCBI lineage: Eukaryota > Metazoa > Chordata > Mammalia > Rodentia > Cricetidae > Dicrostonyx > Dicrostonyx torquatus. Next base: position 10,086,550 of record JAQHUG010000021.1, on the reverse strand, counting down.
GCTGTGTGTACCTGTATACATACATGCATACATACATAGGTAACAATAATAATTAAAGAAGACAGCATGAACTTGAGAGGGGAGTGCGGGCATTGGAGGAGTTGGGGGAAGGGATAGAAACAATGTAAACATAGTATTCATGGATGAAATTCTCAAAAACACTTAAAAATTAAAGAAAAAACCCCAAATTTACAAAGAAGTCCACTTCCTCCCTTGCTGTCCCTTCTCTCTGGATTTTGAGACAGGGTCTCACTAGGTAGCCTTGGCTGGCCTGGAACTTGCGATGTAGACTGGGCCTCAGAGTTGTTGATTCTTCTGCCTCTACCCTCCATGTTCTGGGATTACAGACATGTGCCACCAGGCCTGGCCAGCTTTCTTTTTTTTTTTTTTTTTAAAGTTAGGTCACAGTTATTTCTATGAACAGAACACAAGCCTTTCCAGTATATCGAGACCATCCTGCATGTCGGCATTTTCTTTCCATTTTTTTTCACCAAGCTGATATTCAGATGACTATATTTGAACTTCCTAAGGACTATGAATCGATCAAGCTAATGATTGTGCTTCCTAAGGATTAGGAATCGATCAAGCTAATGATTGTGCTTAGCTTCTCCCCTCAGTACCATGAAGCTTTTCTTTAGACACAGCAACTCGATAAAAAGAATACTTTGTTTTGTTATCAATTCTGAGTTGAGGAAAAAATAAATCTTGGAAGGTCATTTTAAATCTCCAAAGTCAATATTACTTAAACCAAAAATGCCTTCATCTTTTAAAACTTGCAGGGTGAGACATTTGGGTTATGGCAACCTTCAGTTTAATGTTTACAAGATGCGACACAATTGGCCCTGTGTCAATTCTTGAGACATCTCACAGCTGTGCCAAGAGCCCATCTTATGGAGAGGAAGACAATATTTATGTTCTGGGCTGCAGAGATTGTTTAGCTGGTAAAGTGTCTGTGGTACAAGCATGGGTACTGAGTTTGGTTCTCAGAATCCATGGTTCACTGTCGTAATTCCTGCACTGGGGGTGGAGAAACACTAGGATCCCTGGTCCTTTCTGTCTGGCCAGCCTAGCCCAATTGCTGAGCTTCAGTTCCCAGTGAGAGGCTGTCTCAAAAAACAAGGCGAATGTATACCCAAGGAAGAAGAATGGTATCTGAAGTTGCCCTCTGGTTTACACACACACACACACACACACACACACACACACACACACACACACACACACACACACACCCAACATACCCACAAACATACACAGTTGCACATATTATTAATGTACTAATAAATTATCAATTAGGAGGAAAAGGGCAGAATATTCATACCTAATTGATTGCATGGGTCAGTGTTTTAAAATCCTAAATGTTACTTGGACAACTCCCAATTAAAATGAATTCTGATAATACTGAAATGTCTTCAAGATCTGCAAATTACTCTGATGTGTAGGATGCACAGTGTCAAAATGTCTTCACAGGGTCGGCCTCCAGTCTGAGGGGCAGAGACCCAGAGAGAGTATTGTAGTTTGAGTATTCTAAACATAAGCACAAAATCTACTTCAATAAAACCAAACCATCCAGGTGTGGTAGCACACACATTTAATACCAGTACTTGGGAGGAAGAGGCAGGCAGATCTCTGAGAGTTCGAGGCCAGCTTGGTCTACAGAGTGAGGCATTGTTTCAATCAACAACAGCCCCCACCCCCAACATCCAGAGTCTTTTCACCTTCCTCTTTGGAACTGTTGTCACCAAACAAACAGGCAGAGCTCTGACTGTGATACTAGTTCCCCAAGCTTGAATTGAGGCCCTGGAAGATCTAGACGTATTGCTCAAAAACGTAACACTGTGACATTTCAGAATGTAGGAAGGTCACTTACTCTCTGACCTTCTCTTGCCCAAACCCCTGAAGCAAGTCCTCCCTCAGTTTTTTCTGAGAAAGGTTTTAGAGAGGGAAGAAGAATGCTGGTGCTTCTGAGACATGGGCACAGAGAAGAAGGCCAGCAACAGGCTTGCTAGTGCCCTGTGGTTTATCACTAGAGGACTGCACTGCCCTTGTCAAGTTGACCCTGGGTACACTTGTCTACTTGTCAAGCAGCATAAAACTGCACAGATGTCCCTGTGCCTCTGGGGATTCATCTGAAAAGGCTTGTCAGAGGGAGCTCTGCTAAATCAATCTGCGTGTTTTCCTTCATTGATCTGTCTTGTGATAGGGGCCCCAACTGTGAACCTAGTAGCAGCAGGAGAAAATAATTGTCCTCCTCTTCTAAGATAGTCTTAGGGAAGGTAGTATTTTTCCCAGCCTCCCTTGCAGCTATTGATTGTCATGTGATACGTTTCTGGATCTGAATGATTTGCTGTTAAAGGCACAACTAGACGACCCCTCCCCATAAAGAAGCAGAGGCCTTGCAAAGAGAAGTTATTCCTTGTTAGGCTGGCCCAAGGTGAAGTCACCTAAGGCACCGAGATGGACACCCCTTGTGGGAACCAGTCCCTTTGGGAAATGGAAACCGAATGTTCTGTACTTCTCAGGAGTCTCGTCAGAGCAGTCTTACCGCAGTATCCTAATATCTTAAAAAAGTTTATTTATTATTTTATGTGTATAAATGTTTTGCCTGCGTATGTCTGGGCACCATGTGTGTTCAGTGCCCACAGAGTTAGAAGAGGGTGTTGTGTCGTCTGGAGCTGGGTTTACAGATGGTTGAGTCACCTTGTGGATGCTGGGAACTGAACCCAGGTCCTCTGCAAGAGCATTAAGTGCTCTCAACCCCTGAGCCATCTCTCCAGCCCCACACCCTGACATCTTAAAGACCAGAAATTCCCTAATAAAGATTTTGCTTATAATAGTAACTTTGGCTTGGAGTGGTTCTCCTTCCCCTAATGCTCTCCAGACACTTTCTGGCCAACTAAAACCACCCTAGAAAAATACCCTCTTGGCAGGACTGCTCTCCCCTCTCTAGGACGTAGACCAGCAGTCCAAGCCTAAAACACAGAACTTGGCCTTTTGTCTTCAACATGGCTATGAGGGTCTCATTCCCTCATTAAGTATCACATTCTCTTTTTTCCTTGGCTCCATTTACTTCCTTCAAGAGTCCAAGGACTGAAGACATAATGTCTGCAGTTTTGGCATCCAGCTTGTGACTATAGGGCATCATCATCATCATCATCATCATCAAAAAGGGAAGGCAGGCAGAACAGAACGATGAAAACAGCCTGGATCTTTGAGGGTGTCACTGGGCTGTTCCCCTGCCTTCAAATTTTGCTAAAAAAGTGACCAATGTAAATTAAGCCAGTGTTTCCCACCATATCATTAACTGTCATGACAATCACTGGACATGCTGCTGGTACTGCCCTCTGGGGAATATCGAGGAGAGTGATAACTGATGTCATCGGTGAATTATCCTGCATGTCATTAAGTGTCATGACAATCACTGGACATGCTGCTGGTACTGCCCTCTGGGGAATATCGAGGAGAGTGACCACTGACACCATCGGTGAATTATCCTGGACTTCTCACCACTCTGAAGACCACCTGTATCTCCCGTGGCTGCCCAGCAGGCCTCATCACCGCGAGAACCAGTTTCAGCCATACTTCTCCATTGCTTGGCTGAAAGCCTCTGAAATGGGCTGGCCTCTGCCCAGTGGTGCAAGCGACGATTCATCAAGTCTGCCCCACACAGTGGTGCAGCAGGCCTGGCTCAAGTCCAGAGCCCCCCCACCCCCCCACTGGCTGTACTGCTTCCTACTGGACTCATGCTCATTTTTGTCAACCTTTGGGACACCTTTTAATGGATGATGATCATAACTCATGAGACTGAAACAAAAATACTTCCAAGTAAGACTTTCGAGACCATACTTACATATGAATAATTATAGAAGTGAGAGGATAAAAGTTCCATCAGTGTGTGTGAGTTCACTTTCTGTAACAAATTAAGTTGTTTTTTTTTGTTTTTTTTTTTGGTTTTTCGAGACAGGGTTTCTCTTTGGTTTTGGAGCCTGCGCTGGAACTAGCTCTTGTAGACCAGGCTGGTCTCGAACTCACAAAGATCCGCCTGCCTCTGCCTCCCGAGTGCTGGGATTAAAGGCATGCGCCACCACCGCCCGGCACAAATTAAGTTTTTTATATGGTGTTAGGTTCGGGTGTACAAGGTGCTGGGTAAGAACTGATTTTTTTCTATGTTCCTATCATGTATGTTTCCAGCACACTCCTTTACTACCTATAGAATGCACATCTTACAAAGTTGACAGATCCATAAATAAGATAATATTCATAAAGGTTTTGGCAGAGTTGTTCCTGGCAGAGTTTGTGATAGATACTAGGCATCTAATACATGTGTTTTAGGATTACCTTAAACCAGAATGTGAAAACTGAACATTACTTGCTGGTAATCATAACTGATGGGTTGAAAATTTATCTTCCATATCTATACAGGGATTTTTATAAGCCTTATTTAATAAATGTTGAAGAAATAGGAAGATCACATCCCTTAGTCAGGGAATGACTTCAATCTGCAGCCAGCTCTCAGGCAGGCGACTTGCCTATGTTGGCAAAGAAGTGCCTGGCTCAGGTTACATCAGGGTTGTGTGCTTTTCAACAAAATATCCAGTTCTCTGCTTGTCATAGCTCCTACTGAAAGCCTTTCTCAGAATTCCGTGTTTATTATGAACCACTTCTGGTCATGGAGGAAAGGACATGAATTTTAAAAGCTGTCTCAGTTACAGGATAATACAAGCAATGAATGACAACCTAGCAAGATGGGGACGGTTCTGCCTCTCAGGTCCTTGGATGAATAGCTCAAGGGCTATGTGCGCTGGAAAAGCAATGACAGAGGCAAGTGACAAATACATGTTCCCCAAACCATAGTGCTTATAAGGTGACTTTTTTCATCTTAATTTACCCAACCCTAGGTACCTCAAATGTATTTAAGAAATATTATCTGCTGTGGCAAAGATGTGGAACGCCTCTATCAGGGGTATGCAGTCTTTGCTCTTGGCACTCATTCTAATATCTTCAGGGAGAAAAGAGAAAAAAATATTACAGCCATGAAGGCATGGTTCTTACCACATGGGACCTCAGAGAATAAAAAGGGATTCTCAGAAAATATGGGAATGGAAATTAAAAACTCAGTGGAAGCATTAGAGGATAAAGCTGAGTAAATCTCTCAGACATAGTGAGAGAGAGAGAAATGGAAATGAAGATACACAGTAAACAAAATTAGAGGAGAAGTCTAGAAGAGTCCTGCACACATAAGAGAAACTGCAGGGAAAAAAAAGTAAGGGACCCCCTTTGCCCCAATCTAAAACAATGGGTATGCAGTCTAAAGAGGGCCTCTGATAGCTCAGCGTAGCAAATGACAAGCCAGCCCAGGGGCCATATCTCGGGAAACTCCAGCACACTGTGGGAAAGAGGACATGGACAGAAAGAAAGTATAGGTTATACTGAGAAAGCGGGAGTCAGCACGGGCCAGCGCAGACAAAAAGTGCCTAAGGTTTGGAGAAAGAAGGTCCCCAAGTAATGATCCTAGACGCTACCAATACAGACCAGAACACATCAGAGGCCCTGGGAAAGCTTCTATAGACCAATGACACACACGACAATAAAAACACATACTACAAATTAAGAAACCAGGTCTGAAGATGTGCCTCAGTGGTCGAACAAGTACTTGCCTCCATGTGCAAGATTAAACAAAGAGCAAAGCAAAGGCATTTGAGAGAAGGGCAAAGAAAACAAAACTCAAAACAACCACAGCACAGTAGGTTCTATATTCTGCAGATGTGGAACCCTCAGGCTCAACTGACAGGTTAGAATTTTTTTTTTCAGGAGGAGAATCCCATCTTAACTGGAAATTTTATTTTATAAGCAATGCAGTGAAACAGCCATTTATACAGAATTTACATTGTGTTAGGTACTATTTGCAACCCAGAGGTGATAAAAAAAAGTATACAAAAGGGCAAATGCAAACAGCGTTTTATATAAGAGGTTTTAGCATCCACGGATGTTGGAATCTGAAGAAGGTCCTGGAATTCCAGTCCCTCTCAGATAGCAACACATGGCTGTGTAATATATATCTGCAAAGTTACAACAAAATACTCAAGACTGACTGGTGAGCATAATCACAACAAAACTATCCTAGAAGATGGGAAGGCAGGAAGGGTGGTCATGCAGGCAGGGGGATTTTGTGGATGAGGCAGGTGTGGGGTTAAGAAAAGACAGATGAATTTGCTCTTTACAGGGAGAAGTTACCAGCTAATACATATGAGAAAGCTACAGAAACAACAGCCTATGTATGTTGCTTAGCGACATGGGTTTTATCTAGAGAGGGACTGACCCATAGAGTTGAAGACGCAGGATCCACAAACACATGTAGAAGCGAACAGAGACCTATTCTTTCTCCTTGCAAATTCTATAGAGCCATCTAACTGCTAAACTGCATGTTTTTGTGTGTTTACATGTGTATGCATTCGTGTGTCTCCACAGAGGGTTGATATAAAAAGATATAAACAGAAGATGGATGAAGACTTGATGTCAAAGTTTCCTTCCATTTCCAAAACTCTAGGATCAGAGAGGGTTTTGTTTTTCTGCTGGGGGTGGGTGCAGCAACAGCAAAGATGTTGACATCTCATTTCCCAAATAAGATTAGACTGGACCCTGGAATGCTGCCTACTCTCCTGCCCACTCGGCAGCAAGACAGACAACATCCAGTAACAACAGTTGTATGTATTAGGCACCTATCCAGATGTATCCACATATACTAAAAGAGAAAACCATTGCTTGTAGATTAAATGCTAAAGACTCAGAAACATACGAAAGGTTTGATGAGAAAAAGAAAAAAGGAATGTCACCATCTTTCCAAGTAGCAACCAGGGTAGACATTTCCAATTTAGCCAAACCAGTTATTGAATAAATAAGTCTGGTTGGTTTTCATTCTTTTCTGGCATTCCAAGCCCTCCTTTCAACATGGGACAGAAGAAGAATGAGCTCCTTTCCATCATCATATATTTCATCTCTCCTAACTACAGAAAGCAGACAATTAATAATTGCATTTTGGTTACTATTACCCTGGACTAGGAGTCTGTAATTACCTTGTGTTCTAACATTGAATTTACCTAGGTCTCTGGACACTGTAATTCTCATAAATCAAAACCAAAGGCAGGCAGGGATGGTGAATGCATTTGGCCTACAGGGGCCAGGCACAGCTATCTCTCTGAGGTTAGTGACTCTGGGTAGCAGGCTTCCACAGGTGTCTTTGACTCTGAAATCCTTCCATTCCAGTGATCTACAAGTCATCTAAATGAAAGAGACATTTGTGGAGCTCATCCCATAGATAGCAGTAAGACTAAATAGGAAATGGATCTACTTTATTCTTGCGTTAGAGGAAATGATGCTGGAGTGAGCCTCTTGCTGTATATTTGTGAGAGAAATAAAATGAGGCCCAGGCTTCAGGTAACATCCTGCACCGGAAGGCCCTGGGTGGAGGAGAAGTGGCTGGACTGTTAACACAAGTCTGCAAGTTGACCTACCATGAAGTGCAGGCTCAGACATTCACTAATTTACATGGGACACAAGAACTACACTATGGCAGGTGGGCCAGTGTGAACTATGTCAAAGAGATGTCAAGGTAGTGCTGGCTGCTGGATGGCCAGAGAGTATCTTAACTGGGTGCTGACCTCTGAAAGACCACTTGATCAGGAATTGTCCAGAGTAGGAAGCTAACATGTGTATACTCAGCTTTAGCAAATGATCCAGCCAGTTGCTGTCAGGTGGACCAATCAAGTGGGTGGATTCAAAAGGCCAGGGCTGAGAGGGGGATTTCTTTTTTCTTTTCTTTTTTTTTTTTCAAGACAGGGTTTCTCTGTGTAGTCCTGGCTGTCCTGGAACTTGCTCTGTAGATCAGGCTGGCCTTGAACTCACAGAGATGATGTGTATGCCATCACTGCCTGGCAAGAGCAGGATTCTAAGGGCTTAGGTGGCCCAAAGTGACCCTCACATAGATCAATAAGGGCACTGAAGCTCAAGGGGACTAAAGACTTTCTCTGCTTAGCTATAACCAAGGACTTCAGATACAGGGAGGTCAAGAACAGTTGGAGAACAGAAAAGCATTTTGACCTCAGGTCCGAAGGCCTGGGCTGGGACACAAATTTGGTACTGGCCAGAATCAAAGGTACTTCTGTGCTTAGTATCTTCACAAATAAATCTGAATAACGAGAGGAGCAGGAGAGATGGCTCAGCGGTTAAGAGCACTCACTGTTTTTCCAGAGGTCCTGAGTTCAATTCCCAGCAACCACATGATGGCTCGCAGCCACCTATAATTAGATCTGGTGCCCTCTTCTGGCCTACAGGCAGGATACTGTATGTATAAAAAAAACCCCAAAGAGTAGATTAATATTTGTCTGCCTTCTGGATCTGATACTATTCTGTTTACAGCTGGGGTCAATCTCTGCAAAACAAAACAAAACAAAACAAACAAACAACAAAAAACTCTGAATAACGGCACCAGGGTCCTATTCTTAATATAACCTGAAAACAGTGGCAGTTTGCTACGCTTTGTATTTCAGATAACACATCACACATTAAACTCCTGAAGTGCCTCAGCTACAGCACTGTTACCCTCCGACACGGCCCTCCCCTCCCCCAACTAGTCAGGGTATGAGAAGCCCTAGAGGACCCTGCTTGGGCAGGCAGGTTCCTGGAACGCAGAGCCTAGTCACAAAGAGAAACATTTCTCTAGAAAGCCAGTGAAGGAGGCTAGACAATTGTAGAATTAACAGAGATATGCCCACTGTGATACATTTCCCAAGGAAAATAAGAATGTAATTTTTGTTTGTTTGCTTTTGTTTTGCGAGTCAGGGCCTTATGATGTAGTTATGGCTGGCCTGGAACTTCCTCTGTAGATCAGGCTGTCTTTTAGCTCACAAAGAACAACCTTCCTCAGCCCCAGGAAGGATGTAGTTTTTTAGTGCCAAAATTTGAAAGACAAAGAATGAAAACAAAACCCGACTTATTTTTTTAAAGGCAACATCTCATTTATAGCCCTGGATCTGCCTTGTAGACCAAGTTTGTCTGGAACTCAAAGAGATCCACTTACCTTTGCCTCCCAATTCTTGGGATTTAAGGTGTGTCACCATCTCTAGCAAGAGGGTATGATTCTTAATTACATGTATGTGGATGTCTGTGTGTGGATGCATGCATACAAGTGCAGATGCCCAGAGAGGCCAAGGGTGTCGGGTCCTGGAGTTGAAATTGTGCTGGAACTGAACCTGTGTCCTCTGCAAGAGCAATAGGTACTCTTAACTGATCCATCTCTCTCTCTGCAAGCGTGTGCGCTCTCTCTCTCTCTCTCTCTCTCTCGGATATCTAATGTCTGACTAGCAGTCACCACCTTTTTGGCAATATGGCTTATCTATAAATTGGACTCATGAAGGAATCTTACTAATATATGAAAGGTGCCTAGACATAATACCATGCATCAATCCCTTAAAAAAAGGGGGAGTATTCACAAATTACCTCTGAGACCTCAATTACTCATAAAATGTCATGTATTAGAAAAAATTCACTTCAATTTCCTGCCCATGCAGAAATCTGTGGAAGGATCATTTGAAAAGTCAATCACTTCAGAAGCAGTTTATAAAAAAAAAAAAGAAAAGAAAAAGAAAGAAAGAAAGAAAGAAAGAAAGAAAAAGAAAAGGCAGCCATCTGGTGAATTCCAGGTGCAGAAGATGGGATGGAAATCCATGGTCCTCCCTTAGCTTTCTAGAGGCAGAGGAGAAGCAAAACTAACAGGCACATTGTGAAGTTTCTGTCAGGGTCTAATGTGCTCTGCAAGCCACGGATACAACTGGAGTGACACGTACGTGAGGTCTCCCCGGAAGATCCTGGTAACCCCAGCATGGCCACTGTAGTCCTCTTCCTACCAAGAGATTTTCTTGGGAAGGCTTTCCTTCGGCATCCTCGGGAATGCAAACTTCCGTTTGGTGATCTACTGTCTCAGAATATATTAGGGGCATTGTATTTCCTTGCTCATGAGTACTTGCTCCAGGCCAAATTGCAGTCAGCTGAAGGGACAGGTTAGGATCATAGTTTCAGAAGCCAGAGTGTGCAGGATAGCTCTTTTCCCTCCTCAGCGTGTCTGCGGCCTCACCTGGGTTCTCCAGGTCTCATCAGACCTTTGTGATAAATTCTTGAGCTAAATGACTGCTTTGTCTATTCCATGTGCCCAGAATGAGCCAAGAGGGCATTTATAACCAGCATTCATGCTAGCACAGCACCTGGGAAAGCCAGACACTTTGGTAAATACTGCGCTCTCTAATTGCACAGATCATTAGAGAAACTGCGGCTCCTTTACATAGTACTACTACACTGGCAGGCCAACAAACAGGCTCTGGGATTTTTATTTTATTTTATTTTTATTTTTTTGGTTTTTCGAGACAGGGTTTCTCTGTGGCTTTGGAGCCTGCGCTGGAATTAGCTCTTGTAGACCAGGCTGGTCTCGAACTCACAAAGATCCGCCTGCCTCTGCCTCCCGAGTGCTGGGATTAAAGGCATGCGCCACCATCGCCCAGCTCTGGGATTTGTTTTATAGGACTTGAAGTGGATTCCTGTTCTTGTGTGCACTCCCCATTGTAAAGCTTTGATCCTTGAATTCCTCATCCACCTCCTTCTCATCTTTCCTCCTCCTCCTTCTCCTCCTTCTCCTTCTTCAAGGATGTTTTGCGAGCCTGGTTTTTGTTTTGCTACCTGTAGCTGGTCTGTATGCTACTTTGTAACCCTGGGGCCTCCATGCTAGGGCAAGCTGCCCCGGATGGTTTCCTCTGCCAGGTCCTGCCAGCTGAGATGTGACAGAACACCAATGAGGAGGTGAGGACAGAAGCCCCTGGCTCCCTTCACCCTCGCTTTTTTTCTCCCTCCTTATTTGTGCAGTGTATTGACTGTGTTCCTGCCAATGTCTCAGCTCGTTTAGCTGGGGTCACCTTCCACTGTCCCTGATTGAAAGGTGGCTGTACGTCCCAGGCAGCAGGGGCACCGTGGGAGCTGCTTCCTCTGGGAATTCCTTGGGGGTTCTGCCACTTCTCCCTCCCCACTCTTTTAGCTTTTTTGCCCTCAGTAAATCAAATATCTTTAACACTCCAAGTGGAGTATCTGTTTTCTTGACTGGGCTCTCTGAGTAGCAAAGAGCCACCCGATGCTTTCTGCCCCAAACCGTGTGGGACTTAAGAGGAAGCTTTAAGGTGTTCAAGCCTAGAAGTGCTTGGTTATTGACGTTAACAGATGATTTGATGGTGGCATGCTCCAGGAGGCATTACAATTGCTTTCTGATCATTATTTCAGTTGTCTTTACAGCAAGCTTTTGGGCCAGGGTATTCACTTAATCATTTATTACAAGTAATTATTGTAAACGGGGCATCTCGAACAAACAAACACAAATGGGCACCTCTTCCAGACGAGGAAACAATGGCACACCAACGCTAAATCAGCTTGCCCAGCGTGAACAGGCCAGAGTGACAGTTTGGAGGCTGAAATTCGGGGTGGCGAGTTATTAAGATGAGCAAGCAAGAGAAGTACCTGAGGCAGGGGAGTGAGCCAGGCTGCCTGGAAAGCTGGAAAAAAATTCCAGAGGAAGAAACAGAAAAGCCCGAAGAGTCTGGAGAAGCCAGACTGAGAATTTACCATCCAAAGGGTATCAGCCGCGGGGGCTGAACAGTCCTGGATTGGGGTCCGGGCATAGCAGGTGTGTGCAACAACCATAGAAACACTGTAGTTATATGTTCTGCCTGTAACAGGGTTAGGGAAAGATCTGGAATGTACATTCTAGAATCCCCCTCAGTAGTATTTTACCTAGTAAAGATTCCCCTGAATTCTGTTCCTGTCACACACAGATGCAAGTCTTTGTAAACCAAGTGGACACTTTCCTACCAAGAGTCACTGCTCAATGGGCAGAGTAGCAGTTCTAAGTCCATCGAGGAAAGGGGGAAATAAAAGCGCCATGGCAGTTTTCTTGTGAATTGAAATTAACATGACATACTTTTAAGAGTCTTTTGTTATATAATTATTGGTGAGTTGAAATATGGCTAGTATCATGCTAGACAGATGGCCAGAGCAACAATGTTTTTAGTAGCCAGTGACCTCTAGCCCAGAAGTAGCTTAGGAAGGCAACAATGGAAGCCTGTCACTTTGCCTATTACAATGCTTATTTTTATTGTTATGTAGCAAAAGAAGGTAGTACAAAAACAGAGCTAGAAGAATTGATGTTAGGCAAAAAGGCAGTCAAGCAACGTTGCCTACAGCGCAGGACAAGAAGACCAAAGGCCTGTAGGTCTTGATGCAAGGATGGTGCAGGGAAAGGGCTAGAGCCTGGAGATCGGCGCTCCAGCTGGACTCTAGAAGCAGACTTACACATGCCACCAGAGGTCTGCACAGCCATTTCCTGACCTTTGAGGCTACTCTAAAGAAGGGCCTCTCACCTACTTTAGTAAGGCTCTCCTTCCACGGCTTTAATCTGAGCAGTAAGCAATTTGAGAGAGGAGACCTGTGGCTGCAGGAATCAGCTCCTCTGCTCCCAGGTTCACAGTGCTCACGCAGGAAGAAGAGGGCTCAGGATTGTCGCCACATCTTCTGGGTCAGCCTGAGATCTAAATGCTGGACTCATCAATTATGAAGGTTATGCCAGCGGGCTTCCCATGGAGAAACAACCAGTTGCTTCTCCTATGGCATCTGCTCATCTCATAAAACTCTGTATCTCTACAAAGTAGACGAGCTGCTAGAGACAGCCACTAGCAGAACACGAGCAAACTATGAGACTGGCTACCAAGGTGATGCTGGCTAGGGCCTCTGTGATGTGAGAGCACAGATGCATTGGGATGAAGGGAGCTTTCAATCTGAATGCATAATCAGAGCCGCAGCTCTGCTCCCAACTGTGCAGGAAATCACGGAGAGAATGAATATTCATGTGCGTAACTTATTTCACGTCATTAAGCTGTATTGCTCTTAATTTTGAGATTAAAAAGTATTTGCCTCTTTAGTTCTCAGAGCTCAATTTATATCTCCTTTAAAGAACAGATTTCTAGTAGGAAAGAAAAATCCAAGTTTCAGAAATTCAGAACTTATATACCCACAATTTGTTTGTGAAGCAGCTTGCTGATGGAGCTTCGCTTCATTCCTGTGATCTGGGCACTCTAACCTGAGATCATGTAGTAGAACCTTTAAATTTGGACTCCTGATGCTGGGGAGATGGCTCAGTTCGTAAAGTACTTGCTAGGCAAGCATGAGGACCAGAGTTCAGATCCCCAGTTCCATGTAAAAAGCCAGGTGAGGGCAGCATATGTCTGTAACTTAAGCACAGGGGAGGAAAAGACAGGCTGGTCCCTGTCTCAGAAAGCAAGACAGATGGCTCCTGCCTCTGGCTTCCACACAAGCTTGTGCATGCTCTTTCACAGGTAACACACACACACACACACACACACACACAGAGAGAGAGAGAGAGAGAGAGAGAGAGAGAGAGAGAGAGAGAGAGAGAGACTATATACTCTCAATCAGTAGTTAAATATATACTTTTAAGGCACCATAATTCTTTTCTTTGCTTCCAAGTCAATTCTGAGAGTACGCATAACAAACCAGAATGGATTCTAAGAAACAGCGGGACTTTAAAAGTCACAAAGAATGATCCTTTAAAAATAAAAGATTTCTAGAGACAGCTGTTTCCCACTGCAATATATAATTTAGGTGTGGACTTATCTGGGTGCTAGTCAATGCTTTAAAGTTAAGGGCTCTATAGAGACTGAGAATGACAAGAAGGACAGCCATTACCTGAAGTATTTATAGCTTATTTGAGCACAGATGAGGATAACACAATGTTAAAATGAGAAAGCAGGATGCCTGGAAGAGAAATATGATTCACAGAGTAACAAGAAGACCTCAGATGTAAATTGCAATGTCAATATTTGATGTACTTTCTTTTTTCTCTTTCTCAATGCATTTTTAAAGATTTATTTATTTATTATGTTTACAGTGTTCTGTCTGCATGTGTGTCTGCAGGCCAGAAGAGGGCACCAGATCTCATTACAGATGGTTGTGACCCACCATGTGGTTGCTGGGAATTGAACTCAGGACCTCTGGAAGAGCAGTCAGTGTTCTTAATCTCTGAGCCATCTCTCCAGCCCTGCATTTTTCTTCTTAGGCCGTCTGTATCTGGTTTTAAAACTTAGTGGGCCAGATGAGACTTAGGACCATGTCAACTTATTACTTCCAGAAATATCATGTACAGCACAAAGGAAACGATGGAACCATGATCTGAACATGTCTTTACAGTTTGCTTGTGAGGTTTCCATGCCAAACGAGTGGGGTGAACACTCAGGAATGTTCATGCACAGGGATTCTTGGGTCATTCTTTCTCTTTAGGGTTTTAGCATCTCTGAATCTCAGGTCCTTATGGTTCCCTAAGGAAAAGCTATGACTGTGGCAGGTCTTTCAGCTTTTCATACATGCCAAGGCTACCAGCAGAAGCACCTGTGGGAGGGAGCAGGAAGGTGACAGCAAGGAAATGAAGAGGGTGGTACCTGGAGGGTCCTGGAGCTTTCCTCACTAGTAGAGAAATGCCCGGAAGAGTGAAGCTGTGTGGTGATATTTTGTTTGTGCTCTAACAAATAAAGGCTGCCTAAAGATCAGAGGGTAGAGCTAGCCACTAGTTAACCATAGAGGTCTGGAGGTCTGAATAGACAGGAAGTGATGTGGCTGGGTAGAGGGAGGACAATAAGGTGGGTGGTGAAAGGAGCTTGGCCCTTTTTTCCCCCCCGCTGAAAAATTAGCAAGGTAGGAGTTGACTGTGGTTCACTGCTCTGTCTTTCTGATCTGTCAGCATTTACTCCTCTGTCTGACTCTGGGTTTTTATTATTAAGACCAATTAGAATTCACGCTACAAAGGTGCTTGAGTGTCTTAGTGGGCCGGTTTTAAGGATGCCCTGGGAGCTCTGAAAAGCTTCCTCAGGTGCCACCGGGAGAACATCTGCTTGAGCACCGTCCAGACTTCTGTGCTGCAGGAGGGTGGGCTCAGTGGAGCGACCAAGACTGGCCTTCCCACACACTCGGTAAGTAACCAGCCTCCTGCTTTGGATGGAGTACTTTTTGTTCTGCACCCTGACTGACAGCTCAGTAGAAGACCAACAAAGTGCCACATGGCAGTACAGTCCCAGGGAAAATGGCTTAGAGCATCCAACTTCAAAAAGAGCACGGAGAGGCAGCCAGCTTTTAGCTGGACACAGAGACTGGTTTCAGGAGAAGGCCTGAAGAAACCATGCAAATGCCCAGGGGTTGAATACCCCTTCCCAAGAGAGAGGTTACTTAAGAACCCTTCTGACACCAAACAACAACAGTGACAACACCAGCAAACAAACAACAACACTCCAACACCAAATACTGTCCCCTTAGTGCTGGAAATGCCAGCAAACGATTCCGGAGCATATTGAATTATCCGCTCTTGAGAATGACCACAGTAGCAAACCACTGACAAAGCACCATAGCATCCTATGGACTTGTTCTTAGCCGAGAACTCCCTCGGACCTTCCCTCTATCTTCTGAACTGCTGCTTAAGCTCATGGGGTACAACCCATGCATTCTGCTGCACCAAACATAGAAAGGACTGACTAATTGAGAAACCAAATTTGAACATTCATAGTATATATTCATAGTAGGCTAGTGTACGTTATTTGAAATTTCTTCAGGCTGAGAAAGCTGGCCGAATCAAATGCCCTTTATGTAGTTGAAGCCCTTCTAGTGGTTCTGCAGGTGAAGCAGCCCATGCCATGCCCTGCTGGCTCGCACTTGATCTGCTTCTCCAGACCTAGTGTTTGCCCCACTCGCCACCTTTGCACCCACTTTTCTGTGTAGCCAATGGAGAAAGGCGGAACAAGAAAATGCAACTGATAAGCAGATGCAACCACCAACTTTAGCTGGCCAAAGACCACGCTGAACTCGGGACTGACAGATGCGGCAGTTCTGAGGGCCACTAATAGCATCCTTACCAAAGCCGTGAAGGTCTTATGTACAAAATAGTGCATGAAACTTCTCTGTAGCTATATGAGTGATGTGAATGAAGAGAGGTCATTTTAAAGCATCTACTCATGGGCTAGGATGTAGCACAGTGGCAGAGTGCTTGCCAAGCACTTCTAAGGTCCTGGGTTCAATCCCTAGCACCACCAGTAAAATGAAAAAAAAAATGTAAGAAATTACTGATGAGTGTGATTGGGTATGATGATGCCCACTTTGAACATGAATTCAAGGCTAGCTTGTGTTACATGAACTCATGTATCAAAAAGGTTGGTGGGGGAGGGGAGAAAAGTGGGTCAAAAGCACTTGCTACATAAATGTGAGTACTTGAGTTTGATCCCAGGCCCACACAAAAGCTGACATGCAGCATGAACATCTGGACTCCCAGTCTCAGAGGCAGACAGGAGACTCCTGGCACCACATGGGCCAGCTATCCAGCCTTGCTTATACAGCAGGAAAGCAGAGACCCTGCCACAAAAAAGTTGGAAGGTGACAACTGACACATGAGGTCATCCTGTGATCTCCATATGTACACTGACACAGCATATCCACATTCACACGTGTGAATGGCCACATGTGTACATGAGCACACACACACACACACACACACATACACACACACACAACACTCACTCACTAAAATAAAAACGATGAAAGATTTGTCTTTTTGCATGGAGCCATCTGTGTAATTCACTTCTACAAAACATAACAATTAATCACAAAGGGAAACAGAGGGGCTTTTCTTTAAATGTATGTTTGCAACAGTAAAAATAAAGCATGCCCTTTCTCCTTCACATGAAGCAGGGACAGGCACATCTGGTTGCTAGAAACACAATCTCAGAGGTACTGTTTTTGGCCAGAGGTTGACAGAGGAATAGCTTGATTGGCAAGCTGATCAAATGAATGTTACCTGTTTGCATAAAGCGTGGTCCTGTCCTGTGGACAGTGTTCACCGACATATAAAGAAGATGATGAGATTGTGGTCGCTAAGGAAGCAGCTTCAAATAATGATGGAGTGCTGGGTACCAGGTCTGGCCTGTGTCGGGATCCCAGGGCTGGGGGAGTGAAAGCAAACACACATGCTCATGAATCTCAGTAAAATAGGCTACCTTAGATCTGTAATAACTTAACTTAGCCAAGAGCATTCATTTTACGTATCAGGCTGCAAATGAAATTATGAATTAACTGTGCTCTTCTGAACTACAACAGAAATATAAAATATCTGCTTGCAAACAGGTTAAACAGAGAGGAAATGACATTAATTTACAAAATGGCTTATGGAAATGACATTAGGGATGCTCTTTTAAAAACCTAATAAAGTGATTTAATCTTTCAAAATGATGGCATAAAAATTCCTAGGAGTTTAAGGAGATAATGTGGCAGAGATTAAAAGGATGACTGGCAGATGCATGAACAGAGAGGACAGGCTTCACCCTGCACATGAGAGGCAGACTCCAAGGGGCACAAAGAAACCCTTTAGCAGAACCGCAGCCTGCGGCATCTCAATCCCACTGGAGCCCACACAGACTTCTAGACATGACTCAGGGCTCTTCTTAACATTTATTTTAATAGCAAGGCTGCTTTATAAAAGTGAGAAAGCTCTTGTTTCTTTTTAAAATTTTAGGAGTTCAAGAAAGTATTTACATTAGTGCCATCCACAGTCAGAAAGGATGAACGCTCCAGGCTTAGCAGTGACCTGGAGCACACAGGCGCTCCATCCAGGGTCCATATGGATTTTCCCCTCTCTTTGTGAGACAGGATCTTACTATATACAGCCCTGGCTGCTCTGGAACAGGACATTGTTATATAGACCAGGCTGGTCTCAAACTCACAGATATCTGCCTGCTTCTGCCTCCTGAGTGTTGGGATTAAAGGCCTATGCCACCATATCTGGCTTACATAAATTCTTTATCTCTTCCAAAACTGAGCTGAAAAGATGTTACTGAATACAGCACAGCCTTGGGGGTGTTTCTGACATTGCTTGATACACACAAGGGTACCAGATGATATATTTTCACTGTGTAAATGGAAAATGGCCACTCCAGGCATTGTCAGATGAGTTCGAGGGTTTTTCTTTTTGGGAGAGGATAGTAATTTGGGCTGACTCTAGGGCCCTACACACGCTAGGCAAGAGTGCCTTCTTCAATGTAATTCCAACCTCTGAATTTTGTATTTGAAGGAGTATATTTAATGAGGTAGAGGGACAGGCACGGAGGGAAAGTGGAGCAGGGTCAGGAAATGCTAAACTTTGGTTCTAAAGTTTAGACAGTATGTGAAAAGGTGTCCAAATCTGTAAGCAATGGTCCAATTCACGTGAAGACAAAACCGCCAAGCCCAACAAGGCATACATCACACACAGGCGTACACCACACACAGGCATGCATCACACACAGGAGTGCATCACACACAGGCATACACACACACAGGCGTACATCACGCACAGGCATACATCACGCAAGGCGTACATCATGCACAGGCGTACATCACGCACAGGCGTACATCACACAAGGTGTACATCATGCACAGGCGTATATCACGCACAGGTGTACATCACGCACAGGCGTACATCACACAAGGTGTACATCACGCACAGGCGTATATCACGCACAGGCGTACATCACACAAGGTGTACATCACGCACAGGCGTATATCACGCACAGGTATACATCACGCACAGGCGTACATCACGCAAGGCGAACATCACACACAGGCGTACATCACACACAGGCATACATCACGCACAGGCGTACATCATGCACAGGTGTACATCATGCACAGGTGTACTTCTTCCCCGTTTCCAGGTATTCTGGGTACAGTGGAGTATATTTAATTTCACTATAGCTACTGGGAAGTCCGAGACAGGACAACTGGGAGTTTGAGGCCAGCCTAGAAACTTAAGATTTCAATTAAAAACACAAAAAGTGTCTGTTAAAACAAGAGTTATTTAAGAAAACAAATTTGGTCCTGTTTCCTGAGCTGTGGACAACTACAGTTTTCTGTGTGTTCTCAGAACTCAGGCAGCCTGCTGGGGGAGAGGCCAGTGGAAGGCAGCCTGAAGGAAGGGGTGGGTATCTACCAGGAACTGCTGTTGTCAACACAGACAGGACCAAGGGCAATGTTCTGGACACTTGTCTTATTGCTGTTACAAAGGCAACCCGAGAAAGGAATGGTTATATTCCAGTTCCAGGGTGCAGTCCACTATGGTGGGGAAGTCATGACGTGGGGAGCCTGAGGCGGCCAATCCCACTCATCTACACAGGAAACGGGCAGGGATGAATGCTTATGCTCAGCTGGTGCTCCCCTTGTTGTGTGTTCCAGGATGAAAGCCCAGGGGTGGCACCACCCAATTTTAGGGTGGATCTTTTCCACCTCAGCTAATCTAAGCTAGGCACTCTCATGGGCATGCTCAGAAGTTAAACTAAGCTAGACAATTCTTTATAGGTATGCCTGGAGGCTTGTCTCCTAGGTGTCTCTAGATCCTAACAAGTAGACAATAAAAACCACCATAGGCGAATCACTAATTCCCTTTGAAGTAACCCTAGACACGAGAATATGATAAAGGAACTCAATTTAGTATAAGGAGACAGATGCCGAGATAGAAAGGGACAGAAATAGCAATCTATCTGAAGACTCCAAGGAAAGAATGTGTCTACAAGACATCTTGAATCTTCTACAGGAAGTAAAAGACACTTCGGAGAGTCTCCAAAGAACATAATGATTAAAAAAAAAGTCAGCCAGGTAATGGTGATGCACACCTTTAATCCCAGAATTTGGGAGGCAGAGGCAGGCAGATCTCTTGTTAGTTCAAAGCCAGCCTGATC
Organism: Dicrostonyx torquatus; assembly: GCA_028555095.1. Lineage (NCBI taxonomy): Eukaryota > Metazoa > Chordata > Mammalia > Rodentia > Cricetidae > Dicrostonyx > Dicrostonyx torquatus. The sequence goes on along the minus strand of JAQHUG010000021.1, from coordinate 10,066,703 downwards.
TACAGAGCTAGTTCCAGGACAGCTAGGGCTGTTGCACAGAGAAGCCCTGTTTCAGTAAACCAAATAATAATAATAAAAAAAAACAAGAAATAATCGAAAAATATAAAACATCACTTCCCTTTATTGGATTAAAATGGAAAATTCAAAATTTCAACTCAGTAGGTAGAGAAAAGTATTTCATAAAATAAGGTACTCCAGTTTGGTTGAAAACATTTTGGCAAATTAGAAACAAGAAAATAAGTTCTTTGGTCTGGCAATCAGTAAGAAATATGGCAAGTTTCATTTTAAACAGAGAACCGTTAGAAATGCTGTTTTTAAAATCAGGACAAGGCAAGGCTACCCAAGGTCACCTTTTCTGTCCATCACTGTATCAGCAGAGTCCCAGGCAGAAGCAATAGAGAGAAAGAGAGAGAGAGAGAGAGAGAGAGAGAGAGAGAGAGAGAGAGAGAGAAAGAGAGCGCGAGCACAAGGTCTACAGAGAAGTTCAGTTTATTTAGCTCTCAATAAACTGAACAGGTTTATTATATCACGTCCACATGTGTGCACATAGGTGTACATGCATGTACATGCCTATGTTGCACACACACACAAAATAAAATCTAGGAAAACAAATACCAATTATATTTGCATTTGTTCTCATGAAGTAGGTAAATTGTAGATATTTTCTTTAAATAACTTAATATTTACTATATTTTATGATAAATGCATTGTTTATATGACATTTCATATTAATATAAATTTGTATATACTATGTAGCCTATAAAATTTTATTAACAGGCTAATCTCTTGGAGCATGCGTTTTCTAAGTTTTCTGCTGTGGCTTTATATTACTCGTAGAATTTACTAGAGTTTTTCTGTTTTAGGAGGTCGTAAATGTCCTTACCTTCCTCATCCAGGCTGCTGAAACTTGTTCCTTCAGTTAACAGATCCTGCTTCTCATCCTTCCAGTCCTGGGTGACGGAGGACACGATCTCCTGAGAGGTTGCCTTCAATGCGGCAATGGAGTTGCACCGTTTCTTAGAAGGCGAGGCCTTCAGAGCTAGACAGCAAGGAAGAGAAATTGTAAAGCCAGGGACTGTGGGGTGTGTCCCCCCGTAAAGCCAGGCACAGTGGCAGTCCCAGCACTGAGGCTGAGGCAGGAGGGTCGGAGGCTGGCCTGAGTTACACAGTGAGATCCTGTTTTAAAACAACCACAGAACTAAAATAATAAATAAAACACAAAATCAGATTCAAATTTCAAAACTTACTGTTCTATTTATTATTAATAATTTAGAAATAATTTGGGTATAGAAGGGCAAGGGCTCATTTCATATGTATGGTAAGGGAGATTAAAATATCTGTGTTTTTGGCTATATTTATTTGTTCAGAATGGCTTGATTTAAAGAAAAATAGTCTAAAATACATTTGAGTTGGACTTTCTTTGGATTTTGAAATAGTCTTAGTTGAGACAAACTTTAATTGTAACTTTTTTTTTCTGCTATATTTTTGCTTCCTCATCCTTGTTTTCCTTATGCTGGGAGGATGCTGGGTGAGCTGGTAAGTGCAGATGGCAGAGCGTTCTCACGACCCCAGCTTTATTAACTGGGGACCGGGACTTACAAACGTGCCAGTGCTTAATCGCATATGCATGTTGCCCAGTTTAGCCAAGTACTTCTGTTTGTTTCTTTCTTTGTGATTTTCCAATGAAATTTCCTTCTCTTTGGTCTTGTCGGATGCATAATTCACTCCATTTCTATCTGAACGGCATTCTCCAACCTCAGAAGCATGGTGGGAAGCCTGGCCAGTGAAAACGCACTTCCCGGAGCCATGCTTGCTGATGCCTGTGGTTCCAGAGAACACCCTGGCAGGCGCTGCTTAAGCTGTAGTCTGATCTCCGCCACTTAGTTCATGTTTTCCCACAGTAACTCTTCTTGGCTGACTATGGCTAGAGAATTTCGTTGGAGGAAGTTGGAGGGAGAGAGGGAAGCTGAGACCTGTTTATGTTTCCCCTGGAACTTGTTATTGGCAAGAGTCTTTTGGAGGTTTGCTTAAAAGGGGTGAGCTGACAGCAACTGGATGCGTCACTGGGGTTAGCTTTGGGACTCCCCTGAGCTTGGATTGCATGGCTCATCAGCTCTTTCTGTGGACAGGATTCAAGAGATTAGGTGGAGAGTGACTTTGGGATTTGCAAATGAGGGGAGAATAAGGGGCAATCTCTCTGCTTTTGGGAAAGGCTCGGCTTGGCTTCCCGAGCATTTTATATTAACACCATCATCATGACGAGTGATGTTTGTGGACTAGGCTTAGTCTGGAAGCCAGCACTCACACTCCAGATCTCAAACTGTCAAAATATCTAAAGGAACCTGGCCCTTTTACAGGCCTAGAAATGGAGGGCTTGTTCCAGGTCACAGGGTTAGAGAGTGAACCCCAGGGGCCTCTCTTGCTGTCTTCACTTGTTTAATTGATAGTTGATTTTCTAGCTCTTTAGCATTCCATCTTCTGGTTGGGGTATGCGTGTGTCTGGGTGAACCTTTTGGATGTTCAAATAACTGATCTTGCCATTCCTCTTGGTTGCGTGCAATTGATTTCAATAATGGACCAGTGGACCACGGAAGCTGGCTCTCCCTCACACTGTATTCTGCTAAGCACTGTTTCACTCTTACAGAGTGGAGTGATTACCCACCACCAGGGTCGGCCATAGCACCCCCTCTGCTTTTGTTAATCTCTTGCGAACTGTGAGGCATTCCTGCCCTTTGCTGTGGGATCTTCAGATGTCAAAGTAAAGCTTTTTTTTCTTTTTTGATGTCTACGTCAGAGTATATGAGCTGTGATTCAGGAACTGCTAGGGGTCCTTGGCCCCTCAGATGAGCTTATGTATGTATATATGTATGAGTACAGGTGTGCATGTGTCCCAGCATTCATGGGGAGGTCAGAGGACAACCCCAGCTGTCAGTCCTTGCCTTCTACCTTGATAGAGATGGGGTCTCTTATTTGCTATTGGGTACCATGTCAGGCTAGCTGGCCTGCATGCTTCCAGGGATTTCATTTTCCTGACTCTGAATCCATCTCCCCGCAGGAAAGCCTGGGTTACAGGTGCTTATTCACGCATCTGGCTTTATATAGGAACATATAAATAGGAACGTATATTTGTGGGACAAATGACCCACTCAGCCCCACAATGGATTTTTGTTGTTAACTGATAAGAACCAATAATTAATAATAGATATTTCCAATTCAGATTTTTATAAGATGTAGACAGTTCTTTGGGGGTCCTTACTAACTTTTTAAGAGTACAAAGTCACCCTAAGACCGAAAGCATTGTTTCTCCATTCCATCACTCTTAGGCAGACACTGATGTTCAGCACTGAGACCCAGCTCTGGTAGTGAGGACATGGGCAGTGCGAGGTGACTGCAGGAGGCCAGAGAGGGACAGTGGTGGACAATACTCAGGAGGATCGATTAGGGGGTGTAAAGAGAGAAAGACAGCAGAGGGACCCTGTTAGCAAACTTCTGTCAAGAGCACAGAACACCTGGAGCAAGAGTAACAATGTTGCCTTCACTGGTGAGTTCCTTATTCCACATCCGAGCCTTGCCCTTTCCAACCTCAGTGGGCTTGCCAGTGGCTGAAAACTGAATGCATTAAGGCTGTCTCAGGATTTGTAATCGCTCTGTCTTCTAAGACAAATGTGACAAAGGTGTGGCAAGTGACCTTAGCCCCACAGAAGGTGACAGACCTCGATGGGAAGGGAAAGTTACTCAGGGAGAATTGTATAAAAAAAGAGACCAAGTCCTAGCTTGGATCTAGAACACGCACATATGATGGGAAGCCACAGTCGGAGAGACGCCTAAGGTCACCAGAGAGGAGCACAAGAGTCTGAAGGGACAGAGTCATGAAGCACAGCGAAGATGCACTTCAAAGAGAACTCCAGCTAACAGTCTCAGACACTGCAGAGATTTACCAAAAAACTAGAGATGAAAGGCTGTTAAACAGCGTGAAGAACACTGAGAGGAACATGTCAGTGGATCAACATCCAACTGGAGTGCGCTGAAGAGCGACAAGAAACAAGGGAAGAGACAACAGCAAGTGTGCACAGCACTCAAGAGGAGAAAGGCACTCTAGGGGAGGCAGAGGGATGCAGCACTGGAGGGTCCTTACACAAGAAAGAAGGAGTGGCTTGCAGGCCTAGGGATGGTGCTGGCCAAGGATGGGAGGATAAAGCTACCCTGGGGTGAAGGGACTCTCTAGAGGGACCTGCTGAAGACATTGAAAAGACCAGCATCCATGTGTGAGGCCCCAGAATTGGGTATGTGTATGAAGCAATAAAGGCCCATGTCCTTTTTAAACAAAAGAACTTCAAAGAATCCTAGGCTCAGGGGGAAGAGAGGTTGAAAAGCTTTGAAAATATGAGTTCCAAGTCTGAACACAGAGACTTGCAATCTGAATAAACACTACTTCACGGTCAGGAAAACCTCGGGCAGAAAAATCTAATTTATAGCAAGTCTCAATTGACAATACTTTTTAAGATGCCATTGAGATCATCCACTGTGTATAAAAGCTGGTCTTAGAAAACTGAGATATAGGTTTATACAGATGTAATTCATTTAAGTCATCTGGAAAAATAACAAATACCCAATATATTACATAGCCTAATTCTCAAAGGAATTATAAATGACTGAAAAACCCTGAGTAATGCTTGAATCTAATCAGTACTTGAAAAACACCTAATAAAACAACCAGGTGGCATTCTTCTATTTCCCAGGGTGACATAGTTGAAAAAGCCGAATGCAGGCTGAGGGCTGTGTTTGGTCTCTGCAGTTATTGTACATTTAATACCCTACTACCACATCTTGAACGCTATTCCAAGTAAACAATCCTAATTGAGACACAGCATTTACCTGAAACTATGATCATAAAAATATTAGTCAGAGCTAGGAAAAGAAGAAAGGATATAAATGCCGAATACTCAAAGAATGGATAGCAGTCTATGGTGCA
>JAQHUG010000021.1:10043592-10060738 GCA_028555095.1 Dicrostonyx torquatus | reverse complement strand
AAAAAAAATAAAGTTGGACCACAGAATAATTAAATAAGGCAACAATATGTGTATAATATGCTTATTCTTCACTTTCCACACAGTTTGAACATGCATATAGTAAATTTCTCTTAAGTATAAAGGTAAATAAATAAGATGCCATACTTCACCTTGATTCAAAATAATTAGCATTAGCTTTGGGCTCAGTTTGTTCTATTTATTTAGTTACTCGTGGTAAGAATCAGGCATGGTACTGATTTGAGAGCTTTCTCCCGTTTGGTTTTTGCAGAGCTGGGGATCAACGTGGGACACATTGTGCTGGGCAAGCACCACCACTGAGCTAAAGCAATAGGGGCTTTCTTCAATTTTTGATGCAGGAATATTTAATCTATGGATTTGCCCTTGTGTGTGCCTTTGCAGTTTCCCACCATTTGTGGGATGTTTCTGTCTTTTTTTTTTTTTTTTTTTTAAGAGAGGATCTCACTGTAGTCCCCATACTGACCTGGGGACTCCTGGTCCTCCTGTCTCAGCATCTCAAGTGTTGGGATTATAGGTATTTGTCACTGTGTCTGATGGTGTATGTGCTTTCATTTTTCGCTAAGTTCTTTCTATTTGATTCCTTCTTTAAACTATTAGTGCCAATGGCTACATCCAAATAAATCTATGTTTCAACAACTAACTGTACATAGTGTGTATGTGTACATATGGAGGCCAAAAGGTTGATATTGAGTATCTTCTTCAATCATCCTCCACCTTATTTATTTGCTTGCTTATTTATTTATTTTTAATTTATTTATTGAGAAAGGGTCCCCCACTGAACATTTAGCTTATGGACTGGCCAACAAGCTCTCACCATTTACCTGTTTACACCTCACTACTGCATAGATTAATCTCTGTTCTGCTTTTTTGGTTTCTGTTTTGTTTTTCCAGACAGGCTTTCTCTGAGTAGCCCTGGCTGTCCTGGAACTCGCTCTGTATACCAGGCTGGCCTTGAACTCACAGAGATCCACCTGCCTCTGCCTTCCGAGTGCTGGGACTAAAGGTGTGCGCCACTACCCCTGGCTCTGTGCTCTGCTCTGTACATGGTGCTAAGGTCTGAATTCTAAGGTCTGAATTCAGATCCTTCTGTTCTTGCATCACTTTACTGATTGAGACTCTCCCACACCCTGGCCTGCACTTTTTCTTGACAAAAAAAAATGGGCTAATGATTATGGCAACATTAAATTATGATATTTAATCACAATTAGTCATTATTACCACTGAAGTAAAAACATCCAACTCTTCCAACAAAAATTTTCCACACATATATGGTGACATCAGTAACAAGTGCTACAAACCAAGAAACTTTCTTAAGACTCTTACCTTGAATTTTCTTGAAAACTCTGGAATTCATAAACTTTAAAAATCTATCTGCATAAAAACTTGGTCTGTGAACTGAAACAGTGTCCTGAAAAAAAGAAAGATGACAGTTTTGTCTCTTAGAGTTCATCTCGAGTTGGAAGAATGTCTCTGTCAGTTAAGGCCTGAAATCAAGCACGGCCAACAATTAGAAAGAGCAGAAGGCTAGGGCTGGGGGCAGCCAGCAAGACTTAGTCATCATAGAGATTCTATGTGAGCATGGAGGGACAGGGAGACAGTCAAACGACTGTTCCATGAACAAAAATTGTGTGTCCTGTCGTAACACCACTTACAGGGACTTAAATATATATATTTTTTTCTTTCTAACAGACAACTAGCAATCCAGGGACCATATGGAATGAAGGGTGTCACTTGTAATGAGCACACCATTATATGAGGTATCCGTGCTCATAGCTAGGGTCGTCTGCAACTCCGCAAGGGGCAGCTATTCAAATTTACGTGGTCTTGTTCTGAGACTAGAGCCACTCTTCCCACCTAAGATTCTGAGCATGCAAAGACCTCTGCTCTCCTCAGAGTCTAGTGACAGCTACAGTTGGCCTAGAAGTGTCTACCATTTAACAAGGCAAAGGTCACTCACCCCATCATAAACAAGAGCTTTCCAGGAATGTTCTAACTTTTTCATTAACCTAAAAAATAAACGGATGGGGAAAATACCACTGAGAATGCAAAGCCGCTTTCATTTGGTGAATTTTCAGAAAAAAAAAAAGAAAGTTTGAGTACTTTTAAAATAATGGAAGACCACTTGCCCAAATTTCTCACCTATATGATTGGAGAATATCAATAATGCCCATGAATAAAAGCAGCTTTTCTCCCTTATGGCTTTTAGCTGGAATGCCTCCCATTCTGTGAATAGAGCAAAGAGTAAAAGATTTTATAACATGAGTACAGAGAGCTAAAAATTCATTACTAATTAGACACCGAAAACATGAAGAATTCTAGACTACTGCTTCCTTTATTGCCATAAATTTTCATTGGTTTAAAGGATAATAACTTCATAGCTGTCGAGTCTGAGCAGCTGGATGGGAGGAATCTAATTACAAAACCACTTCTTTTTAAAAATTATGAGCAAAGGAGGATTTTCAGAGATCCCTTTTTTAAGAAGGCACTACTAGCTAGCATCGTGGAGTAGTGCCTGCCAGGCATGCCTGAAGCCTTGGGGTTGATCACCAGAGCTGCACAAAATCCCAGCATGGTGGCAGATACAAGAAGTAGAGGCAGGAGAATTAGGAATTCAAAGCCATTCTTGTCTCCAAGGTCAAGGTCAGCGTACATTAAAATAATATTACTTTCTGAACTAAAGAATCATGTTTTCTGTGAGACATAGGGGCCTGTTGTTATAGAGCACACCTTTAGCCCCAACACTCAGAAGACAGAGGCAAGTGGATCTGTATGTTCAAGGCCAGCCTGGTCTATACAGTGAGTTCCAAGAAAGCCAGAGCCACATAATAGAGAGCTCCTGTCTCAAAAAACAAACAAACAAACAAACAAAAACCAACTAACCAATCACCACCCCACACCCCAAAATAGAAGAACACATACAAGAAAATTTGTGCAATTAACTCGCAGATATGCTTGTGCAGGGTGAGTGTATGTATGTATGGACATATGGATCAATCTGAAGAGATTATTGGATTGAGCGGTTTTGTAACTTCAGCATTCCATTTGTTAATGGGGAATCTTTCCTCATAGCAGAGGCAATGTGATTAACAGCCGTGTGGCATTTCACAAGGTGGATAGAGACTCATTTGTTCAGGGGATTATTGGACATTTAGAGAGAATTGCCAGCAAGGATTTGAACAAAGGCTGACCACGTGTTAGTGTCCTTTATGAGAGACAAGTGTGCACCTGGCTTAGTCATTGCCTGAGAATCCTCGAAAGCAAGGCCTTGGGAAACGATTTCTTCTGTCTCCTTGCTCAGCAAGTTCCATGATGAGTCAACCTTTTCAACAACCTTCTGTGGTTGGTTTCTACTGTCCAGTGCGCACTTTACATATGCAAATGAAGCCCGCGGTTACTAACACATCTGGCCGAGGAGAGAGACATCTGCCAGGGTGCAGAGGTGAGACCAACAGAATCTCCTTATGCAGATTACAAGCTCTGAAGTGCCAGTATCATTCCTACCATGTGTTTATGTAAGTAAACAAGTGAACATGAATAAACATGTACTCATGAACTCATGAAATCCAGAGTTCATCCTTCCCTCTTCTGGTAGATGTTTTGAATGTCTTGTAAATGAGGGGAAAACATTTTCAGCCATTGTTAAAAAAAAAAAAAAAAGGAACTATCTAAGACCAGAAACCACATGGGTGAAAGACTGATACAAACATGAGAAACTGCCCCGCATCTAGTTGTCTAGAGATAAAGAGAAATAAAGTTGGTTTAAGCCATTTGCTGCCAGCCAGGAATCTATTCTTAGAGTACCATCCCTGGGGGAGGTGATTGCGTGCGACTATTCAGTGACTGGGGTACCCGAAACCAGGGCAGAGGTGTGGCTGCACTTACGTGTCTGGATTCTCCGCAATGATCCCATCTGCAGGCTTGCCTGGACCCTGGATGGATTCCATGGCTGTGGAGTAGAGGACTTTCTGCATCCCCGGCCGCTTTGCATCAGGCACATTTTGTAAGGGCTCTTCTTCTTTGTCTTTAAGGGAATGGTCCAAGATGTGGATGCCCAGCAAAAGGCTGTAGTCCATGATCTTGAAGCTTTCTAGCACCTGAGGAAGGAAAAGGTCAATACAAAGAGCCTGTGAGTTCTTGAGCTCGGGGTCAGCAGACATGCCACACCCGCACTTGAGAGGCAGACAGGCAAAACATCAAAACCAAAATCCTCCTAGATATTATTAGGCTACTGGCAGAAAGGACTGCCATGTGGTGGGAAAATAAAATTTTTATGCAAATCTAAAGGAAGCACCTCTCCCTTCCATAACAGATTCACTTATAGCATTTATTGATTGCACTCCACAAACCAGGTGCCAAGTACCGCCCTTGGATTCAGCCATGGCAACAACTCTGTGAGCTGGTATTATTACTGCTGTCTCTGTTACCCAGATGAAAACCATGGCTATAAAAGAACCTGCTTGGTCCCTGACAGGACATCAGGGACAGATCCACGAGGCGGACTCTGGCAATCACATTTTTGCTCAGCCCAGGAACTGAGAAACCACAGCCCAGCCTCCCAAGTGCATGAGACCCAGCAGGAACTCAGTTTTTGCCTGGGTTCCACTCTCCACATCTGAATCTCGAGTTCAGCGAGGACCTTTTCTCAAAGCCTGGCTCCCAAAGTTGCCAATCATTTCCCCAGAGCGGGTCTTTTTAATTTAATAATATATATGTGATCTCAACAATGAGAGAGCTGAATGCTTAATTGTCTGCCCTATAGACCGTGGGGAGGGGAAGGAATCAAAAATGGTTCAGTGTAGCCGACAAAGGAGGAAGCAGTGCTGTGAGGGAAAAGGACAGGATACAAAGTCTCGGCAACTGTCCCTCAGACTGTCTTTAGAGTACAGGGGGACTCCCACACCCAGACCAGCCTTAAACAGGAAGAGCCTGTTTAGGAGGCATGCCCCCAAAGTCAGATCTTTCCTCGTATGAATATTCTCCTTTTCTACTAGGTGTGAGAGAGTTGTCCAGACCATGGACTATTGTAGTCCCCCCACCTCCATTTCCCACCAATAGCTGCTCAGCAAGCGAAACCCATTCAGCCACAGACAGCATATTAGTGGCAGATCCATGAGGAGACTCTGGCTTTCACACTCGTAATCAGAATTGGTCTTTGGCCAGTGTAGGATCAAAATCCCAGAATTCTTCATGAACCTCGTTTTCCCTGAGCCTAAGCATTTTTTAGAGCAGATACCATGCTATATGAAAGAGGACTGGGTGAGAGAGAGAATACTTGTGGGTGTATGCAAGAATACTTCAGGGAGGCTAGGTGAGAAGGGCTTCATGAAGTCAGACAATGCATAGTCTCTGAAATATGCTGGTCCCTGGGGTCTCAGTCATCTTTGCCACTAGTGATGAACATATAATGGGCTGTGAACAAGTTTCACTTATTCCAGAGAATTCATCCTTCAACTATTTTTTTTTAAAATATCATTAGGGATGAAACAGAGCCTGCTGAATATCCCCTTCAACTTTTGATAAGCTAAAGTTATATTTTTAGAGTGGAGACAGAAAATAATTGAGAGTCGAATCGTATTATTTGAGAGGACTGGGATAACGAAATTATGTTTCCAGAGGTCTGTGTAAGCCCTTACAGTCATGTAAAACCGGCGGCCCCGCCCCCAACTAACTGAAGTAGGAGTCACATCAGAAAGGGAGGAGGAAGTTTGGAGAGATGGGTGATGCTGATGATCACTGGCTCAGGGCTCAAGAATCAGACCCATCAGTCAATTCTCCACAGAGGCATGTCACTGCAGCCTTGCCCTTCCACAAAGCAGTGGACACCACGGAAAAGAAGCCTACTTCGTGTCAGGGTGCCACTGGCTCAGCCTCTGAAAAGAAATACTAAGGGAAGCTGGATGTCCTTCACACAGAAACACGGAGGGAGAGCCGCAGTCCTACTTCCCCATCTATAGAAATGAAAGCTTGGGAATAGTCCCCACCCAGACAGCCTAAGAGCCTCTTCATCATTGCCATGGGCAGAGGATGCATTTTCTGCATGTTCATCAGTCCCAGGGCTTCCTTTCTGAGAGACATTGGTGGATAAGGAGTTGGGGTTAAAGAGCATAACCCCTGTGACCCCAGGTGGGTATCCTTATGCGTAAAATTGTTAGAATAATATTGCCTATTACATACGGTACTTGTGAAAATAAAATATGGTAATCCTTAATGAAGAGCTTAGGAAATTTCCTCATATAAAATGACCACTCAATTAAATGCTATCTCGATTCATTATGATAATTCACCACGAACCATTCCTTATACTAGTTTGAGAAAACACACATATCACTCACTAGAAGCAAACACCTATGAAGTTCCAATTCCGAAAACAAAAAAATTCATTAAAAAGTCCAACAAAATACAAAAGTATTCTAGCCTGTTCATGGGTGTGGCCTTGAGGGGGGTGGAGTCCAGATTTCTTTAAAAGCTGTGGGGTTTTAGTCATGTTTTGGGTATTTGCATCAATTACAGACCAAACATTTATTACTCATATCTTCCCAGTCGCTTCATTAAAGGAACGGACTTACCTGCCAGAAACATAATACTCATGAACTTTAAGAGAGAGCAATAACTACAGCCCCATTCCAGTTCGTCATGAAGGTGCATGTATTTCCAAAAAGTCTGGGTGATGTCACTGTGACTGCTGGGCTCTGTACAGTACATTTACGATTCAAAACACAAGCTACCATATCCCAGGTGCCTTTCCATCTATCTCGGGCAGAACTTGACTCCTTCACTGAGAGAGAGGAAACAGGAACAGTTCTCAGAGCTACAGAAAGACAGGAGTCTGGTTAGGATGTGGTGAAGCTTTACAGAGGGATGGATACTTCTCTCTCAATAACCATTTAAAGTCAGGACTACAGTCGGAACACACACTGGAAGTACTGGGAAGCATGTCCATCCGACAGCCTTGATAAGAGACCATGAGAACTGAAGAGGTTGGGGCAGCAGAGCAGTGGGGATGCAAGATGAAGGTGACCTTGCTAAGTCAGCCACTTGGAGTGCGGCACTAGCTTATGTGTCTGTGCAACTCAGAGGGCAAGTTTAGCCGCCACCTTCCTGTAGGAAATTCCTGAATTGTTACCTTTGGCTTGTTCTCCTTCCGAAACTATAGCCTGTGGCCTCTGGGTATTTTAAAGCTTCTTCTAAACAGTTCATATTGTAACCTAAACTCTTGTTTTGTCCCAAAGCAATTCTTGCCCCTGACTTCCCTCTTTTATTTGAAATCACTACAATGTAAATTTTAGCCTCCGAGGAGCCCTTTCCTTTCATTAGCTGCCCAGGCCTGCAGCTGGTGTTATCAAAACATGCCTCTTCTCTAATCATTCCATTCCAGCTTCCCTTTCGGATGGGTTCAGTGACCCCTTGCAAGACTAGGTGACATCACATCCCGGCTCAAAGCCTCCTGACCTGCCATTGCTTGTGGCGAGGTCTCAATTTCACATTAAAGGTCTTTGCTCTCATGGCTGCAGTCCATGTCTTCTTATTTGACACCAGTCTAGATTCATCTCCCGGCTACTTAAATTTCCAAGTTACTCCTAAGGGGGCCTGGAAGATGTAAACCCCTGATGTTTTTGCCCATGCTGCTTCTTCTACAGACTTCTTAGTTTTTCAACTCTGGGGGGAATTTTTTATATCCTAACTCATATTCCATGAAAGCTATATTACAAACGGTTGGGAACAAACATTCCCTCTGTGCTACAATGATCAAGCCCAGGTTCTGTCTGTAGGTTTCGTATCATAAAGAAGATGCTGTGCTCACCGAAGGCTTGGTCTACTCTGTGCTTCCTGTGATGGAAGGAATGCACATTGGTTATATCAGTCCATATCTCTATGCAAATAAAAAGAAGGAGGTCCATATCCACAAAGCATCTCTGACACTACACTTTTGATTACAAGGCATGTACAAGAATTCCAGCACTGAAAACATTTACTCTGATTGTGTGCTGTGTTGTCAGAAAAACGAACATAAAAGTTCTCTGTGTTTCCCAAGCTACTTACATTATGGGCATTCTGTACTGCATTCAAAGGGAACTAAGGTGATATTTGCAAACACTGTCATTTACTGTTTAGTGTGCACACAACGAAATGGCAGATAAAAGGGAGGATGTTTTGATGTAAACAAGGCTGGGAACCCTGTTCCATTGCTCTTTGGGAATCCTGTCATAGGCTCGATTACGAATGGACTCTTTAATCACTCAAGAACATTTGGGACTGGCTCTAAAATGGAGGTTGAATTGTGTAATACATAAAATTAAAAAGAATTAGAAATTTGGATACTGCCTATTTGATGTATACAATTATTGCTCTAATATAGTATTTAAAATTTGATATGAATTTAAATGTCTGATATAATGCCTTGGGTATTTTTTTAATTAAAATATAATTACACCATGTCTCCTTCCCTTCCCTACCCTTCACCAAATCCCTTCCACGTCTCTCTCCCTTGCACTCTCAAATTCATGACCCTGTTTTCTTGAATTTAAAAAGGGGTCCTTAACATTAGAAGAATTATACTGAAATATATGTATTAATAAAGGATATGATGGCTGGGATGTGCTTCCAACTGTATATAGAGAAAGAGTGAGCGAGATTGGCTGTGAGTTGAAAATGAACATGGGAATATATGCATATACTTATATGTATAAATATATAGATACATATTTGTATATGTGTATTAATTGTAGCATTCTGCCCACTTTTATGTATGTTAGAACTTTTCAAACATAAAGCTTCATGCTCTTCTTTGAGGTGCTTAGAAAAATGCATTTTGATATTTGGCTAGATGGTTTGGCCCTGCCTCAGCAGCTGATGGGCTAATGAGGGGACCTATGAAAACACAGATCAGAAATAGGGGACAGAAACCACAGGGGACCAAGCAGAAGGCTGGCTTGTGCTCTCTGCTCCTCTCAACTGGTCATTCCTTGTCCAAACAAACAAACACCAAAACAGGGAGCTGATGGGGGAGATTCATCATGGTCCCTGGGTAATTTCTCTAGCTGGTCTATATATAGTCACGAAATTAAGGGTTAATAACTGGTACAAAATCTTTGTAGTAATCCAATAAGATAAGTCAATTAAAAATGGTATCCTGGAGATTTTATGCAAATAGCCATCCCTGGAATGAACTGATCTGAAGAAAAATGGATCCAGTGGCCTGCTAGTGCTTGCTAAGTCAGCCCCTCCGAGTATAGCACTAGATTGCGTGTACGTGCAAGTCCAGTTAGGCTGAATGCTGTCTTTTTCATTTAACTTAATTTCCTCAATAAAGCTCAGAGTGTTCTTTGCTAATCTAATAAAGAGAAAATACAGACATAGAATCAGAATGGATTAAATATTAAATCGTTAGTCTAGTTCTAGGCTGTGGCACCACACTCGCTCGGAACTCTGGACGATGCCGTGCTGACCAGCACGAAGGCAACTTTTTGGTTTCCTTCTGAATTATAGAACTTGAAGTGACAGAGTTATGTTCTATGCTTTGGAGACAATCATCTACCACTCAAGATTTTACATGCAAACACGCATATTTATGTATACAGTAACACACACACACATCATTCATATACATGGTTGTTTTGAAACAAAGTCTCCACAGTCCAGGTTGACCTTGAACATGCCTCAGTAACACATAAATTTCTGGGTGACATGCTACTTAAAATCACAAGTAGCTTTACAGATGATGAAGACAACAACAGCCACAACCACCACTATAGAAATCAGGACATACTTCAGATCTTCAAAGTTTAAGTCAAGGAAGTTATTTCTCAGGCCTGGCAGGGTTCCCAGCCCCCAGTTTCCTTTCTCTACTCTCTGTCTGTAGACTTTTTTTTTTTTTTATTTCCATTTGAATGAGAGGGAGGGCTATAACAATTAGTGCTATGACAACCCTGCGGTTCCTGTAACCAATGACAATTTTCAGCAGCTGCTCACACAGGATCTGCTGCCATGGATTTAGTCCCCAGCTGTTTGTTCCCTTGGAACCATCTCATATCTCAGAAAGAGGTCTTGTTTTAATGTTCATAGGATTTCCTAATCACACCTGCTGCAAGAGTTGGCAGGTGGCAGCAGGCTTCGTTGTGTCTTTCACAAGCTTTAAGAATGAAATGTTTGGACTACTGATTTTCTCTGTGAGCCATCACTTACCAATCCCCCCCTCACGCCCCTGCTACCTCCTGGAAGTAGGCTTCAAAAATTCAATTGTCTTGCTCCAAACTGTCTACTTTGGCAAAGGCTTTTCCGGATTCCTTCAGAACCTACCCCAGCACCTCATCGTCAGAGCCTGAGGACCAGGCATACAGGTTTTCTATCCCTTGATAACCAGTTAGGTTATGATGTAAGGTTTTAACTTCAGTGTCTTTCTCCATCTTACCTACAGGTTAAGGGAGATGATGGAGGACCATGAGTTTGGACTCAGAGGGACCTGGGAATGAAGCACTGGTAAGTTTAGCAGACCCAGGAAGCTTAATCCTGTGTAGTCTCCATCTGTCAAGAAAAAGCCTGAGCCACTCATTTCTTAGTGTCATAGTAAGGACAGAGAAGATCTGCCTCTAAGAGTGAGCACTGCCTGAGTCAAAGCAAGTCCACAATCGGTATTCAGTGAGGCAGTCTATGGATGAGCTGAGCCCAGGAAATATGCCTTTAAGGTACATGAATCATGTATTGTACATATATTTGATGAATTCATAGTAGGTATTATATATTTTAAGTGGTTTAAACTACTTTGGTATCTATAGGTTATATTGAAGATAGAATTTTTTTTTTCCAAAATTGGGATTACTTTTGCAAAATACTGAGAATTATGTGTCTGGCTTACACTGAGGTATCTTTTGCTTGGTAGAAAGCCGGGAATGAGCAACATAGAATAATACTTTTTTTTTTTTTTTTTACAGCTACCCCGTCACCATCCCACACTGGCCATCTGTCCCTTCTGTTACTGTCGGCAGGGGACTCTTTCCCATCAGCCACACACACTGCAACTAACCTGCAGCAACTGGCAAGAATGGGGATAAACATCAGCCCCTTTCCAAGACTCATGAACAGTTGTAATGTGTAGCAGTCTTACCTAGGAGAATTAGTCATCATCTAAATCAATGACAGAGAAATCAACATAGCTGCACATACTGGCCAAACGAGCAACACGATTTTAGTTACGTTTCATACAATACAACAGCCAACGAACATGTAAAGGAGACACAGCTGACTTTGGCTCCCTTTCAGGGCAAGTCATAAATTGGCTCTTACTAAAATCTGCTTCTATTACCTTAATGATTAGGTTAGACACACTATGTCAAAAACTTGCTGTCCTTACGTCCTAGGCTTCTTCAGAAGGTGACACTGAATGAGCTGTCCAGCAGGCTGTGGAGGGGAACTAAAGCCACTTGGATTCTGTTCTTAGAGAAATTAAGAGTCTAGTGCAGACATTAAAATCAGAGCAATAATTACTGTATAATGAAGACAGAATGATGATGACTACAGAATGGCTTTGGATGAGGCCCTGTGAGACTTTAGCCTCATGGAAATGGTTATTATGAGAAACACACACCTAGAAATCCATTGCATCAGCACCCACAGGCCTGTTATCAGCTGTCGGCCTGGACTGTATATTGTTTTCATTTCCCCTTTCAGCTCTCTTTCTAATACCTTTGAACTGATTCATCGCTGGCTACAGCCCTTGCTTTCCTGGAGTACATACATACTCAGATGGCATTTCAACAAGAGACTTCAATACACACGGATAGCGAGACCAAAACTAAACAAGGAAGTGCCATTGGTGAGCACTGCCAGGGATAGGGAAAACCCGAACCATTCACAAGGGCATGCTTCCACCTCCCCAACATTGGGATTACAGGTATACACTCATCTCTGCATACAATATTCTTGAAATGCCAAATTATAGACATGAAAAGTATCCACGATTGCTTGAGATTGGGAAAGGACTGTGAAAGAGGGAGGCGGCTGAGGCTAGGAAAGGGCAGCCTGAGGTACCTTTGAGAAGGAGGGAGGTGGCTGAGGCTAGGGAAGGGCAGCCCAAGGGACCTTTGAGAAGGAGCTGTTCTATACTTGACACTGGTGGGTGAATATGCAAACCTACTTACATATATACAACACGGAAGCCACCCCCAGCACACACACACACACACACACACACACACACACACACACACACACACAAAACTGGAAAAATTAAGAAGTCTTAAAACATATCAGGAGATCACATTTGAGTCTGTTTCCTAGCGGTGAGACTGTGCTAATGTCATACGAAATGCTGCCATTGGGGACACAGGGTGAAGGGTGTATGTGATCTGTATAGGACTATCCCCAACTGTCGCAAGTGACTCCATTAAAAAAAAAAAATAAGGTGGAAACATTTAACATTTAGAGTCCTTGCAAATACACTTGTTTGTTTGATGCTGTTTTCAGTAGGAGCCTGGTTTTGGCTAGGTGTCTCCAGCTCCCTCTAGCTCAGACTGGAGAGTGAAAGACACTAGGCCACCGTTTCCCACAGACGTAAGGGATTCTTGCCAGCTCAAACTGTCTTTTATTTGGAGTTAGTTTTATTCATTTATTTGTTCAGCTACTCCAAATTTGATTTATTCTTACAATTTATAGCATGAGAGTAACTAATATTGTAGATAGCAAAACTCCAATGTAATTTAAAATAGTGGAGCAAATTAACTATCATACGGAATTACAGTGCTTGTAAGGATCTATGCGGAAAAAGAATTCATTTGTCCTTTATTTTTTCCAGTTATCTTTGAAAAATAAAAACAGGTATTGTGATGCATGACTATATTAGCATTCCAGGCTGAGGCAGGAGGACCATGAATTTGACACTATCCTGTGGTACACAGGAAGAAACTATGCCCCAAGCCTCAAACAAATAAACACTGAAAACAACAACAAAAACCCAAACAAAAATAACCCACCTTCAAATCTGTCTAAATTACACGCAAAAAATTAATAGGAAGTACACCTGGAGAGTAAGCGCTGATCATAAAGCCAAATTAACATGAAAAAAGGCATACTGCAACCCACTGAGAAACGCCCAAGCATGTAAGCTTCCAGTCCGTAAATCAAGAGCTTGCCATACACTGGAACAGCTCACTGTGCTCGTCAAGATGTTCCAGTAGAAGCCGGTTTCATTAAATTCTCAGGGCCTATTAATATTTATGATAACAGTGATTTGTGGGAAAAAAGAAAATCGATTCCACACTACTGAAAAATTAATAACTTTGGTGCTTAACAAGGAATGATAATAAATGTGGAATGGTTCATCTAGGCCATTAATTATCCAGACTGTCTCTAATGTGACTCCCACATGAAGGATTAGGAAATATTTAGGTTATAAACACAAGTTCTCAGTAATAGACTTTGCCATCATTTCACTTTCCCCAGAGTACTCCCAAAATATTGCAAGATAGAATAATTTGTCAAATTTATTAAATGACATGGGTGTCTAGATGTTTTCATACATAAATTACATCAGAGAAAAAAATAATCCCAGTAAATTAAAATCAAGTACAAAACAATTCATAATTGTTCTTCCAAAGCTCATGCACAAAATCTCAATTACAAAGTCTTACTGCAATCACTTTATTTGTTGTGCTAAGCTCTTGGTACAGCAGGGAGCAGAGTGATGCGGCTGTAGAGAGGGCTCAGGAAGGAACACTGGCCTCTGAGGCCTTTCGAGTCTGACTTGAGGGGATTTAAACTCCGGCCTTCTCATTTGCACAGTGAGTACTTTAACCACCAGCCATTCCTGCAGGCCCTGACGCCTGCAGTTTAGGCTGCATGTCCACCAACAGACGCAGGAAGGGGAAGACCGAGCTTCCCATTGCGGCCTGTGCAGATTTCCCAGCCAGTGCCTTGCATCTTGTCCCCTACAATCAAACGCCCAGCAGCTGACACACACACACAGAAGTCTTACACTATAAGCAAGCCTGTTCACTGACAAACAAACAGCTCCACCGCCCATTTTGGAGTATTTCGCTTCTTCCCCCGTCCCCCCACATACACTTTAAATAAACCAGCATAATTCTTCATTGTGTCAAATACAACCCAGACGGCGATCTGTCATTTGGATGTAAAATTCAGATCAGAATCTGTTTATTGATCACGGTATTCTACTTCGTGGCCATTTTAATTTTGAAGTAGATAACCATCTGCCCGAGGAAAGAAAAAGGACTGTTTACTAGAGAGTTTTTATGTTACAATTAAGAGGCCCGAAAACCTCTCCCAGGGACAGAGAAGAGCCATACATATCTAAGGGAGGTAGGAGTCAGTGTTAAACAAAGGTCCCACCATCATTCCAACATGACTTCATGGGAAAACTCACTGGACTGTAGATACACTTCTGCTGAGGTAAGGACTCTGAGCGCATCCGGTGCAGTTCTAATCCCAAGTGATTCAACGTGGAAATCATCAGCTTTATTAAATTCTCAATGTCATTTTTGGCATGCATTTCAGCAAAACTGGATGCTGCCTTCAAAGGGACTGGAAGAGTAGCTGGAGACACAGAAGTCATAAAAGACATTTCTTGGAGCAGCACCCATGCCTTCCTCTCTTTATGCTCCGATATCCTCTTTATTATTCTTTTGTTCAAATACAGTTTCCAGGAGCCATTTGCTAATTACCCACTGAGCCAGAGACAAAGGCTAGGGCTTAAGAATCCATTCATGAGAAATAACGGCAGTAAATCCCATGAAGGAGGTAAGGTTGGGAGGAGGAGGAAGTACAGCATGGTGATCTCAGAGGAAGAGATATCCCAGGAGTCCTCAGATGGGTAAGGGAGGGTGAGAGAAAAGAAGATAGGAAAACATGGTCTGGCAGAGTAAGCCAAGAGAGTAAGGGAGGTCACGAGGGGAGCAGGAGTTGGACGCTAACGGCACTGAAAATGAGCGAGGAGGCTATTGAAGCTCCAGAGGAACAGCCAGAGTTTCCACTATGGCAGGAGCAGTTAGGTGGATTCACGTGGTACTCAGGAGACAGACTGGATGAGACACGGTGATTTACTGTGTGTGGGCGTGGGAGAGGAAGAGAGCAAAGGCACCGAGAGTCAGGGCACTGATTTGCACAACTAGCTACCTGATGGATGGCCATGTTGTCTGGACCAGTGAAGCCAAGAAGAGGTGCAGGCTTGGGGAAGATAACAGTACACGGAAGAGTAGTTTTTACATGGATGCCCATCTTGGTTTTTCTTTCATGCTGAAAGCCTGAGGAGACTGGGTCCTACTTTCTGATTGGGACAGCAAGTGAGTCATGATGTACCAGCCGCCTTCATCACTCCTGCCCTGAAACCACTTCACTGATAGCAGTGGAGAGCCATCATAGTGCATGGACAGAGTCCGATGGATAGGAAATGCTTCAAGAGAGGGGACCGGTTATTTACATATCCAATTTCCCCCATGCACAGCCAGTAAGGAGAGCAATGTGGGGACAGGGAGGTTCTGGGACCTAGATGCTCACATTTGGAAAAGGCTCACATTCGGCTCCTGTGTGGGAAGCAGATGCAGCAGGTTTGAATTATATGATTAGTTTTCAGGAAGAGTTTTGAGAGGTCCATGAACCATGGGATGAAGTTGATGAGGGATTGGCCATGGCAAAGGGAAGGCTGACATCCAAGGGCTCATGTACCACTGGGCAAGTCAGACAGGGAGATGGAGTTTTTTTGCTAGAGGGCTTGCTGTGCAGCAAGTAGCCCAATCCAAGAGAAGAGTCCAGACAGAGCAGCTTTGGACTGGAAGCAGGGAAGCAATCCACAGGGCATAGGGGACAACACAGGTCGAGCTGGCTCATGAGTCACACGGGATCTCCCAACAGCGCTTAGGCTAAGGGAAATGGAATATCCTAGTCTGAGATGTTATGGTAAAATGTGAAAGAAAGGATGGAGGGTGGGCAGAAAGCTGGGGACTACAACAAGCAGGGTCCCCATGCCTGTCCAGAAAGCCACAGAGAAGAAGCTAGGGGCCAGCTGCTGTGGGGTCTTTATTCTGTATTTGTCTATTTTTAGTTTACTGTGCACAGTGATAGAATTATTAATGAAGCTTTCATCCAGTTGTATCATACAGTAGAACCGTGTTCATCCTCTCCTGTTTCCTTTTCCTCCTCTTGCTGATTCCTTTCTGTTTCCCCAAATAAGCCCCACTTTTATTCCATGTCATGCATGCATGTATTGTTCTAGATAGCACGCACAAGAGAAATAGGCAATACTGTCTTTCTGAATCAGACTTACTCTGCTTAACAGGATGATAGTCAGTTTCATCTGTCTCCCTGCAAATGACCTAATTTCATTCTTTATGACTTAATAAAACCTCATTGTGTATACAGATCACATTTTCTTTATCCATTCATCTGCTGATGGACACCCAGGCTGATTGCACACCTTGGTTACTATGAGTTGTGCATCAATAGACAAGGATGTGCAAGTGTCTCTGTGGTGTGTTGACAGGTTTCTTTGGGTATTATAGTCAAGAGTAGCATAGCTGGATTATATGGTGTTCTAGTTTGAGTTTCTGAGGAGCCTCTATACTGATTTCTATAGTGTTTGAACTAATTTACACTTCTATCAACAGTCCACAGGAGTTCTAGAGGTCTGGTGGATTTGCTATTTGAGTCCTCAATAGGACCCACACAACTTTGAAAAAGGGTTTTGACAAATATTTGGATGCACTTCTCTCTTACCTCACTTGCCTTCCCTAATTATTAGCTGCAGCAATGACAAGCAACTATAGTTACCGGAATGTGCCATGCTATATCATATCCAATATATATTGTTTTTCTTCTTAGAAATAAGTTTTTACTGCTTTGCCTACACATAATTCCTCTCACCCTTCAATATCAAGCTAAGTCATCATCTACTCTGACTCTATAATCATTATCATCACCGCATCTCTTGTACTGTTTGGCAATAGTTCAAATGTGAAGGTCACTTATCCATGTTCAGCAATGAGGACATGTCCCAAAATGAGCCTGGTTCACCTTCCTCCCACTGGAGCATTGTCATAAAAATGGTCTATGGTTGGATTGTTTTTGGAGCCTCCCATAGACAGTAGGGTTTTTTAAAAATAAATATTTATTTATTTATTTATTT
>JAQHUG010000021.1:9971370-10040782 GCA_028555095.1 Dicrostonyx torquatus | reverse complement strand
TTATTTATTATGTATACAATATTCTGTCTGTGTATATGCCTGTAGGCCAGAAGAGGGCACCAGACCTCATTACAGATGGTTGTGAGCCACCATGTGGTTGCTGGAAATTGAACTCAGGACCTTTGGAAGAGCAGGCAATGCTCTTAACTGCTGAGCCATCTCTCAAGCCCTGACAGCAGGGTTTTTAACAGAAGAGATCCCCAGACGCTAGGGGGATCCCCAGTGCCAGCCTGAGAGTGACCCCACAGCCACCCTAGAGCCCAATACTCCATCAGTCACATTAAAGTTTAGTTCTGAAGAGTAAAGGAGATGCAGAGAGGGGAAGGCACAAAGAGTCTGTACCAAAAATGAAAAATAAACAAGTTTAAAGGAAACAAAATCTATATACTCCTATATCTCTCTAAGGTAAAACGGGTAAAGCTGAAGGGCAAACACTAACCAAAACACTAACTTGCTATGCGATACACACCTAGATTTCTGGGAAGAGAGAATTTTAATTGGGAAGATACCTTCCTAAGACGAACCTGCAAGCAAGTCAGTTGCAGGCATTTTCTTGATTAATAATTGATGCTGGAGGACCCAGTTAGTTCACTCTGGATGGTGTCACCCCAGGGCACCGAGGTGGTCTTGGGTAGTATAAGAAAACAGACTGAGCAAGACAGTCAAGCAGGAGGAACAAACCAGTGAGCAGGGTTTCTCCATGGCCTCTGCCTCATTTCTTGACTTGAGGTGGTTCCTGCCATGGCTCCCTTTAATAGGATAGGTAAGGCAAATGAGTCCCTTTAAGTTGTTCCTGACTATGGTGTTTATCACATCAATGGAAACCCTAACTAAGACATCACCCATCAGACCTACAAAGCAATCCCTGACAAACATCAGGACCCACGGTTCCAAAACCCTGCACTGCACAGTGCAGCTCTGCCCTCAGGACCAGCTACTGGATCCTGACCACAGATGACTTGGTAGACCAGCAACTGGAGTCAGGCTCAGTATCTGCATGTTGCCATATCACAGGGACGAAAGCATTTGTGATGAGAAGAGCAAGTTCCATGACTAACATCTTGTACAAATTCAAATACAATTTGATTCTTTAACGTTGACTTCTATATTTTTTAGAAAACATGCTAAGAACATAGAAAATAAGCAGGCACATCTCTAGGGTCTCATTTTTGTTGAAAAGTCATGTTTGACCTGTTCTCTCAGGACTGGGCACAAATCCTGTGCAATGGCATTTATATTTGACCTTTATTCTTCTTGGCACAGAAGCATGTGGCCTTAGCAGACTGTAGAAAAAGGTTTCTGATATTACTGAGAACACACACACACACACACACACACACACACACACACACACACAATCAGAGGCAGGGAGTGAGGAGAAAAAACAAATCTAAGACTGGAGAGGCTTGGATTACACTCTAGGGAACTTGATAGTAACTTTTCACCCACATCCTCTAATCATAGAAAAAACACAAGATAAAAGGTTTTCATTAAAATGTGTGTTTTTTTCCTTTTCCTTTTTTTTTTCTTTTTAAAGAAAAGCATGAATCCTTCAGAGAGCAGAAGCGTTCTGCAGGATATTTTTTTTCTTGGTCCCCACCGCTTCTCAAATGACTTGTCATATGAAGTAAAAACTTCACAGCAGTTGGAGAGGTGGCTCAGGAGTCAAGAGTGCTTTCTCCTCTTCCAGAGGACCTGAGTTCACTTCCCAGCACCCATGGCAGCTGGCTCACAACAGCCTGTAACTCCAGAATCAGGGGACCCATCACCTTCCTCTAGCCTCCACAGACATCTCTTTCTCCTATGGCAGGCATGCATGAATACAAAATAAAAAGTAGCCGGGTGGTGGTGGTGCACTCCTTTAATCCCAGCACTTGGGAGGCAGAGGCAGGCAGATCTCTGTGAGTTTGAGGCCAGCCTGGTCTACAAAGTGAGTTCCAGGACAGCCGAAGGTACACACAGAGAAACCTTGTCTCAAAAAACTAAACCAAACAATAAATAAACAAACAAATAAAAAACAAATCTTAAAAAGACCCCTAGACTCAAACTTTAATTCCCTTTGTCTAGATCATGATTTGCCCCCAGACAGATGTGAGCTTTGTTACCCGCTTGCTAAGCAACACTGGACATTTTTTTTTTTTTTACTCGAAAAGAAAAAATATTTACGTGTATGAGCATTTTGGCTGCATGTGTGCCTGATGCCCACAGTGGCCATGAGAGGGTGTTGGATCGCCTGGAACTAGAGCTACAGATGGTTGTGAGCCACTGTGTTGGTACTGGGAATCAAAACCGTCCTTTGGAAGAGCAGCCAGTGCTTTTCACTGCTGAGTTATTTCCCTGACCCCTGGACAAGTTTACAAGTTTCCTTACCCTCTCTTTCTTTCTCTGTCTCTCTTCAAGAGAGGATCTCTCACTCTGCAGGGCTGGTTGGCCTAAAAAACGCAGTGTAGATCAGGCTGCCTTCAATGTCATAGATCTGCCTGTTTCCATCTTCCTAAGAGATTAAAAGCATGCACCACTAAACCTGCCTTCCTCACCTGCAGTGTGGCTAAGCTTGGGAGGAAGGCTCCTCTCTCCCTCACAACAATGCACGTCATCTGTCCGGGCCCAGGGAAGGCCAAGAAAGCCACAGCTTGAATAGCATAGCCCTTATTTCGAGGCAGCCTGAACTAGTGATGTCATTGGTTACCTAGGAAGCCTTGGCAAAGCCTAGGCCCCAGCCTGCACCATTAAGCTACCCAACCCAGCTATGCTCAAGATGCTAACTGGCCTGACTAGACTTTCCAGTTCCCCCAGATCAGTCATCCCGAGGTTATTTCTGGGGTGTATAGTTATTAAATTATCATATTTTTCAGGATTATATGATGTGGGAGACCCTTCTGTATGCTATGAATATGTCTTATTACCACTGGTTAATAAAGAAGTTGATTTGACCAATAGCCAGGCAGAATACAGCTGGTGTGTTTGTGGGGTGTGTGTGTGTGTGTGTGTGTGTGTGTGTGTGTGTAATCCAAACAGATACAGGGAAAAAGAAACTGGAGTTGGGGAGACAGCGTGTAGCAACCAAAGGGGTAAGATGCCAGAATATTACCCGTAAGCCACAGTCACATGGAAATAGTTTAGTAAAAATGGGTTAATTTAAGTTGTAAGAACTAGTTAATAATCGCCTAATAGGCTAAACAGTCTGTAATATTAATTTAAATTTGTGTGATTACTTGGGACTGGGCAGCTGGGAAACGCAAGCTCAGCCTCCAGTTACAATTGTCTCTTCATTCTTCTCCAGAAGGGTTTTATTCACTTTCACCACATGCAAACAATTCCCCTGGGGCTTTGGCTGCATGTATTTTACACAGTAATGTATTGTACACAGTGATGTAACTGGGTGTGTGCACCACAGCAGGGCAACCCCTTCTCACCTCCGACAATTGCCCTTCCACAGAGCACTTGGCTCAATCTGGCGCCCTCACTCCCCTCGCCTCTCAGACAGGACAGTGGCAGCCAATGCACAGTGTTTGTCCATCAAGGCTCAGCTCACAGTGGGTCTCCAGGGAGCCCTCCGTTAATCCCACTAAGTACATTTTCTCTAAACGGGTCTCCTCAGTTGAAATCCCACTCCATCTAAGATCTGAATATGGCTTCGCTTGCTGGTTTCTGCATTAAATCTAAATTTCATTTCCTTTTCAACTACCTTCCCCACCCCAGGGAGGAAGGAAAAGGAAAAGTTCTCATTGCATTTTATCAAAGAAAGCTGACAGAGCTTATTATAAGGACCAACAAAGAAATGGTCACAGACCTCAGGTCATTCCCTTATCATCCACCATTTCCTCAGAGATTGGGAGAGCCTGGGTCAGCATGGAAAGACTGGACTCCCCACGTCCATTGTGGCCCTTTCTCATGTCTATGCTATCAGCACGCAGCAGGCACAGCTCTTACGATCGAGATTACTTCAAAAGAAATCCAGAGACACTTCCTTACCCGGCAGTCTCTCTGCAGTGTCTTCATAAGGGCATTGTATGTTTCTGTGTCGAAATACAGCCCCTCGTGCATGTCCTGCAGGAAATCCAGGTCCTTAAACGTGGGGTTGGGTTTCTCTCTCTCTTTTCGGGATGCTCTTCGCTTGTAGGTGGAGCCTTTCAGGTCATAGGTCAGGTGCATCCTCATGGCACGGGGCAATACGTTGTTCATCACTACAATTCGGATGTTGATGCCCCCTGACTGCATGCAATACAGCCCATAGAATTTTGGCAGAAGAGTCCTTGGGTTCTGGTTTAAATTCTAGAATGAAAAAGAAAAAAATAAAAAAGATAGCTCTGTATTATATTGCTTGTATGTATGCCTTTGGGGATGACCATTTGGTACTGGATAACCAACTGGTTGCTCAAACTTTTAAAATAACATTTCCATTTATTTGTGTGGGAACATGCAGGTGTGTACATGTCATGGCGTGAATGTAGGTGAGAGCAAAACTTGTGCCTGGAAGTTGCTTTTCTCTTCCACCATGTGGGTCCCAGGGATTGAAGGTAGGACATCGGGCTTGGTGGTAAGTGTCTTCACCTAGCAAGTCATCTCATTGTCCCTTCATGCATGATTTTTATGCATCTAAGAGTCACAAATGAGAGATGTGATATTTTCTGGGACTGACTCAGTTTGCTTAATATGATTATCTCCAGCTGCACTGTTTCCCCCCATAAATGACAGTATTTCACTCCTCTTTGTGGCTGAAAAGAAGTCCCATTGTGTATGTGCACCACATTTTCTTTATCTGCTCCTCTGTTGATGAACAGCTAGAATGGATGGATGCACAAGTGTCTCCGTTGTCTCTAATTTCTTTCTGAATCTGCTCTTGGAATAGCAACATAACCATTCTAAACTCAGAACCATAAAGGCTGAATTAAACACGGACATAATGCTCCAAATTAACTTCATCTAAACACAGGCAAGGACCTGATGGGTACTGCTAGTGACTGTTCTCTAAGGTAGCTAAGGAGAAAATTGGTAGGGAGTAAGTGGTGAACAGTCTAAAACTTAATCCTGCTTGCAAAGCTGTCTTCCTAAACTGTGAGATCGATTTGCAAGACACCTGTAAGACCACACATTCCTATCACTCTCTCCTGTACCAGACGCTACCAGATGAAAACTACAGCTTTAAAAAGCTGAGTGTCACTGGCTATTGTAGAAAGTTACTGTCTTTGATATACTTTAGCTACCTCAAAGATAATTCTGTGCTTATATCCTTTGCCCATTCTTCTGTGTTTCATCACTGCTGTGGTTCTCGACCCATCCTGGGTTTCTATAATTTTCTTCTTCTATATAGTGTAAATATTTTTCTCCTAGAATACGGTCTTTTGTTATAAAAATAGAGAATACATACTGTCTATGCTAGGGTTGCTATTGCTGTGATAAAACATCACGGCCAGAGCAACTTGGGGGGGCATTATTTGACTTCTGTATCATTGTTCATCATCAAAAGCAGGGAGTGAGGGAACTCAAGCAGACAG
Organism: Dicrostonyx torquatus; assembly: GCA_028555095.1. Lineage (NCBI taxonomy): Eukaryota > Metazoa > Chordata > Mammalia > Rodentia > Cricetidae > Dicrostonyx > Dicrostonyx torquatus. The sequence goes on along the minus strand of JAQHUG010000021.1, from coordinate 10,035,284 downwards.
GAACCTAGAGGCAGCAGCTGATGCAGAGGCCATGGAGAGGTGCTGCTTACTGGCTTGCTCCTCATGTTTTTCTCAGCCTGCTTTCTTATAGATTGAACCCAGTACCATCAGCCCAGGGAAGGCACCACCCACAATGGGCTGAGCTTCCCCAACAATCACTAATTGTGAAAATGCCTTACAGCTGAATCTTATGGAGGCATTTTCTCAATTGAGCTTCTTTCCTTTCAGATAACTCCAGCTTATGTAGTTTTGACACAAAACTAGACAGCATGCATACCCATTCTTGATGCATTTTAAGAGTAAGTGGAACATTTAAATAGCTTACTAAAGGGCATATAGCAAAGAATGTGATACAATGGATCATCAGGATGGTGGTACTTTACTTAGTGGGTGAAGGCAGTTGCTGCTAAGCCTTGACAACCAAGGTCTGGTCCCTGAGAATCACATGGTGGAAGGAGGAACAGTCCCATTGGCCCCAATTCTCCCTTCGATCCCCCAATTTGGGGAAAACAACTGTTTTCATTCTTTATATCATTCTATGTGTTCACATAAATTTTATGCCTATTATTTTTGTTATATAAAATGTTCTGTCTATTTCTTAGGCTTTTGTTTAGCAAAGTATCTTTTTTTGTAGCTCAAGGTTTTAAGTTTCTATTTTCTCCAAATTTTTAATAATTTCTGCCATTATATTTGGCCTTACTTCATAAGCAATAAATTTTATGTATGTGAAAGATCTGATGTAGGAATATAATTTCCATTCGCAGATAGCTAAATAGGCTTTCCCTATTGTGTTTTAATCCATCCTAGAGGAATAAATCACACTGTCAAAACACGCATGGGTCTACTTCTCGATACTTAACTTGAACCATTGATCCATCTGATGAAACAGTTATACCACACACCGCTTTAAAAGAATCTCATTTTATTTATTTCTTATCCATGTGTGGGGTGGTAGTGGGAATGTACATGCCATGACAAACGTGTGGAGATCAGAAGACAACTTAGAGAAATGAGTTCTTTCCTTCCATTGTGTGGGTTCCAAGGATCTGACTCAGGCTGTAAGGCTGGTGGTGGCAGCCACCTTTACCCTCTGTGGCATCTCACCAGTCCCTTAGACAACATCTGCAACTACTTACCACTTTAGAGATTTTTGGTACATTGTTTTCCTTCTCGTGTGTGTATGGTTTTGTGTGTGTGTGTGTGTGTGTGTGTGTGTGTGTGTGTGTATGTATGTGTGTTTGGTATATACCTGCTTGTAAATGTGTCTGTATGTATGTGGGCACCTGTGTGTGTGCATGCAGATGGAGGGGTCACATGTTCATATTAGGTGTCTTCTTCAATCACTTTCTACCTTATATTTTGAGGCAGGGTCTCTTGTTTCAACCCAGAGCTCATGGATTCTGCTAGTCCAGCCAGCCTGCTTACTCCACCTCTTACACGCTGGGATCACAGATGGACCAGCATGCTTGCTTGGCACCTACACTCACTTTACATTAGCAAGTTCAAGAAAAATGTATGTATTGTCATTGTCTCGCATCTTTTATAATCTTTAAATAAAAATTTGTGGTTTTCTTCACATTGCTTTCCTTTTACAAAGGACTTTTTGTTAATGTTTTTAAATAATATACAAAGTAATGGATTTCATTGAGTTCTTTTAGCTTTAATTGTAAATTGGACACACCTTGGAGTCAGGTAGGAAAACTTCCACAGGTGAACTTTCTAGATATAATTGGCCTGTTTCATGTCTGCGGGGAATTGTCTTGATGTAGAAGGACCTAGTTCACTGTGGGTGTTACCATCCCCGAGTAGATGACCCTGGACTATAGAAGAAATGTAAGCAAGCCAGCAAGCAACAATCTTTTGAGTTCCTGTTTCCAGGTTCCAGCCTCGACTCCTCCCCAGCCTTCCCTCAATGATGGATTATGACTGGGAGTGTAAGTCAAATACACTTTCTTTCCCCTCCAAGTTGTTTTTGGTTCAAGTGTCTTATCACAGGCACGGACACAGAACGAGAACACACTATAGCACTTGCTATACAACACACACTGTTGTCAGAACTGGGTCATATTTGCACCCTCCCCTCCCCACCTCTGCTGCCCATCTTGCACCCTCCCCTCCCCACCTCTGCTGCCGTCTTGCTGATCTTCCTCCCATCTCAGCCACACTCTCAGGTCAGACAGATTTATGAACATTTGTTTTGAAAGATTTAAGCATTTTAAAGTTTCATTTTTAATTTTTGTTACAACAACTTTTTGTGAACTGATTATTGTTCTTATGTTACACTTACTGCAACTTGTTTCCCAAAGAGAATTCTAACGTCTCCCTATATATTTTAGTTTTTTTAATAATTTTCACCATAAATGACTGCCATCACATGCAGGATCTTTCCCCCTCATAATCTCCTTCACTGTCTTCTAGAAAATGAAATATAAGGGGACTCTACCTGAACATAAATTTATCTTACACTTTGCAACTTGGAAGGACTCTTGTTATTTCAAGAAATTTCTGATTTTTCTCAATGAAATCCATTACTTTGTATATTATTTAAAAACATTAACAAAAAGTCCTTTGTAAAAGGAAAGCAATGTGAAGAAAACCACAAATTTTTATTTAAAGATTATAAAAGATGCGAGACAATGACAATACATACATTTTTCTTGAACTTGCTAATGTAAAGTGAGTGTAGGTGCCAAGCACACACACACACACACACACACACACACACACTGGGGCCAGAAGAGGTTGCCAGATCCCTAGGAGTTGGAGTTATAGACGACTGACTGCTGGGAACCAAACTGAGGTCCTTTGGAAGATCAGCAAGTACTCTTAACCACTGAATCAACTCTCCAGCCCCTGACTGATTTTCTTGAAGATCTTCTCTCGTTGTCAATTGTGTCATAAGAACATTGAGTATACTCTCCTCTGTCCCAGAGACTTCTCACGAAGTCACCCTGAGATTCCAACACAGTTATGACAAGGGCCTATAATGACAGGGCTCCTCCTCTATTATTCCTAGAGAGAGGACTCTTGCTCCCTCAGATTTTACATGTCTCCACTCCCCATCCCTTTGAGACAGTGTCTTATTCTGAAGTACAAGCTGACTGGAATTACTGGCCTTGAACTTAGAGTAATTCTGCCTCAGTCCCTCAAGTGCTTGATAAGAAGCTTCTAATTGATAAACAGAGCCTATGTGTGCCTTTATTTATTTATTTATTAGAATGTGGCCTTTTGGCAGAGGCCGAGTCACTGGGGCTGGGCTTTGAGGTTTCAAAAGTCAATGCCAGGTACCCTCCCTCTCTTTTTTTTCTCCCTGTTGCCTGCAGATCAGAATATAAAGCTCTCATCTACTTTCTATCTGCTTTCCACTACGATGAACACACACTAACCCTTTACAAGTGTAAGCCAGCTCCCAATTAAATGTTTTATAAGAGTTGCCTTGGTCATAGTGTCTCTTCACAGCAATAGAAAAGAAACTAAGACAGCCTGTTCAACCAATGGTCCTGAAATCCCGCATGCAGCATGTATAGATCAGGTGCTGGTGTACAGTGTAGGAACCTCTGGTAGCTGACCTCTGCAACTCGCTCTCTCTCTCTCTCTCTCTCTCTGAGTCACTTGCCCTCTTCCCCCCAGTTTATCATTGCCTTATTTATGCTCTGTCAACAACTATGGTGTCTAAGGTTGCTATAAGGATTAAAGGACTTAATGGGAACGAGACTCAAAGCCTTGCTTAACCAGCACAGACAGTCAATGAATGTCACCACTGACATAATGACTGCTGCTGGGTACAAAGAGCAGTACTTCCTATCCCTTCCTTGATCACCACAAAGACACTGTTTCCCAGCTTCTGAAGGACAAGGGAGCGAAGATTCAGCAGCAGCTTTGCCTACCAGGGCCATAGTGAGGTGATGACTGAGCTGCACTTAAACCTAGGATGGTGACAACAACCATGCTTCAGGACTCGGCTTTCACACCATTTTCTCTTTTGATACAGGGTCTCTCAGTGTATTCCAGGATGGCCTTGAAATCATGATCCTTCTGTCTAGGCCTTCCAAATGCAGGGATAACAGGTGTGCACTACTAAGTTTGGCTATCACTTCCTCTTAGAATCAAAAATTATTATTATTATTGTTAGCATGTATATATGTATATGATCTGTGGGCACACACATGCCATGACCAGAGGACGATCTTGCGGAGTTGGTTTTCTCCTTCTACCATGAGAGTCCTAGTGACTGAACTCAGTTTACCAGGTTTGTGTGGTAAATGCTTTTAACCCACTGAGCTCTCTTGCTGGCCTCTGGTTATTACTTCTAAAATCTATCCAAGGAATGCTACAACATAATCTAAATGCAAAGGAAGGAAAGCCTGCAGGAACAAAGCCCTCCAAAGAAAGGAATAAATCCCAAGGCAGAAACTGTAGCTGTGAGCAGTCCCTTACCATGTAATATCCCGGCAGCAACTTCTGCAAGAACTCTGCTTCCTTGTGCTGAACGGTTTTGATGATAAATTCATCATCGCTGGTCACAAAAAACAAGGATCCACTGGCTCCAGGATTTGACAGTTCTATCAGAGGTTCATTACAGATGGAGTACTGAAAAAGTTAAAAAAAAAAAGAGTAAACACACACACAGAATCAGTTTGTGTATGTATGTGCATATTTATATAAATCCTTATTTATGTATTCATAGTGCTGGACTGAACCCAGGACCTTGTCAGGCTTGGTAGATGTTCTCCAATGAGCCATAATGTTCACTCCTAGGCAAACATTTAAAGCAAACTTTTGGAGCCGGGGAGAAAGTAACTAGGCAAAGTATTTGAAAGCATGGGGATCTGTATTTGGATGATCAGCAGTCATGTATAAAGCTGGGTGAGATGGTTTGCACTTGGTACTGGGGTGGCTGAGACAGGAACACAGATCCCTGGAGTCTTGCAGAATCAGGCAGTATCAGTGAACTTCAGTTTGGTGAGAGGTCTTGTTTTAAAATAGGCAGAGATGAACAGCAGAGGGAAACATCTGACATTGACGCCCCATATATGTGGCTGCACGTATAAATGTGTATACAAAAACATGTAGACATGGATACACCACACACACACAAAATTAAAGTCTACTTTTTGTTTGAGATAGGGTCTCCCTATGTAGGTCGAGATGATCTCAAACCGATGCTCTTCCTGCCTCCACCTCACCATTGCTGTGATTATAGGCCTATGCCACCATGCGTGGTGAAAGTACCCTTGTTTTAAGTGTATGCTTGCATGTGTGTGTGTGTGTGTATGTGTGTATGTGTGCATATGTATGTGTGTCAGTCAAAGAAGAACCTTGGGTACCATCCTCAAAAATGCTGCCCAGCTTTTTTTTTTTTTTTTTTTGAGACAGTCTCTCATTGGTTTGAAGCTCATTAAATAAAATAATTAACAAATTAATAAAAAATTAAATAATTAGGCTAGACAAACTGGCCAGTTTTCCTTGTGAGATCTTTAAACAGGAACACACAGAAGATGCTCTGTCCGCAGCATACCCATAAAGCCACAGCTGAAGTGTGAGTGCCCATGCATAGGCATCACTTCAACACAGAACCTCTCTCTTCACTTTCCTCTGCTCCCCCAGGGGACACTCTCCATTGCCACTGACTTTACAGAGGATGATGTGACTCCGGGGCTATAGGTGTGTCTCATTATAATTGGATTCCAGCCTCTGTTCCCTCCTTTCAGCCAGGTAGGGACCCTTTAGCAGTATAACCCCACAGAGCAGAAAATCACTAAATCACGGGGCCTCTACCTTTTGCCTTTCCTCTATTGCCTTATCTTTGGGGTGAAACGCTATTTTTCCTGTTCCCCAGGCCAGAACCTTGGTGACTAGCCTTGACACTTCCTATTTCCTCATCTGTGTCCAGGTATGTGATCCTGCTGGCCTCCTTCACAAGATATCTCCTGCCAATACCCCAGGTTCAGTGATTTTTATCAACCTCTCTCTGGCCTCTAGGGCATGCTGCTGGGCTCAACTGCAACTCTTACCCCACCTAGTGCCCTCTCCTCTGGAAACCAGGGATCTTTCTAAAGATAAATCTGATCTTGACCTTCACTGCATCACCTTTCCCCATGGCTCCTGATGGCATGTTCATGACCACAAGTGGCCCAGCGCTACTTCCCAGGAGTCTCACTCATCAGGTCTTCCCCAAAGCTCTGTTCTCATCTTCTCAAATGTGACATGAACTCTAGATTCCAGGCCTTTTTGCTGTATTTCTGTAGTGTTGGGGGTGGAAACTGAGTCTTCATGCAATGTTCTACCACTGAGTTACATCCTTAGTTACAGCCTGAGATAAGGGTCTGGCTTCACTTTCTTGCATGAGGATAACCAGGTTCTTTTTGATATTTTGTTCTACTTTTATTTTATGTGTACGAGTGTTTTGCATGAATGCATGGCTGTGCACCACATACATATAGTATCTGTGGAGTCCAGAGGACGGTGATGGATCCCCTGAGACTGGTGTTACAGATGGCTGTGAGGTGTCAAGTGGGTGCCAGGAATTGAACTCAGGTCCTCTTCAAGAACAGCCAGTGCTCTTAACCACTAAGCTATCTTTTCAGGACCCAAATAACCAGTTTTACCGACACAACTAATAGAAGAGACAGTTGTGTGTGTGTGTGTTGCATTGTTGTTGAAAAATCAACCTGCAGAAGATGTGACGGTTTGTTTCTGACCTCTTTATTCCATTGGTTACTCATTATCTTATTCCATTGGCTCATGAGTCTGCATCTCCTTCCCAGAACCACATTTCTCTGTTTAATATAGTGTCAGAACACATGAAATCATATCTTGAAGATGTAGGTAGCTAAAAACAAGGTTGAAAACTCCTTAAAACTTTTTGTAAATATCTAGTTTCCCAACACATGAAAGAAAGCAGGTAATGGGGGGGGGTTGGAGAGAGAGAAACAGACACAGAAAGAGAGACAGAGAGACAAAGACTAATAGAAATGACTAAGGCAGTCTGTAGATGTCACCTTTTACATCATCTTGCTTTGACAGCATCATATGCAAGGAAAATACATTTTGCAAGAAGAGGAAGAAGCAAGAAGAAAGAAGTGTTTATTTCTAAGCCACTGGCAACTCCCATTTTTCACCCCCTCGACTGGCTTTTATTTTATTTTGATAAAAATAAAAGTCTTGCTGTATAGCCAAGGATGAATGCTGGCCACTCCAAGCTGGCCTAGCCTCTTGATACTCTTGCTAAGCATCAAAAAAGCTTAAGTCCTCACCTGCATGCTGAAGAGAGGTTGGGAAAACACAATAGCCATCAGACTGTAGACGAGAAACTTCTTTAACCAAGAGGAAGCAGAAGAACATGCCATGCCTAGTCATGTGTGGAAGCAAAGTATTCCCATGGATTGGGGGGTACAGTGGACAGGGCATGAGTGGATTAATTGATGTTTGTAAACCTGTGGCTCTTCTACTTATAAGTTATGTGACACTGAGTGACTAAGCTGGAGGTTCAGAAAACCCTCCAAAATGAACATAAAAATATGAGTGGATATGGTGGTACATGTCTTTAATCCCAGCTCTTAAGAGGCAGAGTCAGGTGGGTCTCTGTGATTTCAAGACCAGATGGTCTTCAAAGACAGCTCCAGGCTTGTCAAGGCTACACTGTGCGAACTTATCTCAAAACAAAACAAAATGTAATTTTGAAAGCAGCTGAAATACTTTAAGATGAATGCTCTTGAGACCCCTGGCAGAGTAAATTCTTATTACAACCATTAACAATAATTTAAAATTAATAATAATTTAAAATTATTATTACATGACGATATGTAGTTGAATGTGGTACCAAGCCAGTGCACACTTTCTCTGGGCAAGAAAGAACTTGTTCTACCCAGTATGTACTTTAGATAAATACCTAGAGATGTTATCACCAAATACAATTCTAACATCCTGACAGAAGAAAGAAGGCTGAGTCTTAATATAATCATGAATGCAAGACCCTGCTGTGGATCCCAGGCTCTTATGAAAAATAAAGTCAGATCCCAGACTCTAGAAATTCTGACTTTATTTACTGCAACTCAATTGCCCATAGATCTCCCCATGAGAAGGAATAAAAATTACAAGAGTATAAAAGAAAAGAACAGAAAGCTCAAATAGAGAAATCATGGGGCAATATTAGAGAATCTGTATGGAAGTACACATGAGACCCACACAAGCTCAAGGTAAACAAAATCTTAGCATAGAGCAGGGAAATGGACAAGAAATCCCACTGCTAGCTAGGGAATCATTGGTAGTAGAAACTGAATGGGGTATCGTGGGACACCTCAAAGTTGGGTGAGTAGGAAGGGGAGGGCAGAAAGGTATTTATGGAAGGAGCTGGGGAGGAAGTGAATATATTCACAATACATTGTATGAAATTCATAATAAAACTATTGTTTAAAACAAAAGAGAGAAAAATCTGTCTGGAAAAACCTAGATTCAGACTGAAATCTCTCTCCCAGTAAAGTATCAAAATTCTCTATAAGCACTGACCTATTATGGGGGCAACTTGATCAGTTCTTTGTCAGATACTCTTTCAGTAGATAATTTATAAAAGACTACGGATAGGCAGTTGTCCTATTTTGGTAACGTTTTGAGTTAACATTACTGATGGCACACCATCAGCATGTACGTGACCAAGACTACGACACTAGATGGGAATATGATTTCCACTCCAGAACTCGAGAGATTCATTCCCATGTTCTCAGCAACTTCTAAAGCTGATTCCAAAGGACACAGAGAATTTAACCAGCTGTGATCAACAGGTCTCCATGTGCACTCCTGGGCTCTACGTGCCTCCCAGGCACGCTTCCTTTGGGAAAGCCGCTCGAATGTGAGCATCTTCTCGTCTCGGTTTTCTGCAAGGCCTCCCTGCTATACCGGCCGGAGAGAAGGTATATCCCAACGGGGCTCTGCCAAGGCAAGCTAACAATGTAAAGTTGTACCACACGGCACAGACGAACTCGCCTCCTACTCCCCTGATGGTGTACAACACTCAATTTGCTTTCGCTTTTACTGGTGGAGGTAAGCCTAAACATTTCCCATGAGTGACTCCTATGAGTTACATTGGATTTGTGAAAACCTGGAGGGGAAGGAAAGAGCAAGCAGCTTGTCCCTGAAGCAGAGACGGACATGCCCAGGGCCTCTTGGGTGGGAGATGCTCGTCTAGGAACAAATGAGGACGAGTTCACAGGGCTATGAACTTGGAAGCGCTTCATCCTGTTGCCTCCCTAGCCAAATTATACACGCATAGACTTGAAGCTTGTAATCAGCAAGCACATGGTGAATTTTAATAAAACTGAGGACACAGATACAATAATTCTGGCAGAAATCCCGACATCAGGGCACGAAACCAACAGGGATGCGATTTCAAATCTATGGAGCTGGCAATCACTCATTAACGGTCTCTTCTGTCTTTCTCTGCTTCCAGCCACACATCTTCATGGTGTGGGTGTCAATAGCCCCACTTGCCAGATGCCAGGATGTGGTATTTGTGTCACATCCTTTCTTTCCTTACAGAGACCTTTCTAAGACATGCCCATTTGTCTTCTGTGCTTTATTTGAGCTTAATGGCTTCAAAATGTGCCTCGCAAGATGGAGTGGACTTCTTTAGGGTGTGTTCTTCAGGATGGACCATCGCGGTGTGATGGGTGGAGAGAGGCTACCTGAGGACTAAGCTTGCTGTCTGTGGCTTGGTGGGCGAGGAAGCTAGGACTAGTGGAAAGAGTCTCCTGAGCATCTGGAGACGAGTAGATAGACGAAGACTTTTGAAACCATTGGCGTAATCTCCCAGACTCCTTTGTAAGTTCTCCTACTCTATGAAGAATACTTTCTGGTTTAAAGACTCATTCAAGAAATGTGGGTAAGTTATGTGGGAAGTTGTTCAGAAAAGAACTTTTCAAAACAGAGCAACTGTGTGTGACTGGAAATGAGCAGAGTGAGCTTTCCTAGGCTGTGAGGCAATGGGCACAGCAGGGCTGAGATGAGCACCCATCTTGTGACATTATACCCAGGGCTGTGACAGATGCCTGTATTAACAGTTCTGTGAACTGCTATGGTGTTTCTTTAGTTGGTCAGATGTTTAGAAATGTCCAGAAGGAAAAGCCACTAGTTTCTAGTGTATGGCCCAAGGGACAAGAGTGACTTTGCCCTTTTCATTATGAAACCCCACTGGGTTCCCTAAACGTATTTTCTGAGAGGCATTGACCTTCAGTTATTAACAAATGATCAGAAACCCAAGAATGCTCCCTAACATGCCTCCAGAACAGGCACATGTGCTTGAGTTGGGAGTGACAGGGACAGGTGCTAGTATTTTAGAGGGACAGAGAGGCAAAAAGAGCTACTGGGACTTGCAGAGGCCAGGATGCCCAGAACCTTGATAAGAACCTTAGTCCTGCATCTTATGTCACTGGGAAGAAATCAATACTTTCTGAGCTGGAAAAGAGCTGCCAATAACCCTGTTGCTCTGAGTCTGGAACCCATTTAAAAGCCAGAGGCAGGGGTGTCTGTCTGTAACCCCAGACTCCTTCAAGGAGACTGGAGAACACTCCAGTGGCTCACTGGACAACTAGTGCATAGCAACTAGAACATAGCACAGGGGCAGACAAAAGACCCTTCTCCATTCAAGGTCGTTCTCTGACCTCTACACATGGCCTCACACAGAAATACATGTGTGTAAACATCACATACACACATACACATACATTGTGGCATGTGCATGGCCTCACACAGAAATACATGCTTGCAAACATACACATACACACATACACAAATAAATGGTTAAAATCATTACTTTTTTTAAGTGCCAACTAAAGAGATGGGTTTTCATTAGCATGGAACAGATACCAGTTTTGAATTTCATTCTTTATGTCTTATCCATATTATAAGATACATTCAGAACCTTCTATCACCAGTGACAAACACTGCCTGCTGTACCACCCCTGAAAAGCAGCACTCCAGATCTCACCAGAGTCTTACTGAGAGCATCCAGAATGGGAAAACAGTGGATTTTATCTGGCATCCTTCCTATGGCTCTTTTAAAAACAGCTTTTGAAAAGCCCCTAGGTGTTAAGAGTGATAAATTATGAGGTAAGCCAACCCCTCTCAATAAAAACTGGGCTGTGGCCCTCTGAATGGGGATGAGACACACCTGAGGGTGGCATTGTGCATCACACAGAGCCTATTGTGTCTGCTGCTGTGCCCAAGAGAGGATAGAGAGAAGAGACAGAGCTGAAGCCAGAGTATGTCTATGTACATGTGAAAATAGCTTAAAAAGAGACTGCAGGGCTGGGCAGTGGTGGTGCACACCTTTAATCCCAGTACCCGGGAGGCAGAGGCAGAGGCAGGTGGATCTCTGTGAGTTTGAGGTCAGCCTGATCTACAGAGCAAGTTTCAGGATAGCCAGGGATATACAGAAAAATCCCTGTCTTGAAAAATCAGAAGAGGGGGCAGGAAGAGGGAAGAGAGAGGGAGAGGACTGCGGGAGGAGATGTGGAGAACAAATCTAGGGAACTTTCAGGTCAAGGTGAAATGGTTGTGGGCCAAGGCAGGTCTGAGATAAGACCATCAAACAGAATCTACTCAGTAAAACTCCCAAGTCTTTTAAATTAATTATAAGGTATCTGTTAGGGTAATTATTCAAAATAGTAATACCTCAGTTATTTAAATATTAGCCACACAGCCAATTTTTATAGCTATCTGTTAAGAACCATGGCATCAAATTGCATTTTTGAAGCCAAATATGTAAACATTAAAAAACTTGGAACGTTTACTATGTTCCCGAGGTTTCTAAGAGACAGTCACTTGCCACTGCTGCTGTTCAAGATAGCACCATGCATTCTGTAGAAAGGAAAATGATAGGCTCTTACCAAGTAATCATCAGGCTTGATACCGAAGAGCTCTCGGAAGTACCGGAAGGCCAGCGGAGCATAGGTCTTAAACCTGAAGTCTGGGTAGTGATGTGCCGGGGTCAGATTGCTACCTTCACTGCAGTTCAGTCATAAAGAAGACACACAGAAAGAACATTAGCAAAGACAATTTTGGCTTCAAATCCTAGCTCTATTATTTCTGGGCTAATTTTATCTCTAGGGAAAACAAATACCCTCTGCTCGTGGGTATCACAATGGCCAATGGCCCTGGGGTAGACACATGGCAGGCTAATGGGCCACTCCACACAGGCCTTCCCTGCCAATCGTGGGGTGCGGTAGATATTCTTCCTCTCCCCACTTTTCCTTCCTTGGAAAATTATCACAGTTTCTAATGAAATTACGCTACAATAATGTTCTAATGAGACCCCCAGCCCCATCTGGACCAATTAAAGTACTTCTTCATGGTGAATGTTGGATACTGGATAAGTATCTATAACTAGGAACATTGGAAATAATTTTTAAAAGGATCTATTTATTTCAATTATACGTGTATGAGTTTTTTTTTTTTTATTTGAATGTATGTTTTTGTGCAGTGCCCTCACAGACCAGAAAAGGGTGCAGTTCAGATCCTCTGAAACTAGACTTAAGGAGTTAGGAGTTGTCATGTGGGTGCTGGGAATCGAACCAGGGTCTTCTGGAAGAACAGTCAGGGTTCTTAGCTCCTGAACCATTTATCCAGCCCTCCCTGTGAATCATTTTTTTAAAATATCTTATGATCTGGAGAAAAGAACTATCAATCTCCATCTCAAAGTAAATTGCTTATAAATGGTCACTGGGCCATTTTTCTCTTTGGGGTTTAAAAAAACCTTTAATTTATTATTATTATTATTATCATTATTATTGTTATCATCATTATTATTGTGTGTATTTGTGTGCACACAAATGATGTATATATGTGTACGCATGTAGCATAGCATATATATGAAGTCAGATGACAATTTTGTGGGGCTGGTTCTCTTCTTCCATCTTCATGTGGGTTCCAGTATTTGACTCAAGGTGACAGGCTTGTGTGGCAAACACCTTTACTAACAAAGCCACCTTGTTAGCCCCTCCCTTTGGGGTTTGAAACAGATATTCACTTTGAAATGCAAACTGGCCTAAAATTCACTACGCAGAACAAATGACTTTGAACTGCTGATCCCCTTGTCTTAGCCGCGCCAGTGCTGAGCATCAGGTGTGCCACCACTTTCAACTCATGAATGGTTGTTGTTTGCCTAAGCAAGCATGGCTGAATGTCCCTAATCACGCACGACGGCCTGCCAACACAGCCAAACATTTCCTCCGTCCACATTTTGCAATTTATGAGGGGAAATGCATTCAGCTGTATGTCCCTTGGGATGACTTCAGAATTTATGTGACATGTAATAATTTACAAATGTCAGCCCAGGAGAAATAAGAGTTAAAAGCCAGGAGAATCAATATGAACTCTGACCTCCTCCCTCTCGACCATTAGCAAGTAGGAAGAATCACAATGCCTGCTTGGAAGGAGGCTGCTGTCAGTGGGCTCAGAGTGTGGCCTGTTTCTTATGTCTCAGGCTCCTGCTTATGTTTCTAGCTCCGGCCTTCAAAGCTCTGCACTCTATTAGGGCGGGCTCCTCCCGCAGTCAGAGGAAAGATGAAACGCCTGCTCCTTTCATCACTTCCCTTCATTCTCTGGTTAGCACGTCCACGTAAGGAGCTGGATGCTTTGCAGTTGCGCTGCTGCATTTAGCTTGCTTTGCTTTTGGTTGATTCTGCGCTTCTTGTGTTGTTCACCTCGGCTTCCGCTATTTATAAGTTTCCTAGGGAATAGCAACTTGATTACTATGCTCAAGTCCCGAATGGTATCAGATAGATAGTCTTACGTTTCCTTGGGAACGAGACAGACAGGAATGAATGCATACATGCAATATATGTGCATGTACAGCAGTGTAGCTCAAGGAAGGCGAGGTGAACGTCGTTCCCTTTGGAAAAATATTTTTGTGCGCTGTGTTGTGTGGCATATGTACTTGTTATGTGAGTGTTTGTATGTGCACATATGTGTATGTATGTGCATGCATACACATGGATGTTGAGGCCAAATGCTGACATGTGGTGTCTTTCCTCAATTGTTCTTCCCTTTATTTGAGACAAGGTCTGTTACTAAGACTGAATCAATGCAGCTATGCCAGCTGGCCACAGAGCCTCATGGATTCCCCTGACTCTTTTTCTCCATTGCTGGGTTACAGGCTACTGTGTTCAGCCAGGTAATTCACGAGGTTGGGATGATGTTTACCCTTTACGCTCAGCTTTGGAAACACAGCTGTCAGCCGAGACCATCACCAGTGACAGCATTTCTTATAGAGGAGAAGAAGGAAAAGCGAAGCTTTTCATGGGCAAAGAGGACAGAAACCCTTCCTCAGACCAGTGTGACTGAGAGAAGAGAGAGAGAGAGAGAGAGAGAGAGACAGAGACAGAGACAGAGAGAAGAGCTTTCTCTTCTCGGAGTCAGTCACCTGGGCTCAGGTCCTGCTCTTACCATCTATTTGTGGGTTAAGTACTTCATATAACAAGAGCATTTCTTTTTTTCCTCCCTCCCCCTCTATGGGATTATTTTATTGTAATCTACAACATCATAGTTATGTGGCCACGCCCAAAGTGGGCCAGTATCTGAAGGAGTTCCCACAGCATCCCCTTCCTTTCTTTCTTTCTTTCTCTTTTTTTCTTTTTCTTCTCTCTCTCTTTCTTTCTCTCTCTCTTTCTTTCTGTGTGAAAGGTAATAAGAGTAAACTAGCCAAGTAAACTAGCGCACACCTTTAATCCTAGCACGCAGGAGGCGGAGGCAGTCGGATCTCTATGAGCTAAAGGCCAGCCTGGTCTATAGAGTGAGATCCAGGACAGCCAGAGCTACACAGTGAGACTGTGTCTCAAAAAAAAGGTCAGCTAAAATTATAATTGTATACATTATATGTCAAATAAATAAAACCATGCTTAGTTTATAGCCGGTACCGAAGTTTTGCTTTCCATTGCCACCTCAGGCTCACGATCTTATGGTACAAATGTTATAAAAAAAAACTCTTCCTTCTCTATCCTACCAGTAATGAAAACTTATCTAGAGCATTCCATCAGGGTGCTGGATGCTCATGGTTTTTTACTTATTGTCTTTGATTTTGGAAGACCATGTAACCAGACACTGGACAGGCCCTGTTATATATACCTGAGATCTTAAATGTCCAGGCCTTTTCCTATCTACAAAATGAAATGATCCGTAGAATAAATACATGTTATCTAAAAATAGCTTTGAGCAATTTCAAAATAAAAAGGAACACAATGCATTTGGTTGCTAAGGGCAACCGATTCTGTTGCTTCAGAGTGGAGGTAAATTAAAACAGCTTGTGAGGGGCTGGAGAGATGGCTCAGTGGTTAAAAACATTAGCTGCTCTTGCAGAGGACCCAGATTCATCACCAACATGGTGGCTTACAACCATCTCTAACACAAGTTACAAGGGATCTGACTTTCTCCTCTTCTGGCCTCGGAGGGCATCGGGCATGCAAGTAGTACACAGACAAATATGTAGGAAAATGGCAATACATATAAAACCATGTTAAAAATAAATTAAACAGCATGTCACTACAAGCAATTAGTTCTCTAGGATGGAGGTAAACTCATGATTTAGAGATACTAGAGACCTCAGAATGGTTCAGTTGCTTACAGCCAGAGCCTGTGCTGGTCACTTACCCTGAACCACATCCTCAAATGAGCTGAATCAATATATGAATTGCTATTTTTTGTTTGTTTTTTCAAGACAGGGTCTCACTATGTAGCTCTAACTGTCCTGGAGCTCACTACGTAGAATAGACTAGTCTCCAACTCAGAGATCCGTCTGCTTCTGCCTCCTAAGCGCTGGGGTTAAAAATGTGTGCTACTATGTCTGGTTATTGACTTGCTATTTTTTACACACATACACACATACATCTGTGAAACCATAGTCACAATCAAGATACTCAATGTATTCATCACTTTGTGGGGTATTTTGGCTGTTGTGGTAATTAGGTTATTATTACTGGTAGGGCCTGGGGCACCCAGTCTAACACAAAGAGTTTTCTAACCTGAAACAACACCTGTGAGAAACACTGGGGCAGACTGCTGCAGGATATTTGATCATACTGTATGAAGATGTGTCTGTACTTCCTTCACTTGACTAAGACATCACCTGATTGGTTTCATAAAGAGCTGAGTGGCCAATAGGTAGGCAAGAGAAGATAGGTGGGACTTGGGGGAGAGAGAGGAACTTGGGGGAAGAATCTGAGAGGTGGGGATTTGTCAGAGAGGTGCAGAGAAGTCGGATGTACAGAACGGAGGAGAGGTATCAAGCCACATGGCAGAATATAGATTAATATAAATGAGTTAACGTAAGTTTTAAGAGCTAGTTGGGAACAAGCCTAAGCTAAGGCCAAGGTTTCATACTTAGTAAGAAGTCTCCATGTTCGGGAGCTGGTGGTCCACAGAAAGCTCATTTATAGGGGTCCTTTGCGAAACTCATGAAGACACTGAGTCCAGAGAGGTAACTGAGGGACCTACAACATAAACTTATTTGTCTTCATGTAATTGTATCTAGGATGCCTAGGTCTTTAAAAATAAACAACAAGCTGGGCGGTGGTGGCGCACGCCTTTAATCCCAGCAGAGGCAGGTGGATTTCTGTGAGTTTGAGACCAGCCTGGTCTACAAGAGCTAGTTCCAGGACAGGCTACAAAGCTACAGAGAAACCCTGTCTCGAAAAACCAAAAAAAAAAAAAAAGTACTGTGATGTCTTATTGATATATATATTTTTTTATTTATTAGGTATACAATATTCTCTCTGTGTGTATGCCTGCAGGCCAGAAAAGGGCACCAAACCCCATTACAGATGGTTGTGAGCCACCATGTGGTTGCTGGGAATTGAACTCAGGACCTTTGGAAGAGCAAGCAATGCTCTTAACCTCTGAGCCATCTCTCCAGCCCCTGTCTTACTGATATTTAAAAGCAATACTCTGAAGTGGTAGGTGTTAAATGTGACCATAGATTTCTCTAAGTAAGGGATGAAGCCTGCTTCCCCAGGGGTGTGGCTGGTCTGCTGTTCACAGAGTTGATAATTGGAGAACAAAGACCTAAGTCTAAGTATTTGCAACTTTAGCTTCCCGCTCAAAAAGAAAAAGGTGAAAAAGCCACCATCTTCTCCGCACAAAGATGCCACCCAAAAGTCTTGTCCAAAGTCACTCAAGAACAGAAGGGGCACACATACAGTGGGCTCTCTTCATAACCACAGAATCAACCAATTATGGATTTAAAGGAGTTTTCAAAATTCTATCCGTATTGAACATAGATAGACATTTTTCTTGTCATTATTCCCTGAATGGCGCAGTAAGCAACTGTTCACAGTGTAGTAGATAGCAGGGAGGGCTGGTTAGATGGCTCAGTGGGTGACAAAACCTAAAGACCTGAGTTCGATCCCAAGGCTGTACATGGTAGAAAGAGAGAACTGATTTATCCATGGTGTTGCGGGATATTTGATCACACTGTGTGAAAATGTGTCTGTACTTCCTCACCTACCTAAGGCAATATCTGATTGGTTTAATAAAAAGCTGAATGGTCAATAGCTAGGCAGGAGAAGATAGATAGAACTTTGGGCAGAGATAGGAATTCTGGGAAGAATCTGAGGCGTAGGGGAGGGAGATCTCACTAATAAGATGCAGAGGAATTCAGATACGGAACTGAGGAGAGGTACCGAGCCACATAGCAGAATGTAGATTAATATAAATGGGTTAATTTAAGTTTTAAGAGCTAGTTAGGAACAAGCCTAAGCTAAGGCCAAGATTTTATAATTAATAAGTTTCTATGTTATTATTTGGGAATTGGAGGCCCAAAGAAAGTTCAACTATAGTGGTGCACGTACATGCATTCATACACATTCATTTTTATTACTTTTATTTTGTGTGTGTATGTATGTATGCGTGTGTGCATGAACAAGCTCATGTGCACCCGTGTGCACACATGTGCACCATGGTGTGAGGGTAGGTCAGAGAACAACTTTTGAGAGATGGCTTTCTCTTATACAGTGTGAATGATCCTAGGGATCAAACTCAGGTAGTCAGGCTTAGCGGTAAGTGCCTTACCCACTGAGCCATCTCACCAGCCCATGTATCTGATTTTAAACAATTTATGACAAATGTATGAATAGCTTTGGTGATTTTTACATACATGGTGTCAAAAATAGCAGCATTATTAAGTCAAAGTCATCATGAAATACAACTTATTGGCTTAATTCAGATGTAAGATGATCTGTGGTCCCTTCAGTCCATTCTTTAATTAATTAATTATTTTTAAGAAGATTTATTTGTTTTTATTTTATGTGTATGAATGTTTGCCTGTATGCATGTGTGTGTATTATATATTTTATGTCTATGAATGTTTGCTTGGTGTGCTTGGAGGCCAGAAGAGGATGTTGAATCTATTGGGACTGGAGTTATAGATGGCTGTGAGCTGCCATGGGGGTGCTGGGAACTGAACCCAGATCTTCAGCAAAAGAAACCAGTGCTCTTAACCACTAAGCCATTTGTGCAGCCCCAGCTCACTCTTTTAAATTAGGCATTAAATTAGCAAAATCTTGGTACCAGCACTGATTGATGGAAGCTCTCTCAAAACACGTGGCAGATTTACTTGGAAATTCTTTTACCCTCATCCACCAAATCCCATGATCCTTCTGCACATAGTCTTCCAGGTACCCGTTACAACTAACTGCAGCTGACCCATGGAGGCCACTCATTGTCTCCACAGGAGAAATGCAGGACATTCTCAAGCAATAACATGGTGGAGCCACAGGTCCCACTCCCACACTCTCCACTACATGTGGACATGCCTGTGGTAGAAAAGTTCTTCAAAAGAAGGATGCCACTGTGAAGTTTCCTCAGCATGGAATCATTTCAAATGCCAATGTTCTTACCTGGGCAGGAACACGCTCTCCACCACATAAAAGTCTTGCATGAGGACATCACGCTCTGGCTTGGAAGTGAGGTTCCCCACTGTGTATCCTATGCCCAGCTGAATAGCACCTTTAATGGCCGACGATGCGGTCTACAAAGGAAACACAGAGTGCCGTGTTAGCCTCGAGGGTTTTGATCAGGGGTAGAGGCAGCAAACTGGAGGGCGAGGCTACTTTCTCCTTCTTGTTCCCAAATGGCAGGAAACTGGGGCTTAGTAGAACCTATTCAGGATCCTTCTCCATGTGTGATTTCTCGTACTGACTGTGGAATGTCCCCCAGAGGCTCATGCATTTGAACACTTGGCCTCCGTTTCTATTTTGGAAGGATGTAGAACCTATAGAAGATGGACCCTGACTGGTGGACATTGGTCATCAGGAGGCTCATATTCTGGTCCTGCTTCAGGTCCCTTTTTCTGTGCCTGTCTACTTGTAGATGAAGAGTTCCAGTATATGTATCTAGCAGCACACACTGGTTCCTCTGTTCTCTCACAGCCACGATAACTGTCATGAGTCCTCTGAAACCAGGAGTCAAAATAAAGTTGCCTCGGCCAGGCATTTTGGTCACCATGAAGAAAAGTAAATGATGCACCATGAGATTATTTTTGTATGTGTGCATCTTTCATAAAAAATGCACCTAAGGTTAAAAGGTTAAAATCTCTACCTTTATTACACTAAAAATTTAGAAACTCCATGGAGCACTTTTGATAAGGAGCATTATAGTTTCTACCCAAAGATCAATAGTATAGTTGGATTTGTTAAAAAAAAAAATCTCCCCTCCCCGCCCCAGCGTACTTGTGGATCAGTAAGAATATTTTCTCTACATAAGACATGGTAGAGAAAAAAAAACATTATCAGTTTTTGGTGTTCACAGATAATTTAATTTTGAAAGTTGCCTACTGGCCCTGGCAATGATCTATAACTAAATTTTTCTTCATTAATCTGTGATAAAAGATATAGCATTGATATGTAATAAAAGATGAAGCATCAGGACACCAATGTTTTCAATTTGCTACTTTCAACTATCTTAATAATGAAACAGAGATGCTATTAATTGGAGAATAACTACCTTGTATACATGTATACACAAATGTGTGCATGCATGTACATGGTGATAGTTTTCTTTTTTTATATGTGTGGTGCCCAAAATCTTAAAATCTCTATCAATCTATGCATATATGTGATCTTAATAAAATAATAGAATAAACAATAATAATAGAATAGAATGATTCAATTTAAGAAAATTAGAATAGCTGGAAATGGTGGTGCTAGAATCCAAGCACCACCACCTGCTTGGGGAAGCAGAAGCAGGTAGATCTCTATGAATTGGAGGCCAGTCTGATCTATATACTGTGTTCCATGATAGCTAGGGCTAGATGGAGAGCCTTCTTAAAACAATAAAAACAAAACAAAAAAAGAAAATTAGAATAGATTCTGTATATTTATTTATGTATTCATGCATGTCTATGTATGTACAAGCATGTGTGTACATGTCATAGCCTGTGTGGAGGTCAGGAAACAACTTTCTTGGTGTCAGTTCTCTCCTTCAAACTTGATTTTGAGGCAGAGGCTCTCTTGTTTTTCATGCTGTGCTGTACATTCAAACTTCTGGTTTAGTCTCCTGCCTCTGTCTCTTGCCAAAGCAGTCCTGGGCCTATAGTCACAAGTTTTTCCATCTGGATTTTTAAAAACATGGCTTCCAGGGATTGAACTCAGGTCATCAGGTTTGGGTCTCTGATACATATCTCACTGGCCCTAGAATACATTCTTCTGTGTGCAATATGTTCCTTTCTTTGTGTCTCTGTGTGTGTGTATATCTGTGTGTGTGAGTGTGTGTGAGCACATACATGTGGTGGTCAGAGGTTGGAGCTGAATGTCTTCCTTGTTGGTTCTTCACTTTCACAGTGTTAAGACACTGACATTGGAACTCACTGATTCGGCTCCAGCGGTCCTCCTCCCGCTAGCTCTCCAAAGCTGGTTGTATAGAGTCTGGCTTTCTCTGTGAGTCCCAGGGATCTGAACCCAGGTCCTCGTGCTTGTACAGTAAACACTTTATCTACAGAACTGTTTCCCCAACACTTCATCACATTGTTCTTAAGTGTTAGCATGTTTTACTCTTTGTGTCTGGAAGTGCTAATGAAGTACCATAGACCACAGCAGAAAACAGTAAGTTAAATGACTGATTCTTTCTGTGTGTGTGTGTGGGGGGCGTTGAGACAAGGTTTGTCTGTGTAACAGCTCTGGCTGTCCTGGAACTCGCTTTGTAGCCCAGGTTGGCCTTGATCTTATAGAGATCTACCTGCCTCTACCTCCCGAGTGCTGGGATTAAAGGCGGCACTGCCACAGCCTGGCTTAAATGAGTGATTCTTAACCAGAGGCAATGTCTGCAGAGGCTTTTTTCTTTTTTTTTTTTTTTTTGGCTAGCACACTGGTATGTTGCAGTGCCACCATCACCGAGTAGGTCTAAGCATCCTGCAACGCACTGGAAAGCTCCCTGCCACAAAGCCTTAGCCAGTCCATGGTTAACTATAACTTAGCTAACTGTAAATGTCAACAGTTCCATGGTTGAGAAACTCTGGCATAAATGAATGGAATAAAAGATTATCCAGCATATTCAAAAGGAAAAACTGTCTTCTTTCCCAGGCAGTCAAGACTGAACTCCCAAACAGACACTTAATACAGGGTGTGTCAGACATTAATAGTTGTTGGTTTTGCCTGAAATGGTCACGCTCAACCAGTACTGTTCAGAAGCCTCATTATCTAATTAGTAAGAACAATTTCTTGAATCATCACTTAAGCATTTTCCTTGTTCCCCTCTAAACATCTGTCATCCTTCATCTGAGGACAACAATCCCCATGTTGGACCATGTAGAACATGAGAAATTTTTTGATGTTTTTTTCTCCCACATGCCCTTTGAGTTAGGACTGCAGGAAGCAAGATGCAAAAGATTGAGACTTATGTGCATCTAGTGCCTGAAAAAACAAGTTTGTTATTTTAATACTCTTTCCCTGTATTCTGAGATGCCACCAGTTGGCGTCAGTGACCTTTTGTACCAGTTGCTCTGCATTCTGAAGGCACAAATGGATTTCTTTCATTTTAACTTTGTCTAAAGAGTCAAAAGCCATTTCTTTCCTTACTCATCACTCAGGGTGGTATGCCCTAAGATGTGATGTCAATGCTTTTCAGAGGAACCAGCACCCCATAATGTTCTGTCTAGTCCTAAAACAGACCACCTCAGTGCATTTTATTTCTGGGCTCACCCCCCATGCTGTTTTCCAGAGCCATGAGAGCAGGCTTTCATCGCTTGGTGCAAGTCTGTCAGCAGAGAGTACTACATTCCTTGCTGTCTGCACCCTGGGAACAGAGGGCAGTCTCAGCTGCCAGTAGTCTGTAACTCTGACCAGAACCCTCAAGCTTCAGGGGGTGTGAGTGTCACCAGAGACACTGTTGACATGGATGTTGGGGGGTCACTTCCCTAGAACATATGAAGGACCTCAATAACAGTGCAAAATAACATCCTCTTGCTCTAAGAAATGCTGAAAACAATATTTCTCTTGTGGTATGAGTTTAAGCTTTGAGTTCCTGAAGGAATGAGGACACCACTGGCATGTTGAAATGAGAAGAAGACAAAAAGAAAAAAAACCCAACAAATTGTATTAATTTCTTTTTCTTTTCAGACCGCTTAAAAATCAAGTGCTTGGGTGGGAGAAATAATAGCATAGCAATAAAGTCATAGAAATAAGTTCTATGCCAGACAGATACTTGTCAACATGGATAATGGTAATTTTCCCAATATAACCACAATACATACTTCCACAATGCTTACAAGGTTCTCAATGCCCTTGACTTTTGCTGATTTTTTTAACCTTACAGTAACTTTGAGAGGTAGGTGCTAGTTAGTAAGCACCCCTAATGTGAAAATTTGAAATCCAAAATGCTCCACCACTGGGAATTATCAACAGTGTATGTCAGTGATATAGTGAACACCTCAAAGTTCCTGGGTACTGGCAACTGCCACACGTGGAAAATCCTATACCCAGCTCCCGCGATGGGTCACCCCACAAACAAAATATAGAGAACAGCACCACAGCAGCTAGTCATTGCTGGAGTCAAAGGGAGTCTACTGCCTGCAGAAGATGCTTAGAAACACTGTATGAAATCATCTTTAGGCTAAGTGTATAGGGCACTGCTATCATATAAATAAATTTTGTGTTCAGTCTTGGCTTCTATCCACAAGCTTCCTCATCATGCATATGCAAATGTTTCCAATTCTTATATCCAAAACATGTCCCAAGGATGGGTAAATGATTTCCATCCTGCATTACCTCCTCCATTTCATGGACTCAGGATACTTAGTAACTTCCTACAAGGTGAAGAGATGGACCTAGGACTTAAGCCAAAGGTGGTTGTATCAGAAGCAACCACACTCTGTGGTCTCTAATAGCAGAGTTCCTTAATTCGCTTAACCAAACAGCTGAGCTTGGTGACAATGATTCTCTTTGTAGGTGTACACGTATGGCTCGGCATGGTTAGGCGGCTTCCCCAAGTCTCTCTGCTGTTTTGGCAGAGTCTGACCACCAGGTGCAGGCTGCTTCCACATCTAGTTTATCAAAAAGAGCCAAGAATCAATGTTGAAGGTTCTCTATTAAGTCGGGATGTTTGATTTCAGCAAAGGAAGGAGCCCTAAAGGAGCCATTCCTTTGGATAAACTGAGATAAAAATGTTTAATTAGCTGCTAATCACACCTAGCCATTGGCAAGCTAAACAAAAGCCCACAGAACTCGTGGTAAACCACACCACTAGTAATGTGGGGAGTTATTACGATGAGGCAGTGTCTGGCTGCCTCGGTAGACACAAACCCACATGTTGCCTCTTCCTGATCTCTGGGTAAAAAGTAAATGCTTTAACCTGGGTGCATTTGGGTATAATTCTATAGCGCCCTGGCTGCTTCATGGAAATTCTTGCTTGCGTTCAGTGACCCATAATTGGTCATAGGGCCACTAGCAGCAGAGGTCCATTCATTTGCCACTTTCCCATTAGGGCATTAGGCTCAGCTTCATATTCACCAAGATATGCTGTAAAACTGAAATCACTTTGAAACCCTTCCTGGTGTGTGCATGATTATCAAATCAGCAGGTCATGATGATGACGAAGAGCATTCAAAGGGAAATGTTGGAGGCTGCTCTCCTACAATCAGTCATTCTCTCCCCACAATTCAGACGCCCTGGGGGTCCCTTCCTTTCTTTGGGATAGCAGCAAGACTTCAGCGAGCTGACAGATTTCATGCATTCTGGGCTACTTAAGTTTCCACTGAGGGCTGTGCATGCTGTTTCCCCAAAGTGCTGGAGCATGACCATTCCTCCTTCTAACTCCAGGGGGGACCTTTGGTTCCTTTAGTAGAGGCTTAATACGGGCTTAGATTTAGAACAGCAACACGATCTATTTTTAATTCTGGACCTCACAGGGATAAGTGGAGGCAATATGTTGCCTGGATACTAAGCATGTGATACTTAGGGAAAGAGAGAGCCACAAAACAGCACACAGGCAAACCACTTATTTCCGTAGCTTGTCCATGTATGATGTTAATACTAAGGAAAGTGGACGTCGGCTTGCATTTATGTGATGAACTGCGGTTTTCAACGCCCTATTTGTAGCAGTGCTGGGAACTAAACACAGTGCCCAGCTCATGTAAGGCAAGAGCTCTTACAACTGAACTGCTTTGGGAGCCCTCAAAGCACCATCTTTAATGACTGTCTAATACAGCTGTCAGACAGCTAGAGCTGCATAATGCCCAATGCACAGATAAACTGGATCCAGGAATTAACTTGATCTAACTCCCAAGGCTAGTGCTACATGCTACATTGAGAAATGAGTCCCCAGTCTTTCAGAAGGTTCCCAGTTCAGTGTTCTGATCATTTGTTGAACCCGAGTTTACATGTTTGCTTAATATGGGACTTTTTTTCTGCTGAAGATGGAGCTGACAGATGCCAAACAATGAAATAATAACGAGCATCCTAACAGTAAGACGAAATGCCTATCGAGACTCACCAGAAAGAAAACAATGATCCTAACTACAGTAAGGGTTTAATGGCCTTACATTGGTTACAGGAAACTGCCTCCTACAAAGCATTGTCTATGAAATTGGATCACTTAATATGGTATCTGATGTCAGGGGCTGTGCAAGGAAGTATTGAAGCATTTCATGTCAACAGCAGTTTCCCCCCTACGGCTATCTGAACTAATTATGGGATTATAGCTTGGATACGTGTTGCTGGGGAGATTTGCTTCAAAAGTACAAATGTGGTCATGTTATTACTTTACTTGAAACCTCTGAATGGGTCCTCAGCGTCCTCACTCTAGGATCAAGTCCAAACCTCAGACAGCTTGACTCTACAAGGCATTTTTTAAATCTGAACCCCTCTAGTCTGCTTCTTGCTAGCCACGAGCAATGTGAAAAAGATGGCACAGTCTGTTCTGGAGTAAGCTGATTCTAAACCAGAGACGCTTATTGACAAGGTCTCTTATTTTACCAGGCCATAGAAAGTAGTTATAGAGCATCCTTTTTTGTCAAGATGGTAATCTGTGTTGGGACAGGGGGATTTCTACTACTTTCTCTCACTTCTATAGTTCAAGTCTAGCTGGCACGGGCAAGTTGGCAGGTCATGTCACTGAAGACTGGCATTGTGTTTATCACTGTCGGACAATTCTCTACAACTCAGGGACATGGAAGTGGCCTAAAAAGGATCCTTGTAGCTAGGTGATGGTGGTGCATGCCCTTAATCCCAGCACCCCGAAGGCAGAGGCAGGTGGATCTCTGTGAGTTCTAGGCTAGCCTGGTCTACAAGAACTAGTTCCAGGACAGGCTCCAAAGCTACAAAGAAACCCTGTCTCGGGGCGGGGGGGGGATAAAAAGGATTCTTGTACTTAACAAAATGATGCTATGGACTTTCATGTGGTGGGAAAAGATCCCATTAGTGGGTCAGGGAAGCTCATTTTTAGAGACCTGGAAGCAAACCACTGTGGGCAAGAAACCACAGTTGGCGTTGGGGGCTGGAGAGACTCGCAGATGTAGACCTGGTCCCTTGAAAGCATTCTGAGAGTTTGTTGGGTTTCCATTGTGTTGGTCAACAGCTGGTAAAAACTAGTGAAGAATCTTATTGGGGATGGGGTGTCTAATTTGATAGGATTGCTGGTTGCTGCGTGGAGAAAGGATTGGAGGAATGGTAGGAGGGCAGTGATTTGGGGTCCTTGCAGTGCTTGCATGTTTCAGATGGGGATGGTGATGGCATAGAGAAGGCCGGTGAATAAGAAAGATAGGAGTTGAATGTACATTAGCAACACTTAGGGTAGTGGGAAGAAGATTAAGGAAAGGTGGCTTGATGGAATGGAGAGAGGATTCTGAAGGCAAGGGACCACTGTGGCGGTTCCTTCATTCCACATACGAATGAGAGAACAGTAAGATCCTGAGCTCAATTCTCCTCGTTTATACTGAAGTCAGGGCTCCACATGTAAACCTCAATCTGAATTAAGAATATTTGACAAAGTGACTGGATGTAGTTAAACCATCAGCACAAAAGCAAGTTCTGTAATGTGGAGAAATAAAACATTGTGTCATGTCTAAGGAGTAGCATGCAAAACAAACCCACTGAAATCTGGAGATGCAAACTCCACAAACGTGTGCGCACACACACAGAGGATAATGAGAGGAAAGAAATGCACCTGAATGGACATTAGCTCTGTACCATGGGGAAGGTCTGGATTTACTTTTCTCTCAAGTTTCAGGAGGCTATAAACCCATGCAACCATTAGATTGTTAGAAAACATCAAGGCAGTGACTTGGCTGTGCCTCCCACTGTTTCTCTAAACGTATTCTGGGGTGGGATCCACCTTTGCTCTGATGAAATTCACAGCAGGTCTAGGACCTGTTGACTCGGAATAAAGGTGCCCCTGTTCATACCTTGGCACAGAGCCATAATAAAAATAGTCTCACATAGACATCTGGTACGCTTTACCTAGCTTACTAACAGACAGATTTGGGAATGTTTTCAGGGGACCCCATCCCTCCTCCAGCTTTCTGGGTACCCATAGGCATTTAATGTGGGGGGAGGGGCTCTTCTTCCCTTTTCTGTTGGATGCTGGAAGGAGGAGAAAAGAAGAAGGGGTGGAGAGAGAGAGAGAGAGAGAGAGAGAGAGAGAGAGAGAGAGAGAGAGAGAGATTGAGATTCTCTGCGAGGAACTCAGCTGTAAGATGTTCCAAAGTCTTGCCAGATACACATTGCTTCTTGCTGGGTGTCTCACATGATCTGTAATTATCCCCTAAAAATGGCCACTACCTTCTCATATATAGGGAAAAAAATATATCAACCCTCTCCTGGCTAGCATTTTTTTGCAGCTGCAAAGTACCGACAATTGCTCTGTGCTCCTTGGTCTCCACATCCATGGAAAGCCAGGTTCCTATTTTTCTCCTCCATTTGTTTTTTAATATTCCACCATCACCCTTGGATCCTGTTCTCCCACAGGCTCCTCCACACTTGTCACTGTTCATGGCAACAGCTAGAAATGACAGGCTCCTTCTGCCATCATTAGTTCCACGCATGACTTGATTGTGTTCTATTGCTTTTGTGGCAGGCAACTATTTTTCTGATACAATTTTTGCAGTCATCTACATTTTTCAAAATAAGAATAGTGTAGCTCTGTTCTAATAAGGTCTCTTTCTGGGCTTGCATTCTGTGTGGTAGAACTGCCTTGGGATAGGGTCATTCTGACACACTGGGCACCAAACAACCCTGGAAAAAGGCCAAGGCAAACATACTTTCTATTTAATTGTTCCTTTTTGCCGAGAAGCTTTTTTTTTTTTAAATACAAGATTACAGTGTTTGATGGAAGATTTGCTTCTCAAATGTTGATAGGAAAAGGTGGAACAAAGAAAAGATGTTGCAGGGTTTCATTTAAGTCAGCTTTATTTCATTGATACGCCTGTCAGAGAGGCGAACTTTACGGAAAGAAAAAGCCTGTTACACAAGCACTCCTCATTATCAGAAAAATGCTGTGCTTCAATAGTAGTTGTAACTCAGCAGTGGTGAATTAGGCACACTCAATCGCCCTTAAGGAGACAGGCCAACAGTTGCAGATGAAACTCATGATTTAAGACAGACTGGCATTATGAATGCTACTATATTAGTCTTGTACAAATGTTACAGTTTGAACGGAAGACATTCATCATAAACATGGTATAATATATTCTTAATATCCTTCCTACACACTAGGGAAGAAAATTATAGTTGTTCATGCATTCAAATAGAAACAGTATTTAATTGACATAAGCACAAATTTAGATTCAATAGCAAAAAAATAGGAACTGATTTTTTTTTTCAACTTTCTAAAATCAACTAAAATTAGACCCCACAAAACTTTAGCATGTTACATTTCCTGAAAAGGGAGCTGTCGACTATAAAGTTAAAACATTACAAAAACACCAATCTCTATTTGGGGGAAGATATGACTGTGCTTCTCACAGATGTTGCTACTTGCCGTCAGCATCCAGTCTTCCTTATTTAGCAGAAGTTCTTAATGAAGGGCGACTTTCCCGCCCTGCCTCCCCCAGGTGACATCTGGAAGGGCATGGAGATGATTTTGGTGGTTTTAGCTGGAGAGAGTTGCCATCTGTTGGTGAGAGGCCAGGGGTGTGTTCAACATCCTATAGGGCCTCTGGTGACCCCCAAACAAAGAATTACCCCAAAGCCAATACTGAGAAACCCTGTTACACAGTAATAGAAATTTGAATGGGGGTATTTTGCCTAAGTTTCTTGAAGGTAGGTGTAGTCATATAACTTGATTTCTGGTGATGGTATATGAGAAGAAATGATTTTGCTTAGGTTCATATAATGCCCTTAAGAAGGAGTGTGGCCTGCATTGAGGTGACATTTATAGATGAAGTAGTCCTTCCTGATCATGTGTGTAAGTTGTGCATTGAAGATAGAAGAACAATGAGTTGAGTCTGGGTCCCCAATGACTCAGCAGAGGCAAGGACTACAGTTCTCTTAACTGAGAGAGATAGAGGCACGGGTGTGCCTTCAACCATAGTCATTCTCATTTTTGGTTTTACATATAATTGGATGCATGTTCCAAGTGCTATAACTTATGATCCTAAACTCAAATGTTCTTGACTTGATTCAGAATGTTCTCCAGCTGAAAAACAAATGTTTACATAGACACCATTGCTCAACTTAGAAACAAACAACAAAACAAAAACCATCAGATGGTAACCGTGTTCATTGAGGGAAAAGTCACATAGCCCTCAGTTATAGAAAGCAAAACACAAATGTTCCCACTTCCCCTCCTTGCATCCTAGGGTTAACTATACTCAACCAGTTATTATGTACCTGAGGCTTTTCTCTCTATACATGAAAACACACATGTACATGTGCACATTGGAGATGAGGGTGTAGCCCAACACTAAGCACATGCTTATCATACACACAGCTATGGTATTACAAAAAGTAAATTAGTAAAACGTGGGAATCCTACTATTTAGGCTTTGCTGCAACTTGGTTCTTTCACATAATAGCCTTCTGTGTCCAACTATACAGGCTTTCTATGCCATGTTTTGAATCTGGATAGTTCTTCATAGGCTCAGGCTTTAAGTACTTGGCTCCCAGCCAGAGGCACTGTTGATTCTTTAGGAAGTGGGCCCCACAACTGACTCCAGCTATGGCCTCTTTTTTTCTGTCTGGCCCCATGTGGGAAAAGCTGCACAATCCTGCTGCCATGAGCTGAGTGCCTCTGCTATTTTCTGTAGCACAATAGATAAACTGTGACTCCAAAACTGGTAAAGACAAAACAAACCTTTGTTGTGGGACAATGGTCTTTTATCCTGTCACTTGTATTATTTTTAATACAATGCTGACTGGCCAGTAGCCAAGCAGGAAGTATAGGCAGGGTAATGGCAACCAGGCAGGAAGTAGAGGCGTGGCAATGAGAATTATGGGAAGAGAAAAAGTTTCAGTCTGCAGTCATCACCCAGATGCAAAGAAAGCCAGACACAGAGGAAGTAAGATGTGACTGCCTCACTGAAAAAGGTACCAAGTCATGTGTCTAACACAGACAAGAATTATGGGTTGATATAAGTTATAAGAATTTATTAATAAGAACCCTGAGCTACTGGGCCAATCAGTTTATAATTAATGTACACCTCGGTGTATTTCTTTGGGAGTGAATGGCTGCAGGACTGGGAGGGACAGAAACCTCTGTCAACAAATGACACCCAATGTGGAGCCAACTGCATCCACAGAAAACCTGGAAGATCTTGGGAAGTTATTAAAGATAGAAAAGAATAGAGTTAAGCATGGCTTCTTGATAGCAACACTTTCTCAGGTGGGTTCTGCTGCTAGAGGCAAGCACCCTCATTTAAGAGAGGTTTCCTGACTCAGCTTGAGCTGCAAAAGCTTGCAGCTCTTTTTAAGAGATCCTGCCACAAAACACTTAAATGGTATTGATGAAAAGCTGACTGCATGCTTTTTGGTGGTGGCAGGAACCTTGAAATACCATAGAATTATGGCAATAAACATGGCTCAGGCAATGAGGGTAGACTCTCGGAAAAAAAGCTAAGGAATGGGCTGGATCCAGCCATCAAAGCCATGGCCATATCACTTAGCAAATTTAAAACTCATGTTGTCAGAAAAAGACAGATACAGTAAAGATAATTTCAGACAATAAAAAAGCCTCTAAACAATTTACAGTGTGTTAAAAAAATATGTGTAGGCTTGGGAAAGAAAAAAGAAGGATAAAGTCGTTAAGAGAAAAAAGAAAAAAGAGAGTAGTTGGGTGTGGTGGCACATACCTTTAATCCCAGCACTTGGGAGGCAGAGGCAGGCAGATCCCTGTGAGTTCAAGAATAGCCTGTCTACAGACTGAGTTCCAGGATAAAGATATACAAAGAAACCCTGTCTCAAAAAGCCAAAAATTAAAATTAAAAATAAAAGAAATAGAGTTTAAAATAAAGCCATGTAAAGATGGAAAATAGACAGAGAATCCAGATGCTGTATGTTATTATGTTCTCTTCAAATTATTTGAATGCTTAGGAAGGAGCAACAGCTGCTAAAAAAATTGTTTATAAATGCTGCTGAATTAATTCAAGATAGGTATTTTGAAAATACCTTGACTACAAAATTGAGGTCAAAAGGTATATTACTTTGGAGAAGAGGTTTTGCTTTTGTTTCCACAGGAAATGAGAGGCTGTGGATTTATTCTGGGTTAAGAAAAATCAGGTTTGATCAAGGAAGACACCCTCAGAAATCTCTAATAGGAGATTCAAGACTGCTGCCTGAGATAATCAAGCCTCACAGGATATTCCAGTTATGACTTGATCATAATTCTAAATTTTCTTTAGGTCCCTATAAGATTGTCAGCACCCCCAATCAGCAGGAAGTAGCCTGGAAAACTATGCCCATATTCCCAAAAAATGGACAAGTTGTTATGGATAGTGGTCAGGAGAAAAGCTAAACAAAGGATATTAGATTTAGAGTTTT
Organism: Dicrostonyx torquatus; assembly: GCA_028555095.1. Classification (NCBI taxonomy): domain Eukaryota; kingdom Metazoa; phylum Chordata; class Mammalia; order Rodentia; family Cricetidae; genus Dicrostonyx; species Dicrostonyx torquatus. Next base: position 10,003,839 of record JAQHUG010000021.1, on the reverse strand, counting down.
TTTTTTTTTTTTAAGAAAAAAGGGTTGGGGAGGGAAGTGCTGTGGGACAATGGTCTTTTATCCTGTCACTTGTATTATTTTTAATAAAATGCTGATTGGTCAGTAGCCAGGCAGTAAGTATAGGTGGGGTGACAATGACCAGGCAGGAAGTAGAGGTGGGGCAACAAGAATTCTGGGAAGAGGGAAGTCAGTCTGCAATCGTCACCCAGACACAGAGGAAGCAAGATGTGATTGCCTCACTGAAAAAGGTACCAAGCCATGTGTCTAACACAAACAGGTATTATGGGCTAATATAAGTTAATAAGAAGCCTGAGCTAGTAGGCCAACCAGTTTATGATTAAATAGACCTCTGTGTGATTTCTTTGGGACTTAATGACTGCGGGAACTGGGCAGGACAGAAACCTTAGTCAACAAACCTTTCTTCCCTTACATTGCTTATGACAAGTATTTAGTCATAGTGTTGCCGATCTGACCAATATATTATAGTTGGTGGTTACATAGATTTTTCACAGCTTGTATGGAGCACAATTGGTTCAACGGCTCTCACGTCGACAGGCTATGGTTCTTGTAATCGTACACATTTTCTCTCTCCCTCCAGTGTTATACTTAAGATGAGTGTCTTTAACTTAAACGGCAACATTTCTAAAAGACTAATATAGTAGAATTCATAATAGCATGCTATCAAGAGTTTCATTTGCAATTGTTGGCATATCTTCTTAGAAGCAATTGAATATGCATAATTCCCCACCGCTGAGTTATGAATACCTTAAGAGTGCAGTATTTTTCCGCTAATGAGGAGTGGTTGTTTAATACACTTTTCCTTTCTAATAAAATATGCCTCCTCCCTCCCATGGGGATTAAACCCAGAGGCCTGTGCATGCTAAGCAAGTGCTCGACCCCTAAGCTACATCCCCAGCTCTTACTGTTGAGACAGGAACTTGTCATGCTTTCCAGACTGGCTTTGAGCTTGTGGTTCTCCCGCCTCAGCCTCCCAAGCAGCTAGGATTACAAGCAAAACTACCCCATTTAGCTAGTTCAGCCTGTACTTTTAGGTAATAGTTTTTTTTTTAACTAAAATTGATATTTGTTCATTCACCAATTCCTGAATTATTTACCGAGTAACTTGCAGCAGAGACTCCAAGAAGAATTGCTGATTTAAAGGATAATAAGCATGTTAATACTTGTGCAAGGGTCTGCCCAGAACTTTCTAGAAGAGACGTCATCAACTTACACACTTTCAAAGAGAGCATAAGAATGTTCTTATTGCCATATTCTTACTGATACCAGCATCATCGATGTTGATTTTTTCAAACTTGCTACTTTAATTCCCATTTTCTTAATCACTTGTGTGTTTTTATTGCATATTTGTTGTTAACTTTATAATTTCATTTTTTATGGTCCCACACACTAATAACCATGCTCAATTACCTCAGACTAATTGAAGCTAAACAGCACTTGCAAAATACTCCCCCCGGAAGCTTCAGAAAAGATTCCGTGCTTTCTGTTAGGAGGTTTTAATGTGGAAACTGTAAATTCTCCAAGGATTAAAAACTGTAGCTATTCTATCACATCCACAATGTAAGTTCTTTATTCCTATAATGACATTTATAATTCTTTAGTCTTCTATGTTTGAAATGGCCCATTAGAAGAACTTCATCTATAGTCACACAATTAATGTTTTATATGATACATAAGGAATGCACTCCACAATGGGCTTCGTTAGGCACTCGGGCCTTTTTGGCAGGAACACAAAATCCTGGAGTGGGTGAGATATGTATGCAGAACACTTCTGGCTGGAGAGAAGATACATAGATATGGTCTAAGTCTCTACCTGTTAGTTGATAGTCTTACATCATAGGTTAGCAAAGCCCTTTTAGATGGGTTTCCAAGTAGTGGGCAACAATCTCATGTCTCTAGCTGGACTTGTTTTTTTTTTTTTAAATAGTGGTAGTTTTCTTGTTATAATCTCACTTTAATCTCTGTTTCTCAGGTGGGGTGGGGTGGAGTGTTGAGACAACACAGGAGCCCTTCAGTGTTCTCCTGGCAAGATGGCCTCTGGGAGTGCTCAGTATAATGCACACATTCTCCTAAGTTATTTTTAACTTCTGCATGAGGAAACTGAAACTCAAAGCAGTTGATCTTGAGCCACAAACCACGGACATGGAAACTCTGGTTCCAGAAACCAGGCCTTTCCACCTCAGCTTCACCTCTAGACCACTTTGGCCCACATAGTCACTGGTCATGGGATGCATCAGCATTGTTGGTTTTACACTCAAGGGAGCACAGGTACAGCTTAGTCCTCCAGCTAATCCTCACACTTGCTGGTGGCTATGTGGGCCTGTCTCCAGGCAATGCCACCAGTTACTCTTCTTATTTGCATTGCTCATGGTTAACTCTTTTTTCCACAGGTGTGTAAGCAGGTGAAGGTCAAAGCCAAGCTTCATTCCTAGAGTTCTACGGTCACAAAACAACTCTTGAGTTCAGGTACACAGAGACCTGGGCACTAAGCGGCCCAAGATGACCATCACTGTAATGGTGGCAGTTTGGGGGTCTTTGGAAAGTTAATTAGAATTTGGGCTGTTGACCAACTCTATGTGGGATGGGGTAAAAATCAACCCCTCTAAATCCTAGGCAACTTCTACTTTTTCACCCATCTTCTCTGGTCTTCTATCATCCCTTTTACTTTGAGAGGATACTCAGGCCTAACTCCATCTTCCACATCCTTCATGCCTCCGGTCTCTTGCTGCATATGACACACATACACATACACAAATGCACATTCACATACACACACACAGAAATACTCACACAGAGATATACACATAGTTGCACACATGCAGAGACACACATACATGCAGACAGATACATCTTCCCTCACAAGGGGGCCCAGAGAAAAGAGAGAGGGGGAGAGAGGGAGAGAGAGGAAGAGAAAGAGAGGGAGAACAAGAGGGGCATTTGGATTTCAGGGGGCTAAGCCAGGACAATTACCACTCTTATGGTGACCAAGACCTGCAGAGAAACTGGACATTATTTCTAGGCACACCGGTATTTTGTAAGCTTTCATTGTGCTAACCCTGACTGCCTAACCCGAGAGGCCTCAACTGATTTGTTCAGCTAAATGAGGAATAAGATGGTTCTTCTCCCACAGTGCCAACAAGGCCATGGGCACGTGCTTGCAACTCCTTCATCAGAAGATAAAGCACAAAGCAAGAGATAGCCACAGCCATTTATCCATAGAGAGAACAAAAGCAGGAGAGAACCACCTTGGAGAAGCAGGAATTACATTTTATTTCCCCATTTGTGCCTCAATTTGTAGTAGTCCCTTATTTACAACCAAGCTTCCTGATGTAGGAAAATTAGATAGGAAGAGGAAATTAATAAGAGTGGAGAAGCAGCACTAGGAGAAGTAAGAACAGCTTTGCCTTCACTTTCAAATCTCTACCAGTTACTTTTCATGATAAACTCTTGAATTGAACGGGAAGAAATACATACCTTAATATATGTCTAAATCTATGGTATCATATATACTATATGAATATATAGTACTTATGCAATATAAAGCCAAAGTTGAGAAGGGAAGGGCTATGACTGCTAATGGGGCAGAAACACCATAAAGCGTACTAATAGTTTTTCTCTGAATAGCAATGGGCAAGTTCTTTTTTAAAAAAAAGAATGGGGAGCAAAGATTCCCCCACTTTACCCTTAGATTATTTGAAGCGATTGTCCTAGCAACCGTTTAACACTTCAACAGTTATGTTATTAGCAGCCTAGTAGCTCTGTCGCATCCTGAGAAGCTACAGGGAAACAAGGCTGAGAGAACCTTAACTACAGAGACATGAAACATCAGGATGAGGTTTCATTGAATGAGGCTTTAAGATTTGGAACCCAGGTATCCCCAGAGAAGACTGGTTTTAAGTCGTTAACAGGGCTGAATGCGATGACTTTTCTGAGATGTCTTATGCACTTATATATTTACATACTATTGTAATTACTTAAAATGTTCATCAGATGAGGTTGAATTGTTTGTAATACTTACCTTCAACCTTCTTACCACTACAGAGGAAGGAACTCAAGTTCATGCAATCTTTCTGAAAGATTAAACCCTTGATCACTTTTCACAGGGGGACTATTGGGTGGAATCTTTCTCAAAATCTCACAGGTTGGGCTGGAGCTTGGTTCCCAGCACCCAAGTCAGATGATCCACAACTGTCTGTAACTCCAGATGCAAGGGACCCAACACCCTTTCCTGAACTCCGCAGGAACTCACCTCTCCACTGCCACACACACACATATGAAAATAAAAATAAAACGGAAAGCACATAGATTGACTGGAGAAATCCATTCACTTGCCTTTCCAGAACTCCACAACACAGTTATAGTATTAAAGTTGGGTGGTAATTTCAAATATTGGGCACTCTTATAAATCTGGGTGAAAACATTCTTTGCCCATGCAATCACTATGCTCTCTCCAAGATCTAGGCCCAACCTGCAATCAAGACATGATTTCCCCTGCTTTATTACTCTTTTAGGCCATGTAATGATTTCTAAAACATTTTAGCTCTTTATTTGGCATCTAGGCAAAACAACCATGTCAATCTCCAGGCCTCTCTCACCTGCTATTGACCTCTTCACACCCAGTCTGTTGGCTCTTGCCCTGACTTCCTTAGACTCCTATCCCTTATAGCTTTTTGAATTGAATGTTTTAGATCCAGAGGAGGTGATGGACTCTTCAGCAAGGGAGGCTTGAGGACTTGGTCTGAGGAGCTACATCAGAACCCAGGGGGACACTTGTGTGATAACAGGGATGAGGGAGCAGAGTACCGAGCTCTTCCACCAGCTAGCTCAAAGACCAGGGGCAGAAGAGAACACAAAGCATTCAGTGACCAGTGTCCTCATTTCACGAGCCCCACTGCAGTCATTTCCAAATAGGACAAACTGATCTGATGGGTTCAGCAACACACAGAAAAATATGAACTTCCAGCACCTTCTGCCATGAGGGAGCTGCGATGCTGAGAAAGGGTCCTGACATCCTGTGGTTTTTAATTCCTTTATAAAATAAAGGTAGTCAACTATTAACTGCAATGGTTTTTTTTTTATACATACTAAATGTTGAAAGTCTACTTTCTGATTTCATTTTGCTTTCCATATTTGTGGTCATCAACTGGAAGCCACTCATTTCAAATGGCTTAATATTTTTCATTCCACCATTTTTTCCCTGTGTCTTTTATTTTCTCTCCAGTCATAGTCATGCCAGTAGAGACACCCTTCAGTCACGGTCAGGCCAGTAGAGATGCAACAGGAAGCAAATGTGCTGTGCCTTCTTTGGGTTACATATACGTGTTTTTCCCGAGTGGTAAAGGAGGAAGCAGCCTAGTTTCACCCACCTGCAACCTCCAATGTTACCAGCGACAGGGAGGCAGGGGTATTGCTGATCTTGCACAGTCCTTCTCCCTGAACTCCAAAAGAGGAGCATTGAATTGTTCTTGGTGTTGTCTAAGATCTTAGACGTCGGAGCTACCAACCAACTATTTAGGATTCATCCATGGGGACTGATCTCTACTTGGATGGCTGGGATTACCTTGAGAAGGTTTGTAGACCCTCTCAAGTTGATCCCCACAAGCCCTCCTCCACTGGTCCATCTAAGAAGGATCCCTCGTGGCTCCTGGAGATGCATGACCTGTTATGATAGCACAAATAGAAGCATCTGGTCCATAATCAGGAGCAGAGTTGAGGATGGCTGTCTTCCCCTTTCTGAAGAACATGGTTAACCGCAAGGTTTCTATAGGCTGGGCTTTGAGGACTCTGTACTCTGTCCCACCTGTGCTCACCTCTGCCATCTAACCACAGCCTTTGTTAAGAGCTCATCTCAGTCCTCATGCATGCAGTCTCTGAGCACAACCACTTACGGAGAGCAGTTCTGATCACAACCAGCTATTTTGTTAGGATCCAAGGGTAAGATGGTCATCCCAGCAAATCACTCCATTTTGAATTAACTGAGCAAAGTGATCTATCTGGCTCTGCAGCCACAAATATCCCTTATCCAGTAAGTGACTTAGTAGTTGACGGTTGGGCAAAGATCATCTCGGCACTTGGATTCTACAGGCTATGGGTATGTAGCCCTGCTGTATGGCTTCTCCCTTAGGCAGGTTCCACGACAGTAAGCATTTAGCATGCACACAAACAAGGAATTCACAATCTTAAGATTCCCATGTTGCATTCTCTTACATGAGTCTGCCGTACAAAATGTCTGCTCATAGTTTCCCCCCACCCCGACCCCCGGGTGGTTGCTGTTCCGTGCACTCTGCCTCTCTAATAGCTGACTCGACCCCATGCACCATGTCGCTATCTTGCCTTCTTCTAAGGCCTTGTTGGATAGCACCTGTGCCTGGGCAGAATCCTTTCATCTTTACTCCAGCACTAGCATCTGATACTAGCTCTAGAAGTCCACCAAGAGGGTTTCTTAGCAACAGGCAGGGTTGTGAACTAAACACACCTGATTTGGTATGTGGCTTGGGAGAAAGTTCTGCCATCCAGTTGGGTAAACACATAGGCTTTTGAGAGAATGCAGTAGTATGTGAAAGACGTGAACACAAGCAGTCTTGGCTCCTGCCAACCACCAACGACCAGGGCTGAAAGGAAGGTCAGCACCACAGCTGCTGGGCTCATACGGGAAGGGGTGTGGTCACCATCATGGCTGGGGCCCTAAACAAAGAGCATGATTGGAAATGCTTGCATCTTTGCTCCGTGATTCAAACTGTATGGAAGGTAGCCACCTGGTGTTGGGGGCAGGGAACCCCAAACAATATGGAAATTTTCTTTCAAAGATTCAAAAAGGAACAAGGAAATGCAAATCTTTCTTAGGACACCTGTCCTTGAGCAGAGCTCAGAGCAAGAGATAGGGCATCCACCCAACCAGCTTGTCCTCCTAAGCCCTCCTCTCCTTCTTCAGTGTCCTCGGTGATGGAGTTTGCTGAGACCCAATCCCTCACCTGGCACAGGTTCTCTGCCTACAGCTGTTTGTGTAAAGACTGGATAATGTCACAGTGTTCCTTTGTTCTGTATATTTTTAATTATCTCTTCAAATCTGGTTATCTAAACTATTTCAGGACACTCACCCCTCCCTCAGATGACAGCAACCAGAAGGCAGTATACCCAAATCCTTGACTTCACACACAGGAAGAACAAAGAGCAATGACCTTTTTACTCTGGTAACTGAGAACAGAGGCCTGGGAGAGAGGCCAGCTAATACAGCAACTGCTTTCATTGGCTCCCATTCTCCAAGTGAGCACCTAACTCCCATGTCCCCTCACCCTGTTAGATTACAGAACTCTTCCCAGGCTGTACCAGAACAAATATGCCTAGGCCAGTCTGTTTCTAAACTGTACAACCTTCAAAAGTCAAGAATTAGGCAAGCCAAAATGTCCACAGATCAGGGTCTCTCTGGAGGCCTTAGCTCAAGTGACTAGTGGGACTGGATACTTTTATGCTGTGGGTGACTGTCCGTGTGGCCTCCATCTGCTCTATGTCAGGCATCCTTCTTGCTCTGATGAGACACCCCGACATATCTGTAGACACTGCTAAATGCCCCCTGTTGAGAACATATCTGCATCTAACTATAAAACTTGCAGGGCATACACCAGAGAAGTCATTTCTGTCTGTGAATGAACATGCCCTGGGAAGGCTCGTCCCACCATTAGTATGGCTGCTGTCCTGCTCCCCAAACCTAAGGAATGTCCTCTGCCACAGGCTCATGGAGAACAGCATTGGGAAACTGCATAGTTGTTTAATTCATGTTTTGTTGCACAAAGCCATGTGAGAAACAAACACTGAAGTGACAGCAAGTCCCAGAGCGCAGGTCCTATGGCTGTGTGGGAGCAGCTCTAGGTGCCATCCACCCCCCTTCCATGGGCACAGGCACACACAGAGGGTGTTATATCCAGCAGCAGATAAACTACACACAGTTCATTTTGCTAACCAGGCAAGTCTGGAGTAGGAATGGCCATGGAGGGCATCTTTGGGGCAGAGGCCGTGGTTTGGTCACCTTTTTGAGTTTAATGAAGGGGTTGAGCTAAGTGTAAGGGCTGAGAAAGGCATGAACTTGACTCCAGCTTGAGTTTTTGCACTTGGCACAAACTTGTCCCAGGGACTGAAAGTTTCTTTGGCTTCTGTTTCCTCTTACGTTAACGAACAGTTTTACCAGAGGCACATCCAGCTCTGAAAGTCTAAGTTTCTAAGAATACAATGCAGAAAATGTCATTTCCACCCACCCCACAATCCTTCTCCTTTCTAAATTAATCATTTCCTCTATTTCTACCTCAAATGATGGTGACTATTCTCAATTCAGCAGACTGTAAAAACCTCAGTGAATGTCAAGTTACTTCCAAGGAAAAGGATTGACTCTGATGTTAGAGGAAAAGACCTTATTCCTATTTGTGTGTGTGTGTGTGTGTGTGTGTGTGTGTAACACAATATAGTCTATGTGGATAACTAACGTTCCACTTTCAAAAAATAAATTCATCTGAGGAAAAGACCTTATTCCTATTTGTGTGTGTGTGTGTGTGTGTGTGTGTGTGTGTGTGTAACACAATATAGTCTATGTGGATAACTAACGTTCCACTTTCAAAAAATAAATTCATCTAAGTTTACTGAAACTGTGTTGAAAGATGGAACATACCAGTCCCACGCACATACGAGGTCACTGGTCTATTTATAGCCCCTGACTCCAGCTGAAGGATCAGCTGCCTCTATACCCTATGTAGCTATTTTCCATATATCATTTCCTTCTTCCAGACATGCCTCATAAACATGCCCCGCTTCTGTAAACACAAAGGAATAACATGGCAAGTGGGACTGAGGGAGAAGCAAGCTGATCCCGGGTAACAAAAGAGACCAGGCCATCTCCAGCACCAGGGTCTACATTTGACTGAAAATTCAAATATTAATTGCTTATGCTAACAGCAGTTACACTGGCCACATTTCATTTTTAATCTCAGGGAGCGTCACAGAAGTCCAGCTTCCTGTGTGGACAGGGTGAGAAGACCTTGTGTCCATGCAGGTTCATGGAGGGGAGATTTTAGGTACAGGGGTTATCGTTACTGAGCTCAGTGACTTGACAAAGAGTTAAACAGAAGAGTGGAAAGAATAAGGGAAAGAAATGCAGGCGGAAGCAAACAAGATCACCAGGCAAAAGTTGGAAGCATGGGTGTGGGGATGGGGGTGGAGCTAGGGGTTGGGGATGGTGGTAGGTGAAAGGGAGGGGGTAGAAGGGAGAAGGAAGAACTGGGGAGAGCCTGGGGGTGGTGGAGGGTGGAGATAGAGGAAGGGTAGATATTGGAGAAGGGAATAAGATATCTACATTAAAGGAGTCATTTTGGGATTGGCAAGAGACTTGTCTCTAGAGGGGATCCCAGGTGTTCTCAGGGATGTCCCCAGCTAGGTAGTTGGGCAGCAGAGGAGGGGGTGCCTGAACTGACCTTGTCCCATGGTTACATTGTTGAATGTCTTGATCGTCACCATAGATATTTCACATGATGGATGGAGATAGAGCCAGAGACCCTCATTCACATCAGAACAAGGGACTGAGCTACCAAGGTCCAGTGGAAGACAGAAGGATGGAGAAGAGGAGCAAGGAAGTCAGGACCGTGAGGGACTGGCCCACCAACTGAGACAGTGTGCTTGATCTATTGGGAGCTCATCAAATCCAGCTGGACCAGGACTGAAGGAGCATATGACCAAACTGGACTCTCTGAATGTGGCTGCCAATGGGGACTGACTGAGACGCCAATGATAATGGCACAGGGACCTATCTATCTCTTCTGCATGTATTGGCTTTTCGGGAACCTATTCTATATGGATGCACACCTTCTTGGACTGAGATGGAGAGGGGAGGGTCTTGGGCTTTCCACAGGGCAGGGTATCCTGCCCCATCTTAAGAAAGCAGGGGGAGGGTGGTGAGGTGGGGGGGAGAGGGGGGGCCTGGGACAAGGGGAGTAAATGTAAATTTTTCTTTTAAATTTAATAAAAAAAAGAAATGCAGAGATGAGACATTTGCTATCTTGGACTTCAGTCTGTGTGTAAAGAGCCTCAGGCAAACAAACAATGTCATTACAGGACAACACACAGACATGGAGTGCCAGTTTATATTGAGGCCTGGAGAACAAGGATGCTCATGTCTTAATTTATAGAACAAGTGGATGTGTTACCTGAAGAGACCAAATGCATTTGTAACTAACTGTGTTTCTATCCAGCTCACTGTACATAGCGAGACTGTCCTTACCCACATGGCTCTAAAGTAGTAACATGTCCTTAAAAGAGAAAAGGAAAGAGGAGAGCGATCCATAATACAAGAGCGCTCAAGCATCCATGTTGGCTTGAAGAGGCTGAAGGGGCCATGAGCAAGAAATGTAAGTGGAATCTGGGAAAGGAAAAACTTAGATGCCAGGGGAAGACTTTATTACTAGTCCCTAGAGAGGGACAAAGCCACACCAGCACCTTGATTTTAGTCATTGACGTAAATGTTGGAGGTTCCCATAAACCTTAAAAATCATAAGTTTTTGTTGTTTTAGGCAAAATTTATACTAATTCATCACTGTAGCAACAGGAAGTCAACACCTATATTACTTTTAAAACACTCAATATCTTCAGGGCCTATCTATGTGAGGCACCCCAACCTTTTCACTATTTGCCCCACTAGTTTCAAAAGTCACTGATAATTTGCACTGGGCTAGAATTGAGGAGACTGGTTTGTATAAGAACCGCAGAGATGTCATAAAGGAACCCTAGATCATTTAGTGAACAGATGAATTGGTGATGAGTTTCTCACATGGAATAGTATATATTTTGCCTTCAGGGTCGAAGATGGTTTCTAGGAGCTCTATAGACTGCAGATGAGCAAGGCTAGGCTCCACATTTTTGCTCTGGTTATGTCAGGATCCACCTAAGCTAGAAGAGGTCTGGTGGGTCGCACCATGTGATACCAACAGTATTGAAATGGCCATGGAATATTTTAGGAATTCTTTTGTGTTCATTTTCCTAGACCACAGAAGAGCAAGGTGAGGGGGACCATTTCCCCCCTAGAGGAGCAATCTTTTGAAATGTAGAGAGTCCTGTAAGTTTCTAATCTATAGGATATTTAAGGAAGGGTAGGCAATGTGCTGAAGGAAAGGAATGTAAGTCATGTTATTTTGGAAACAAATGAGAATTGAAATGCAATCTTTCCTCACTCTTCACCCATCTCTCTCCACCTTTCTATGGTCTCCTACACGGCTCAGTTATTAGAGAGAATGTGCAGAAGAGACCATCACAGTACCCAAGCAAACAACCACCACCAAGAAATCAACTCAGAGGGCCTTTTGCTGCACCTGTGCCTCCATTTTCACAAATAAAAAGACAGAGGCCAACTATTATAGGAACATACATTTAAAAAGAATAAAACAAAGAGTCTCAACCAAGGGAAAAGAGAGGAATTAACAGCATTTCAAGCAAAATAAAATCAACCAACCAACCAACCAACCAGTCAACCAACCAAAAAACTAACCAACCAATCAACCAGCCAATGAGCCAACCCCAAAGCAGTAATAACAATAACAAAAGAAGTACATTTTTTCTCACCCAAACCAGACTCTTAAGAAGATTGTTCTTACCAACTTGCCTGCTCCAAATATGTTGCAAAAGCATTCCCTTAAGATAATCGACACACGGATTGCTTTGCTTTGAGACAATGATAAAGCAGATCCATCGGGAGAAAATTTTGCAATTTCTCAAGTTATAAAAACGATGCATTTACTCAATCTGCCTGGACTGATGGTATACTCTAAAACGAATAATATTTTAAGAGAAACACAGTTTTATCATTTGCTAGTGTTCCCCAAAGCTGTGTTTACAATAACTGCCTTTCCAATGCTCACTTGAATCAATTATAGGAAAATTACAGCACTCAAATAATAATAATAATAAACTTTTGGTAAAACGAGAATCAGAAAGAAAACTTGTTAATAAAGAAAATATTTTTTTCAAACTAAAGAAAGCATCATACCAAGAGAAACACTAAAGTGACAACCCAAATGTCTTTTTATACATCTTTTAATAACCTGTGTATGCAATGAGTATTCTGGGAAATGGCACAAGAATATTGGCTGGGCACTTATTGCAAACAGTCTCTGATATTTTGATTTCTGAATATCCAATTAACAAAGCAAAACAAGCCAATGATTAAACAGGTCAACTGAAAAACTAAAATTTCTACTTTATAGAGTTATAGATATTGTATTTATATCCAAGAGTCAATCATGAACCTAATGAAATAATTTATAAATTGTTAGCAGCTTATAAAATAATCTTAAAGAATATTCAGTTGGAAAATGTAATGGGAAGAATGATCCTATTCATAATAGAAAAAAAAATTCCTCCAAACATTAACAAAGTCCCACATAGGTTACACAGAAAGATATTTATGTAAAAATAGTGCGCAAAACCAATATAGAAAAAATTGCACTGATGTGAATAAAACACAATAACTACATAAATATTCCATCCTAAGATGTAATATAACCTTAGCAAAAACATGAATCTTTTTAGAATGGCCATATTATCTAAAATTAAATTAGAGGAATTATATAAAAACAACCTCAGGAAAAACCTGAAAATTAAGAAATACCATGAGAAGTATGTCTTATTATTATAAATTATTATAATTAAAACAAGGCATTACTAGAAATAAGGTTGAAAACTGAGAGTGGAAATAGAGCCTTGGGAAGTAGCAGCAAATCTGACTTTATGAAAGCTTTGCTGGGAAAAGCAAAGGAGCGATAGGGAGAAAGTGACTGGTGCACATGTAAGAAGTCACAGTTAGAAGGAGAAAGTTGTGTGTCCCCAATACAGAGGGGTGACTGTGGGTAACAATGCTGTATTATTATGTCAAACCGCTAGGAGAGAAGATGTGGGGAGTTTTCACCAAAGGCAATGATAATGTGTGATGCGGTGAGCAGGCTAATATCCTCATTTAATTATCACACAGTGCTGACACACGACAACCTTCATTCTACAACCACAAGTAGGTATAATTCTTTTCACTAGTGGAAAATAATGTTTTTCACTTAAAAACAAAGTTAAAATGAAGTCTAATTTTAGGTCAGAAAAATATAACAAAAATACAATGCTCTTCATTTGTAAGTAGAACTTAGCAATAAAACAGCAATAGTATTCATAAGTAGTTCTCAAAACAGCACATGTAAGCCAATGCAAAGTTTCTGAAAAACACCAGGCTTTATGAGCAATAAAGACAAATACAAACACAAATGCTAACTCAGGCATTTCAACCTCCTTAGCTGGCCAAGCTATAGAAAACAACACACCCGGCACGTTGGTACACGCCTTCCATTCCACTTACAAGGCAGAGGCAGGAGGATTTTGTGAATTAAGGCCCAGCCTGTCCACATAAGGAGTCCCGGACAACCAGAAAAACTTGATCTCAATCAAATATCAACAAAAACAACGCACTGTGCAAGTGAGGACTGAGGACGTAGGCAATCAACCCTTGATCAGCTGGGTAGGCTCCACAGTGGACAACGGTTCAAAAGGTAGGTCTAATAGTGTTCACTGGGCTTCAGAAGGTCACGGGCCACGGACCTTGTGTCCTTCTCTTTCCCTGCTTAGCAGGTGCCTAGCCCCGTCCACTGAATGACAGCGTGGGGTTGGGGTGGGGGCTGGAAAGCTGGAAATGTTCTGGACCACTGGGGTGCCCAGTGATTTGGGGATCTGGTGCTATTGTATATCTATTCCCTCTGAATTGGACACTCTTTCAAGTTGTGCAGTGAACTCTGGGGATGCTTCTTCTGTGAATCAGTGTCTGCCCCAGTCAGAATTACAATCGCTGTGATGAAATACCATGACCAAAACCAGCTTGGCTTATTTGGCTTACATTTCCACATCACTGTTCATCACTGAAGGAAGTCGGGACAGGAAATCAAACACTGCAAGAGCCTGGAGGCAGGAACTGATGCTGAGGCCATGGAGGAGTGCTGCTTATTGGCTTGCTCCCCATGGCTTACTCAGCCTGCTTTCTTATAGAACCCAGGACCACTAGCCCAAGAGTGGCCCCGTCCCCATTTGACTGAGCCCTCCCCTATCAATCACTAATTATGAAAATTCCCTACAGGTTTGCCTACAGCCACAAGTTATGGAGGCAATTTCTCAAATGAGGTTCCTATGTCTCAAATGACTCTAGTCTGTGTCAAGCTGACATACAACTAGCCAGGGCTAAATGTAGATGAGAGCAGGCAGGGCGTGGATGCCTGTAATTGCTCTTGTTTGTGGGGAAAACCTTGGCTTACAATCTTCCTCGGTAGAAGTGGAACCTCAGGCTAGAGGGGGCAGGCCTGCATAGCCCGGATGTGTGATCAGAGCCAGCCCTGTAAACAACCAGTGTGCTTCCCTGGCAAGAACTCTGAGAGCCAAGAATGTCACATGCTGCTTTGTGTGACCACTTGGTCTGGGAAGAGACCCTGTCCTTGGCCAGGTGAGTCAGGAGCTGTAGCATACTCCACCGCTTCTTCCCACACATCTGTGAACGCATGAGAAACAATTCAAGGCCCACACAATCCAAAAAGCCTCATTTAAAACAAATCAATATGCTAAAAAAAAAAAAACTTGTTTAGAAATAAACGAATGGCTAAAAAGCATGGAGATAAACATCGATGCAGCCTGAGTTGGCATGCCCTAAATTCCAAAAGGAAATGGAAACTTTTGACATTTTTATTACGTGGAATATTTCCTGGGAAAAAAGTTTCTTTTTACGAAGTTGATTCTCAGGAGACTCCACATTTTGATTTTGATCTCTAGTTCAACTTCGCTGCTTCCGACCTCTTTTTGTATGTGAAACCTGGAGCTAAGTCCGATCTTAGGTTTCATCTCACATGAATATGCTACTGGGAGATGGTGGAACTGGCCTGTCTCTGTTTTCTTTAAAATCCATGCAAGGCAAAGCTGGACATTTGCCTGCCCCTCCCCCCTTTTGCTGTCTTTAACTGTACACCCTCATCCAGTCCACTCTGAGTCCTGAGAAAAAATGGCATCCGTTTTATCAGGAGAATTCCATTGTCACCCAAAGAGCAGGTGGACCCTGTGAAACAGAGATGGAGGAGAAGGGCGGGCTCTTGACACCCAGCAGAGTTTCCTTCTGAATGTGAAAGAAGCCGAAGAACATGGTCCCTTTCTGGATGTGACCTTTAAAAAGATGTCAGTAATGCATGAACGACTTTTTGCTAGCTTTCTAATGCTTTTAAAAAATAACCTGTCCCCTTCATACTCAAGAATACAGACTGCTGGAGATGAAAAACAGGGCCGTAGACTATTCAGTATTCCAAACTTTAAGCAGGGAGTTGGGATGAAGAGAGTGGCAGTCATATTGTGCCTTATTGAAGTACTAAGTCCACACTTAACCCATACCTAATGGGCCCTGCTCCCCTGGGATTTAAAATCCACTGGGGTACAAGAGGGGGAGACCATTAAGAACACTAGCAATTTAGGATTTGTAGAACCAAGTATCATCTGCTTCTTCTTAGATGAAACACTCAAGCCATACCGCAGTACTGCCATACTCCTGTTAAGTGTCCTGGACAAGATTGAGCACCTGGGGGTGGCGAGGGGTTACACACTGAAGAGTGGGCACAAGGGTAGGTACTCTGCCTGGTCTCATCATTGCCTTGGCTATAATTCAAACTCCAGCTCTATATTCTACCCTTTCCCTTGCTTTTGTGAGCCTATACTTGCTTTCCAAACTCTTACTGTTCCTTCTCACTTGTCAAACAGATAATCTAGCAGTCACTGACCTTGCTCCTATCACTTGATGAGGACGTCTATCAAGCTGCTGAGCTGGAGAACTGGGCTGCTAGCCAATCCTAAATATTGACAATCAAGGGGTAGCCTCTGTTTGGGACAATATCTAGAAAGAATGGAACCTTAAGCGATGTAGCTAGGAATTCATTGCTAAGTTCCGCTATAAGGGTTATTAGTTCATGGAGCACAGTCGAAGGGATTTAGAGATGACACATCACCAACATCAACTTTCAAATACCCATGAAGTGACCCAGGAGAGATATAACCCACATCACCATGGCAGTTGACTAAGACAAAGTCAAGGAAACCACACTTAGCTCTTTATTTATTTATTTATTTATTTAAAATGTATTACTGCTGGGGGAACTCCTTCAGCCAATGGCCTTTGAGAGATGCTGGACCAGGTTGGGTGTGGTCTTGGGTACTAGAAATGTGTACACTTGCTCTCTCTCTCTCTCTCTCTCTCTCTCTCTCTCTGTTGCTGGATTTGGTTCTGCTTATGCAGAAGACTATGATCTGTAAGTCTACCACTAAATAAAGACCCTTTATTATACTCAATTCTGAGCTAGTGTGGTACTACTTTATAGCATTCATCTATATATGTGGATGCCAGGGGACCACTTTCAGGAGTTAGTGCTCTTCCTCCACTGTGGGTTCTGGGGACAGAACTCAGGTCTTCAGGCTTGCATAGCAAGCTCCTCTACCTGTTGGGACATCTCAACTGAACTCTTTCAAAGTATACTTGTCTCAAGTCAATCATGTAAAGTATAAATTCTACCCTGTCTGACCATCTATACCATATCTCATCTCTAGCTGAAGATCCAAAACTGAAGACTTCAGAACAAATGTCCATGGAAAGACTATGACAATTTTAGGATTAAGAAGAAAAAAATGATATATCTCTTAAACCTTATACACCAAGTGCTGTGTGGACTCTGCGAATGTCAAGATGTTGGTCAAGGACCTTGCTCCCTATGATTGTGCACAATTGGTAGGAGCTAGATCCTGGCACTGCTACTGGGATGGACTATGTAAGACTCATATGCTATGGACTATGGATACTTTTAGTCAGGAAAAGGCCAATGGAAGATTATAGGATGGTGGCTCTCAAATCTGTGGGTGGCAACCCCTTGGGGTCAAAAGACCCTTTCACTGGGGTCACATATCAGAGATCTTGCATATCAAATATTTCATTATGATTCATAATAGTAGTAAAATTATAGCTATGAAGTAACAAAGATATAATTTTATGGTTGGGAGTCACCACAACATGAGGACCTTCATTGAAGGGTCACAACATTAGAAAGGTTACAAACCACTGTTGTAAGGTATACATTGGTCAGATTTGTTTATTTGAGAAATATAAATTAATTGTCTTTTATTCTAAATGCCTAGAACCAGACATGTTTCAGATTTTGGATTTTTTGTATTGTAGGATATTTGCACATATATGATTAGATACTATAGGTATGAGACTAAGTTGAAACATAAAACTCATTTGCCTAAGGTAATTTTATACAATATATTTGCCGTGCCTATGTTTGGATTATAACAGGTCGCATAGGTCATGTGTGGAGTTTTCCACTTGTGGTGTTAGGCAGACACTGAAAAGGTTGTAGACTTGGTGGTGAATGTTATCTAAATGTGCTGTATGCACACATGAAGTTCTCAAAGATTAATACAAATATTTTTTAAAGTTTTGAATTTTGAAGTACTTAAGGATGGTAATATCAAAATAAGAACATTCCTGTCACAAAGCCCCCCTCCCCCTTTCATTTTAGAAACAACATTTCTCTGTGTAGCCCTGGCTGTCCTGGAACTTGCTCTGTAGACCAGGTTGGTCTCAAACTCAGAGATATTAGACTGCCTCTGAGTGCTGGGATTAAAGGCATATGCCACCACTGCCTGGCTACAAACCCTCTCTTTATCATATTGTATCAGTTCCTGTAGATCTACAATTCGATGGATTGAAGCTGAACTCTATACCTGTCCCGTGGGTTCCCAATCCATTTTCAACCTCTTACTCGGTTCTTCTCTTCAAGACCTCATTGGCATTACCCAACTAACGTGTCCAAGTTGGAAGATGTCACTGTCCCTAGACATCCTTCTCCATCTCTACAAGTGATACAATCCAAGAACTCGAGCTAGAATCATGGGATCACCAATTATTTCTATCACTTTCTTAGCCCACATCCAAGTCAAGATCTACCCGCCTACTCCAGTCTTCTGTTTTAGTCTAGCCCATGATCTATTTCTCAATGTAGCTCTGTTGACATTTGAGACCAATGTGTGGAAGGGTTGTCCAGTATACTTCAATATGTCCCAGAAACCCTGGGACTCATCAGATGCTAGTGGCAACCCTCTCCCTGACCCTATGCACAGAAACCTGGCTCCAGCTGGGAACTGCTGCTCTTCCCTAGCTTGCCCATTTGCTCTGACTTGCTCAGAAGTCTCCACCACACTGGCTTCTCCTGGGTTCCTGGAATCCACCCAGCTGCTTCCTGCCTCCAGGGCCGGGCAAATGCCATTCTCTCTGACAAGGATGCTTGCTGCTCTCTCTGCTGCTTCATTCTGATGTCTCGTCAGAATTCTGACGTCTGTGACCACAGCCCCCCATGTCAACTCCTCAGACGAGTTCCCGGAATGCTTCACCTCGACAGCAGCACTCAGACCTCCTTCATTCTCAGCAGAATCTTGGTAATTATTGGAATCACTTGTTATTTTATTAACCTTATTTTTTTTCTGGTCTGTCTCCTATCAAGACAATGACAACATTATTTAGGGTGGTGACTCTGAGTTTCTTGGCCTCTGGTTTACCTTTAAGGCACAGCACTGAGCCAAGCTAAATAAATATTTGTCAACTGATTAACCAAACATACTTCATATTCCAGGCCCAGACCACACCCACAACAAATGACAAGGTCACACTATGAAAACATACCTCAGGGGAATTAGGAGATGACCCAGACCATTTATATTTCAATTCTCTGCTCCACAAGAAAGCAGATGAGCTTCCTTGATGAGCAGGAGTCATGGTGGGGGGGTGGGGGTGGGATCAGCGCACCCTCCCCACAGGGAATAAGGCAACAATGCCCTACAGAAGCTCCAGCATTTCCCTTGAATGGAACCTACATTATGTCTGGGGGTGGCTGAGAGTACTCACATATTGGAGTTGGGCCAAGGGAAAAAAAAAGGACAAATGAGGAATTTTCAGGTCTCCATAGAAAGATACTTTTCTCTTTTCCTCCCATCACCTTCCCTCTTTCCTCCTTCCTTCCTTCCCTCTTTCCTCCTTCCTTCCTTCCCTCTTTTCTCCTTCCTTCCTTCCCTCTTTCCTTCTTCCTTCCTTCCCTCCCTCCCTCCTTCCTTCCTTTCCCAATTTTTTTTTTTTTGGAGAGACAGGACCTCACTAGATAGCTCTGGTTGTCTTGAAACTCACTATGTAGACTAGACTGGCCTCAAACTCACAGAGGTACATCTGCCTCTGAGAATGGGAATTCAAGATGTGTGGCCCAGTACCCAGCCCTTTCCTTCCCTTCTTGATGATGTACTGAATGTCTCCAAGACCATGACTCACCCGCAGAGGACTAAGCAGGCTCACTTCCCTTTTCTAGTATGAAGTCGCAGACACAGGAACAACAGATGGTGGGCCGCACTCACCAAAAAGTGTAGGTGTACATTTGGGAGAACTTGATTCCCCCAAGGGAATGGTCAGAACAGTCATTCTCCTGCCCAGAGCTTTCTCTATCAGATCTTTGTTAGCTATAAACAGATTAACAGTGAAGCAGGACTTCTGAGAATCTACTGTCAGCAGACTAGGTTTTCGAAGGTGGCTTCTTCCTAATTTTCTCCCCTCACCGTCTGAGCTCCACTCTCAAGAAAACACTTAAAATCAGTCACTTTATCCTTTTTCTCTTCAGACTCAGTACAATATCCTGAAAATATATTTCTTTCTCATTTCAAAATTACTGGGAAATTATTGTCTAGAAAAAGGTTTCTTCCAGGCTATAGCTTGGATTCTGTATTAAGGTAAAACTTTGGATTAGGAAAATTGGCTTTGGACCATTGAAGCAGGGAAAATGTTCTTTCATAATTGTTCAATAGTATTAATGTCTTTTTCCCAATCCCAAATCGCCAGGTTTATTTGTGTTCCTGGTTTTGTTATTATGATAATTCAGAAAGACTATACATATATATCCTACCACTTCCTCCTGAGACAGGTTCACACTCTAAGGACCATGTTAAATTTGAATTTGCTTTCTTCCCGCCTAAGCTTCCCAGGCAAGCTATTAAGACATCCACCACCACACATGGCTGAGAATGGGCATCCTAACATCATGGGCAGCACCACCCTCTGGACAGTGTCCAGACTTTAGTGTAGGAAGTGTGGCAAACTCTGGACACGGTCAGGGTTGGATGCCCAGCCTATTCTGCCACTTACTGTGCTTGGAAAACAAGTTATAACCTCTCCACATCAATTTTTCTCATCCATAAAATGGGAATAATAGGACAGTTGTTCCCTTTCATGGAGGAGAACTGGTTCTGATCCCCACAGAAATGCAAATCTATAGATATTGTCATGTCTCTTATATAAAATGATGCTAAATTTGAGTATTACCTATATCCAAAAGCCATTCTACTACATACTCTAAATCCTCTCCACATTACTGAAAACATACAATACCATGTAACTGCTATGCCAGTCACAGCGTTGTCCTATTTAGGGAACAATGACAAGGGGGAATATCTGTACATATTCAGCACAGATGAAATACTTCACTCTAAATATCTTCAGTTCGGGGCTGGCTGAGTTCATGGATTCATAACTCATGAAAACAGAGAGCCAGGCACACCTCACTGGGTTCTTTTAAAATCACATTTAGTGTGTGTTAGGGTGTGTACACATATTCCATAGTGCATATGTGGCAGCCAAAGGCAACTTTTCAGGAGTTAGTTCTCTTCTGCCATGTATGTTCCAGACTTGGTGGGAAGTGCCTTAACCCACTGAACTGTCTTGCTGATGCCCTCACTGGATTCTTATGAAGATAAAATGAATAGTTCTTGGTGTAGGAAGGTTCTTGATGTAGGAGGGTTCTTTACAACAAGTTCTTAATTATTTAGAAATGTATCTGGCACAACAGTAAACACTTAATGTTAGTACTCTCATTAGCTTGAAACTGTTTTTGACTATAATACACATTCATTCATCAAATAAATAGGATTTTTAGATAGAATAAACTAAATGGAACTCGATAAAAATTATTTCAGTAGCCAACACTCCACTTAACAGCAAAACTCCAAATAAACACACTATGGTGAGGATCCTATGAGTATTTATTAAGTACGTATAATGTGAAAACTTATGTTACCGGTGTTTTTTTTTTCCCCAAAATCCAGAATTCTAGTATTTGATATTTCTCATATGTGATTTCTTTTTTAAAAACATTTGCAAGGGAACAGATGAAGCACTGGAGGTCATGATAGAGGTGGATCAATCATGGGCCTTGGAACAAGGATGACTACTGGTCAAATGAGAACCCCCTGGCCATGCCATGTAGGAGACATGCAGCTTACCACCTTATATTAGTCTTTGCATTAGAAAACAAAGACAGCATTGTTCACCGTAAGCAGGACAACAGCAACATTGGGGTCTGGCTGCACAGGCAGAAACACCCCACAATCTGTCCTATCCTAATACCAAACACAGCTGCATTGCATTGGTTATGAGTTTAGAATGGTATTTCCTATAGGGAGTGTTTTTAGGGACACCAATGTAATGTTTACAGGAATTGGGGATCAAAAGGTAGACATTTAGTGACTGAAAGGTAGAAACAGAGCAGTTGGCCACCCCAAGGCCTCCTCCACAGTGGATGCAGAAAGTGGCCACCTTGCAATGACCCATCTGGAGAAAGACACCGACAAGATGGCTTGCTTCCCTGGGGGCTCTCTCTGAAGCTGCTGATTTATTTGCTCAATAATATGTGATATCTTGCAGAAAGTAGTATAGGAATATTTTAAAACATGTATTCCTGCAGCTGAGATGTCTGGAGTCAGGTATGTACTATGTGGGGAGGGAGATAATGGTCTATCATTGTACATGCTTATAAATCTGACAAAATTATTTAATTACACTCCCCACTTCCGTGTGGCTCGATTTTAAAATCCCAGTGGCAGCCCACTGTTAGAAGCTCATCTTTGCTTCTTATGTCATAAGCCACTGCACTAGGGAAGGACAGTATCCAGTTCCAACACTCCCATGCCCCTGTCAACGGCAGCTGATCTCAGGATGCTAAGACGTCATTTCTATGACTCTAGTCCAGAGGTGTCAGCCACCGGACCATCTTGCTGTTCCTACAGATGATGTGGAGAATCACAGGTAGATCTTTCTCTTATTAACAAATACTGGGACTCTGCTCATTAGCATCTTACTTTAGCCAGTTGTGTTCTCATCTATTAACTCATTTGATAATTACAGCACTGGGGTATAGCTGTAATATAATATATAGCTGTATCCATTATATTTTATGAATGAGGAAAATGAAGACACAGATCAATGTAAAAAAAAAAGAGAGAGAGAGAGCCCAAGATTACAGATAGGCATCGGCAGAGAAGAACTCATATCCTTCCTCTTCTTCAAAGGCTGAGTTTGGTTAGTTCAAGGACTTTCAGTCTTGGTACTAGTGACATTTAGACCATGTTATTACAAGCCTGTCCTATGCCTTGTAAGACACAGTGTCCTTGGCCCCTATCTCCACATAGCTAAGAGCACTATCGCTCAAGCTGTGAGAACCTAAAATGTCTCCAGGCCTTAGATGTTCTTCATGCAACACAATTTCTCGTTGAGAAGTGGGAGGCGGTTTACGGATTATGACAAAACACAAATACTGCTCAAAATGCCACAGGGGCCCTCTTCCTAAAGACTAGGGGAGTTGCTATTCATGGCGACTGCAGCTCAATGCATATATGTCTATGCTAAGCTGAAGAGCACAGTCCCTGCCTGGAAAGGGGATAAGTTTGCTGGTTTGAGGGAAGTGGGGTTGGCTTCCTAGAATCAAGGGAAAGAGTGGCCTGGGCACGAGGCACAGCCCAGCTCTTTCCCTTACCCAAATGATGAAAAGGATTTACTCAGTTTTTGAATAGGTAACATATTCATATGATTTTAAGCTACATATGCATGAACACATACGTATATATAGATACGTCTTCCTCCAGTTTGGGATCCGCATTCCAGCATTCTCTTGAGGCAGATGTATGTCTTCAGAGACTATATAAAGGCGCTTAGGCTGAAACAAGTGCTTCAATTTAGATCAAAGTGTCTTTGGGCCATTACCTTACTCATGCCTCCAAAGTAATAAAAGCCATGTATCCTTGTAAATGTGGTAAGGGCCAGGCATCACTTCCTCCCACTTCATCACTGCCTGCTTCACCGGCAGGAAAATTGGCTGATGTTTTGCAATGAAACAAAACCCAGGTCTTAAAAAATAGAATAGAGGATGAAAGACAGAGGGGCACTTAGGTCAAGGCCTCCCCAATGTGCGTCCGGGCCTCTCAGTTTCCTACCAGACATGGTGAGATTTGGTTAGAGACTCAACGGGATCAAAAGCAGGAGACTTTTAGTCCTTCCTTGCCTGTTCCCACTGCAGCCTGTAGCCCCCAGACCTGACTCTCCCGGGGAGGAAGGATGCTGTGGACAGGTCTAGAAAGGAGAAGTAGGCTGGAAGGACAAAGTAGAGAGGTGAGGTGATGGAGGCAGAAAGGCAAACGACAACAGCAAACACTTTCTGCACCAGCATGTGTCGCGCACGCTGGGACACTAGCAATTCCAACTGTGGGAGAGCACAAAATCAGCAAAGCGTGGCCTTCTCCTTGGAAAAGAACTGCTAGGTGATCTGGGATGCATCGCTCAGCCATCCTGACATCTGTTGCTTTGGGAGGAATAAGGACTAAGCAATTTTATCACATTTAAAATGCAGAGGCCTGGGGGCTGGAGAAATGGCTAAATGGTTAAGAGCACTTGTTGCTCTTGCAGGGGAAACTGGGTTTGGTTCCTAGCACCACAACTGCCTATCACACCGGTTCCAAGGGATTAAACACTCTTTTCTGTTCTCTGTAGGTATCAGACATGCATACATATATAATATATTAATATTTAGTGTGTATATATGTATACATATATGTATATATATAAAATAAATCTTTACAGAAAAATACAGAGGCCAGGTATGGTGGCACATGTCCTTAATTCCAGCAATTGGAGGCAGAGTCAGTCTACCTAGTGAGTTACAGGCTATATGATGAGACCCTGTCTTGAAAAAAACAAAATCTATAAAAAACGCAGAGGCTTGTCGCTTATTCAAGTGTTGACCATCCCTATAGATGCCTAGTCTTCTGCTTGTTTCTAAGTCTCAGATCTGGTCATAAAACCCCCAAGCAACACAACATCCGCTCCTAGTAGCAGGAAAATTCTGGTAGTCACTCCGATCACAAACTTACAGGTAATTCTTTATTGTGATGTTTTTCAAAATTACTCTTCTTGATAGGATGGTCAAGTTCATCTGAAATCTGAGCCCTGAAGAGCCAGAGGCAGGAGAATTGTGAATTTGAGGCTAGCCTTCACTACACGAGAGAATTTTTCTTGGAAATGTTTTCACCCATCTTTTCCTATGTTAGTTTGTGCCCATTCTTATCCCCTGACCCCACGGGTCCCACAGTCCCCTGACCTCATGCACCTTGTACCACTGCTAGGTGTGTATAGCCATCACACCCTACCACTGTTCTACAACAGTGTCATAGTGCCTTTTGCCTACAACCGAACTTTCACTACGGTAACCAACACAAACCTGTTCAAGCTTCAAGTTTACCAACACAGATTAAAAATGGAGTCCCTCAGCTTTCGAGTGTGTAAAAGTCATCAAGTCACCAATAGTTTTATCCACTGGTGGACTCTGCATGCTGCAAACTGACCTGCCAGGCAAGATATGCCCAGTGATTAAGCAGAGGCATGACTTACAGGGCTAACTGAGCACATTCTGATTGGCTTTGGGGCCTGCTCCACAGGAGAGAATTCCTGTACTATAATTGCAGTCAAAGGGCCATGCCCAGAGGATCATAAGCCTCAAGGGGAATCTCTACTCTTGTTCTGCTAAAGCAACAAGCTGTCAAATGGCCTTCTCAATATTTATGATTATACACATAGGTTAGTGCTGCTCTCGACCCTGCTCAGAGAAGCTTCTTTTTACAGTGGGCAGTAATCACGCAGAGACTCATAACTTGTCAAAGCACAGGGAATAAATGGTTGCCTGCTCAGTTCTAAATGAGATATCTATGTCTCTCTCTCTCTCTCTTTCTCTCTCTCTCTCTCTCTCTCTCTCTCTCTCACACACACACATACACACAGATTATACATATAATACACACACACACACACACAGAGAGAGATTATACATATACAAACACACACACACACCCTCAGAGAGGAAGGAAAAGGATGCAAGAGCTATCAACACTACAACACCTACGGGGGAAGGGCACTTGAGGCTCTCACCCCTGCAGGATGAGCTAGCTGTTGGCAGTGAATGGGGGTTAGGGAAGGGAGAGGTGACTTTTCTTTAATGCTGTGACCACTGGGAAGTTGCCCATGATGCAGTAAATAACCCGACACCTGAGCACACACAGGCAATTCTAATTAAACACAACAGGCTAGTCTTTTTAACGACATGAAATAGGGAAAAGATCTGTTGGAAAGAAGGGTTCCAGATAGAGCAGGAAACGGGTAAGAAAATGGAACGAGGGGGGTTAGTACAATCAAAATACTTTAGATACATGCATAAAATTGTCAAAGTCAATAAAAATCAATTTTAAAATTCAATTTAACAATTAAATCAATGAAAATGTAGTTCCTCAGACATGCTTGCCACTTGACAACCTCATGAATCTTACAGTCACGGGCTTAGTGCAGATTACTGAACACTTCTCCTGTTCCAGAAAGTTCTTCTGTATAACACTGGCCTGGAACATAAGGTTCAAACCTTTTAGACCAGCACCAAGGGCTGACTCAGGGTCAAGCCCACACTACTACCTGCTATGTGTCCCATATACCAACACTGAGGAGCAAGTGACCTCTTCCTGTCCCTCCAGCAAGCCACCCTCACCCAACTGTGTGCCATTCTCATCAGATGCCCATCACAGAGATAAGGAAGCAAATTAGAAGGTACAGCCACTAAAGGAGTGACAGACAGCAAAGAGACATTAGGAAATTTCTCTCTCTCTCTTTCTCTCTTTTGAGACAGGGTTTCTCTGTGTAGTCTTGGCTATCTTGGAACTTGCTTTATAGACCAAGCTTGCTTCAAACATAAATCTACCTGCTTCTGCCTCTGGAGTGCTGGGACTAACTAAAGGCATAAGCCACCACTCCCGATGACATTAGGAAATTTTTATCCTAGCAAAATGCTCTCCCAGCTTAGATGCTGTGGAGAACCTGGAAGACAGCAATGACCTTCCAGCTCCTTGGGGCTTGGGATGATTAAACAAAATGCCTGCTACTTGTCTTGGCATTTAATATTTAATACTGGTTTGGGTCATTATTTAGTTTTTTTTCCCACATGGGACTATATTTTTCTCCCCAACGAACTGAACAGTATCAGGAAGCAGAGGCAAGTTCTCACAGGCATTTCTTTTGCATGCTTTTCTTTCCTCCTTCGTTTTCTTACAGCAAGAATGTGTCAGAGACTGCAAACTGGCTGCAGCTTGCAGGTGAGAGAGGTTCCACTTGTGTGTTGTGCCCAAAGGGAACTGGAAAACAAGCTTCTGAATTAGTTGATGATTAAAAACTTGGGAGATTTCACATCAAGATTTGTATTTCTGTTTTCCTAGTAGTAAATAAATAAAATCACAGTACATGACAGGCTGGGGTGCCCATTCATGCACACCTCTCATAGCAGCAGCTGAGTGCCACCCCTCCCCGAAGGAAGGCATGTATCCTTACCATAGTTCCCATAGTTATAGCAAAACCTGTTTCCTGCCTGGCTCCTTTAGGCTTTTGTGTTTACAACTCTAGCGGAAGACATTCAGCAAATTAACTGAGAGTGGAAATCCTAGACTCTGTAAACACAGAGAGGCAGCCATTAATGCCTGCCTTAATGGGCAACATGTTGGTTTTACACAACTAAAACCTGACTTGTTTTAGCCCTTAGTTGAGGACATTAACCTTATGGGTTTACGCTTAGTTCCTCCTGAGCTTGCCAAGCATTGATAATATACATTAGAGAAATGGCCAACTGGAATAACCAAAAACAGCCAGCTCAACAATCACGTGCAAATGATCAAGACGCCGAGAGCATAGAGTTCATGAACGCTGATGGTTCCTTAAAACAGGTGGGGATTATTACACTAATGAAGTTGCATAGTGCTGGTTGCTGCCCACCTAATCTGGAGCCCTGGACAGAGAGTCCAAGACTACTGGTTAACACTAGTCCATAGTGGCTGCTTTCACCACCTCAGTGGAGGCTACCAAGGTGTTTTTCAGGTCTTGCTTCTCCTTGTCAGTCAACTGAAACATTTTCACAGATTCCTTCGGGGTCTTTCTTGTTCCTGTCCGTAGACAGGAGGAGCTGTCCTTAACTGCAACACACACTGGCTGTCCATCAAAGAACAACACATAGAAACAAAAAATAGGATACATTAAAACTTCAATAAGCAAACCTCCTAATCCCAGGAGAGTAGGAGGGCAAGGACTTTTAAAAGCTATTAATGTGTAAGGTTGACTGACAAAGGGCGAGAGTAGTGTTTAGGGCCATATTTACCCAATAATGATAGCTTGATTGATAAGATTCAAGAATTTATCAAATTCAAAGAGTGGTAAGACATACTTGGAAGCCTAGAAAAAGAGGTCTCTGGGAAACGGACCGAAGACACAAAATCTTAGAGGATTCAAAAAGTTCAGGGAGTGGCATCGATGCACACTGACACCTTTTTTCCTAACTTGGTGACAGAAAGTACTTAGTGTTCTGCAGTGAGTCAAAGGACTCACATGCTAGACATGGAACATCACATGCTACTGAGAGTCTTCTTCCATATGAATAATAAGAGAGGCAGAAAAAGAACTGTGTCCCCAGACTTATGTTCAAATGATCACAGGGGTGTGCAGAAAGATGTCTCTCAAAGACAGCCCCCAACTCCTGGTACCCTATGAATTTGTTACGTGGCAGTGAAGAGTTTGGGCTAGTAAATGTTAAGGCTGTTGCTCAGCTAACTTTGAAATAAAGAAATTCTTCTGCATTATCTGAGAGGGCATGGTGTTATTCACTGTTCTGTGTAGTGGTAGAAGGATACAGCCCAATAAAGACTCCTCCAGCCACTGCAAGCACTGAGACGGAAGAAGATGCGATAATGGGTACATCTAGTAACTGGACACAACAAGGACTTGATTGTCCCCTACCAGCTCTGGAAGGAATGCAGCTTTGTGGACACCAGCGGCACCCACCAGACATTTGACCTTTACAACTACGCAGTGATACATTTTGTCAGTTAAACCACCAAGTTTTTGCTAACTTGGTAGAACAGAAAGAGAAAGTAATAATAATGGCTTTGGAGGAAGAAGAGGTCTAACAACAACCTGGAAAACAGAAGAAGGAAGTAAAAAGCTTTCTGAAGAAAGTAAAAAAACTCACCTTTTTGTAGGTTTTTTCTTCGTTTTGTTTTCCAGGTACGGTGTCTCCATTTTCAGCAGCGGACGACATCTACAAAGGAGAAGTATTTCCCTTTGAAATCTGAATGCTGCTCTTTCAATGCAACACAATAATGCTGCTAAAGAAAAAGATATATTCACACATTGCTTTTGCTGTTGTTTCAAAGAAAGACAAAGGAAAAAGAAAAAAGAAAATCCAAGAGTATTTTTTGGAAGTATACTTAACTCTGTAAGTCTGAGGAATGACGTTGTAGAAACCTAAACCCTTTTCATGTGGGTAGATTTCTTGCTAAAAGCTATTTAAAATTTATTTAGCTTCAGATTATAAGAGCTCACTGTAAAAATATCTGGAAAGCACCAATATTATGAATCAGAATGCACACAAAACTCCACTCTTAATATTACTTCCTGAAGCAGCTTCATGATTCCCATGTTAGCACAGTTGTCTCTGCCTTTTGACATGTGCATTGTGATGTGGAAAATGGTAATATACATCTTGGTGTTTTCAGTGAATAGTGATATTATAAGTGTATGTCCCTTTTATGATAAAAAGAAAAATCCTCCCTGGGAAAAGAATTTTCTTTCAGAAGCAAGGAGACATCGCTGTGTGAATCCAATTGTGTGACAGCACTTTAGTTAATAATGCTAATATTGATGAATTGTTGAGTGGCTCAAAAATTCTGCTTCTACAAATAATATAGTAACTATCTGTGCTTATATCTTTGTCCAATACTATTGTTACCTGTCAATCTTGGAATGACTAAGTCATACCACAGTATTAACTTTTACCAATATACTAGTAAATCGCCTTCCAAGAAGTCTATACCCACTCCTAACTCTGCCTATAGTGAGTTGGAGCTTGTCTTGTTGAGCAGAAATGACAACTCTACTTTAGATATCTTTGATAAGCTGATAGGTCAAATAAAGGCTGTCCTCATTTTAATGTTCAGTTTTGAAAATTACTAGTGAAGATTAATTTTCCCCTCACACCACTGTTAGCTCTTTGTGTGTTTTCTTTTGAGTTTTCCATACTTTTGCTAATCTCTCTCTTAGGGTCTTAGTGTTCTAGTTCTGTTGGGTTTGGGAGATGTTATCTCCTGGGCGTCATCCACCATCTCTGGCTCTTACAGGTTTCTCCTCTTCTTTTATACAGACCCTGAGCCCTGAGGGGACAGGTTTGATGAAGACAGATCAGATCATCTGGGATGAATGCTTCAAAGCCTTTCACTCTCTGTTCACTGTGCAGCTTGGAACTCTGCTAATTACCGTCAACTCCAAGAATACTTCAGGATCTTAAACTACATGAAGGGCACTTAATACCCCGGGGAGAGACAGATCTGACTTTCCTACAAAGCCTTCGAATCCTGGGCTTTTAATAAGTTCAGTATTTGTGGTGCCAAAGAATTAGCCAGTCATGTCTCCACACCTGAACTAAATAATTGAGTTCACAGGGTGCCCAACATGACTAAGGCCATTCAGGAGAACGAATATATGGAATTAGATGAGCCCACCGGGTCTATTGCTACCACAATCATCCTTCCACTCCCTGTCTTATCCTCTTTACTCTCAGAGGGACTCCATTCAACCTGTCAGTGTTAGAACTGGGAGTCTACAAAGACCTCTGTTTTATTTGTTTAAAGAGGAACTGTTTTATTTTCCCCCTAGTTTCCTTAGAATAGTACTTTAATGGGTTCTGAATAAAATGCTAGGAAGATTAAAATGCTTGAAAGACTTAGTAATATCAACTCACGACAAAAAGCTGACCTCCAGTCGCTCACCAGAACCAAGAGAAGGATCTCCCTGAACAATGAATGCCATGCCAGGTGCTGCACCTCTCAGACCCTTGGCTTTGAAAATGGAAACACTTCAACAGCCGCTCTGCAGGGAGTTGAGAAACAACCCCTGGGAAATGGACTCACTGCCTTGAATGAAGGGCAGGGAGCAGAGAGTCTCAAGGTACATTTCATTACTCTGTAAGTCACTCCTGACTCAACAACAGGGAAGAGGAGGTGGACCCTACACATCAGCTTACTCAATTCATTTCATTTCCTCTTGAGAAGCACAAAACAGATAAAGGAGGGCCATGGTAGTGAGGCGTGCCTTATTCATCGTTGATAGTGCTTCTGCCCCCTGCCTGGGGTAGTTGTTAGAAACAAAATCACTAATCAATATTTATTGATAGTCCCCTTCAGCACCCCTAAAGGGTCAACTGAGTTCAAAGGTGTTATTTTTTCTCACCCTGTTGCTGTGATAGAATACTATGACCGAAGTCACTTAAGGGAGAAAGGTCTGATTTTAGTTCAAACTACAGTTCATTACTGTGGGGAAATCAACGCCAAGGAGCCTAAAGCAGCCCCCACATTATGTCTCTAGCAAGCAGAAAAAGCAATGGTTTACTTGTCTGTTTTCAGTTCACTCTTTATACAGTCCAGGATCATCGCTCAGGGAGCACAAAAATTCTCATGCACTGTGGCCAGTCAACCCACCTCTGTCAGTGCACCGGAAGCCCAGAGGCCAGGCTCCCAGGAGATTCCAGACCTCCCAAGATGACAACACTAAGGGCCACAATAGCAAACTACAAAGGACTATTAAACTGGGCACAGTGGGGTTACTCTCTGCTCTTACTTGGGCTTGTTATGTTTTTGCACTGGGTACAATGCGTACTTGCAAGTGTGAGCCAAGATAAGCAAAGATGACAACATAACTATCATCCTATTTCTATAAAAGAAAGGAGGGAAGATATTCTGAGAAGCACTGGTGATTTACCCAAAGATGATTGCAAATGAATCCATCATTCTTTTTAATACTTTGCCGTAGAGTATTTGTTTAAAATTAAGGAGAATTCTAAGGTGATTAAAAATTAGCCAAGCATCATGATTCATGGCATGTTCCTCCCTTGCCATGCTGTGTCCTTCCACACACAGACATTAAAATCTTTCCATGTCCTATTTGTTTGATGTTTGTCTGAAATTTGATACAGTCCAAGGTAAACATCATGAACTAGGTAGGTAAATAAAGATACAGTGGTGTATACAGGGATACAGAATACATTTCCCTTACCTTTGTAAAGAAAACGGCAAGTCATCTGTAGTTGGTCGTGATGGGTGGCCTATTCATTGTTGACACTGCTTTTGTCCCTCCAGGTTTCTGTCAGGGGGAAAAAAAGATCATTGGTCAAAATTAAGTGACATCCTCACTTCTTCTTCCCCCAAATAATGAGATGTGGCTCTAGGGTTGAATAATGAGACTACAGGAAGGGGTGCACAGGAAGGGGTAATACAGTAGGTGACACGAGGATAAACCACAGGACCCAATATGTACGAAATAAACTGTCACATCCAATTTAACTTCGAAGTTCCTACTTGGCTCAGCAAAGGACAACATGATTGGCTTCTAGACAGAGTTTCCAACAGATAAAAGCAGTAACACAAACCACAGAGGATGGACTAGATATTCCCCTACTAGTTTTCACACAGGATTCTTTTCTGGACATGTGAATAATCTTTGAGCAGTAGCTATATGATAAATTGATTTTTTTTAAAAACAGAGTTGCTTAGATGATATACCTCAAATAATACCTCCACAAACGTTTGGCTATAATTATATTTGGTATAGAAGAGAAATCAGCTCATTGTAATCATTTTTTTTTCAGCACTAGAAACTGAATCCAGGCAAGCACTTTATCATGGAACTACACCCCCACAGCTTTTTATTCTATGCCCAGGTAGCCTTGTTTTGCAATATTCCTACCTCAACTCCCTGAGTAGCAGGAATTACAGGAACAAGCCACCATGCCTTGATCATACTCAACTTTTAAACTGTAGATAGGTATAATGTAGAAATAAATTAGGTCTTAGACACTCATATCCCCCTAGAGATAACCAATGTCAACAATTTGCTGCATTGCATAAACACATCTCCACTATGTTACTTGTACATATGTGCATGCG
>JAQHUG010000021.1:9946831-9960222 GCA_028555095.1 Dicrostonyx torquatus | reverse complement strand
TGGATCCTGTACCCGTGGTTCTGGTGTGTACTATCTGGATCCTGTACCCGTGGTTCTGGTGTGTACTATCTGGATCCTGTACCCGTGGTTCTGGTATGTACTATCTGGGTTCTGTACCTGTGCTTCTGGTGTGTACTATCTGGATCCTGTACCCGTGATTCTGGTGTGTACCATCTGGATCCTGTACCCTTGGTTATGGTGTGTACTATCTGGATCCTGTACCTGTGATTCTGGTGTGTACTATCTGGATTCTGTACCTGTGCTTCTGGTGTGTACTATCTGGATTCTGTTGTCTTAAAGAACAAATAATTTAGAAGCCGGGGAGAAGGCTCAGTTGGGAAAGTGTTTTTTGTATGAGCACAAGGATTTGGGTTTGGTCTCCTCACCCATGTAAAATGCCAGGCATGGTGGGTGGCACATACTTGTAATCCTAGTGATGGGGAGGCCAGCAGGTAGAGCTCTGGCGCTCACTGGCCAGTCAGCATAGTGGAATTGGTTAGCCAGGGTCCACTAAGAGACTGTCTCAAAAAACTGGGTAGATGGATCCTGAAGAACACATGAGGTTGGCCTCTGACTTCACATGTGTGTACACTAACATACATCTGTGCCCACACACTTTTGGCCCAACACACATATCCTCTCATATACAGAAAAGATAAATCATTTATACTATCCTTCTAAATTAAAAAAATTAATAGAGAATGTGGTACCAATCTGGCCACAAATTCCTAAGCTCAAGTGATTCTCCTGCCTCAGACTACCAAGTGCTAGGTTGACCAGTGAATGCCATCAAGCCTAATGACTGAAATTTTCATTTAATATGAGTCACTATGACAAATGGAATGATGTCACACACATTATCTCACTTAATATTGCAAAGAGCTTCTCAGCATTTCTCAATTCAGCCTTTGTTATTGCTTTACTATTTATTTTTACTTTTAATTATGCATATGCAAGCTTCTATGTGGAGGTATAGGCACATGAATTGAAGCTGCCCGTAGAAGGCATCGGATATCCTGGAGCTAGAGTTACAGGTGGTTGTGAGCCACTGGATATAGGCGTGGGAACGGAAATCAGGTCCTCTGCAAGAGCCATATAGGTTTTCAATAGTTGAGCCATCTCTTTAGCCCCTAAAGAAGATGGGATACAGTCATTTTAATTTTCTTAGGGCAAGTACTCTCGCTGGAAGGTTGATTTATAAAAAGGAAGGCATGGTTGGTAAATGAACCTAGTGACGGCCTCAATCCCCATCTCAAGGACCCCCTACTTCAGTGTGGAAATTTTTGAAACTCAAATTCTTGGGCCACAAAAGCAAGTAAGTAATTACTATGTATATATAGCAAGAATAATGGACCACCATTTTCAGCATGCCTTATAGGCTTGGAGACCATGTAAACAACTCTAACTAGTAAAGGAACACTTCAAGAGTGTTATCAGAGGTCACTAGAAAGCAGAACCACGTGGTAAAGAGAAGGAATTTAATACATGGAATTGGTTATCAAAGTGCTGGGTGAGTTGAAAAGCTAAGCAAGGGTTGGGTGTGCTGGTGTGCGCCTCTAATCCTAGCACTTTGGAGGCAGGTGCAGCAGAATCTCCTGTGAGTTCAAGGCCAGCTTGGTCTATCTGGTGAGTTCCAGACCAACCAGGGTTGTAGAGGGAGAAGCTGTCTTTAAAAAATTGCTAAGCAAGAGGTAGTGGTTAAAGACAGGCAGAGATGAATGGGTATCATTGAGAAGTCACTGTCGCTTTCAGGGTCAGGGGCTCAAAGGGAGATGGTGCTAAGAGGTTTAAAAAGCAGAGGAGGCTGTTGAGGCCGGAACAACATGGCAAGGGCTGAGACATGGACTGTAGTAACTTCTCAGCATTTTGGCTAGATCGAAGGTGTCTGGCTAGAACCTCCAGCTCACTCCTGCTTGATCCAGAAAGTCCCATTGCTCTCTCTCCAAACCCTACCCTCTCAGAGATTCTCCAAGAAAGAAAAGGGCCAAAAAGCCCAGTTCTAAATTCTTGGTGGCTACAGCAGCTCCTCCCCTGAGGTTGCCAGTTGCCCAAGTCCCTGCCTAAAGTGTTCAGCTTTTGACCATACTTGAATATAAATCCATCTTGTGGCAGAAACATCATCACCCTTGCCTACAACCTAAATAAGCTTCCTGCTTTAGTTAGGGAGCCTGACTTCTGTTGCCTCAATCTCCGGGGCTGGAGAACTCACCCCAGAGTTCATTTGCTCAAATAAACCTCTTCTTTTACTTTTACAGCTTGCTGCATTGATGGAGAAACCTATTATCGGGGTACAGAAAACACTATTACCTGTCAGAATGCAGAAACTAAACTATCGTTGAGGCTCCTAAGGACCACCTGCTAAAGCCATCTGATCCTAGAGACTACCTGAGCTAGGCAGATGGATTTGCTGTGCTAAGAACAGACAAGAGTGAGGAATGACGAACAGCAACAAAGACCAAAATGGAAATGGGAATGAAAGTGGAAAGATAGATGGGAGGTGAGATGTCTAGGAACCGTGGTTCTCAATGAAAAGGTGGGCTGCGAGTGGCTGGCAAAAGAGCCTCAGCTTTTATGACTCTAGCAACTGGTCACGAGCGAAAGCCGCCGAGCTCTGCCTCTGGCCTCACTGACCTTAAGTGTGACAGGAAGAGTGAGGCTATGACCAGGACAGAGGTGGGAGGGGTGAGGCCAAGCTTCAGATCTAATGCTCTTTCCAGCATGGTAACACCCCTGCCCTCTACTCCTTAAATAGAATGACTAGAAGACCAACACATATTATGCTGCATTTTTGAATTGGTAAATGCAACTGAAAGGTTGGCTTACAATATTAGTCTCCATAATTATTCCACGTTAAAAAAAAATGTGTTCTACATTAGTGAGTCTCAACCTAGAGGGCATTCTTAATTTCCAAGGTGGTAGGGGAGCTGTTTAAAACCTCAGAGCTACTGAATGTTTTAGATGCTATAGCATTCCTAGGGGCCATGCTGGAGGCCTTCAGCAGGAAGCCTACAGCCCCAGATTCCCAGCTAGGTTCACAGACTTCAATCTTTTTAATCTGCCAAGATGAGTTTGAGGCAAGGTCAAACGGGGAGGAAAAGTGGCTAATTATCCAAGTAGGTCAACAAACAGACACCAGAGGTGAGGGATGCTAACTAGAAGCCCTTCCTGGTCTCCCCAGCAAAACAGCTCATTAAACACCAAGGAAGTGGGCTAACTAGGGCTAACGCTGAACAAGGCTTCACGGTCTGGGTGTTCTGTCCATCTCTGCTGCTGACTCTCTGCAACCTCGAGCTCTTGTCCACTTCTCTTCTACCATGAGTTGTGCTGACCCAGTGAGGAGTTCTGATGTGGTGCCATTGCCCAATTCCTCAGATACAGTCTCACTTCAATCCTGTTTGGAATGAGAAGGGGTCATGAATTATTTACTCACGAGTGCTCCTGCCCTATGGAAACGGAGCTTCCAGGAGAGAGCCATAGACGGTTTCACGCCATTCAGGCTGCACAGGCAATCACATTTTCTAAATTCCTCAAAAACAAAAAGCAGCTAAAATGTAGGGCCTTTGGTCATTTGTGCACGTCACTGCTAATCACTTTCTCTTTAATCATTCTCTTTTCATGTTCATTATGAAAACAACACATCAATCTATTCTTTCATTCATTCAATCAACATTTAATGAGTATCACATGTCAGGTTGTGAGCCTGGCTCCAGGGCCATAAGGACAAAGACAGAGCCTAATTCTCAAAGAAATCACGTCAGTGGGAGGGAGGAAGCGAAGGAGGGAGGAACATGCAAATGGCTACACACAATGCGGCATGCGCTTTGCTCCGGAGTTTTGCAGGAGAACTGGGTCAGTCCAGGCTGGCAGGGTCACAGAAAGTTCCATTTCCATATCTGAGGAGCACAGGAACTGACCACAAGCAGTTTGCAGGGGACACAAGGCGAGAGGCAGCCAGCCTGGCTGGGAAGGAAGCACTGCCACAATCCTCCCAGAGAGTCTGAGAAGAGGCATAGTGTCCCTCAACGGGGCATTTGGACACAAACAACAAGAACAAGGATGTAGAAGGGGAAAAGATTTAAAACTGCAATGGGTCAAAGGCGTAAAGATAAGCACACCAAACTGAAAATAACTCTTGACATGGTTTCCAAAGTTTGCAAGGCCGACACTTTTAAGACAGGGAAAAATAAACCCTCTTGTTATATTCGGAGTTCACATCCTCAGATTTAAAAAAAAATCTATAAACTCTTAAGTGCAGAAAATTTGCATGCTATATGTCTGCACAATGGAAGCCACATATACATACATATGTCCAGACATGTGGTATGTTACATGTTTATATGAGAAGTTATAAAAATTGAACCAGAGTCTAATACTCAATATAAATCTCTCTGTTCTTAAGGAGAAAGATAATTTAAATGAGGCTCCAGTCTGTATTTCTAATATTTATATAACCAAGCCCCTGCCAAAACCAATTCCAAATGACAGCACCTGCTCTCTTTGAATCCAAATGGAGATCACTCAAAACAAATTGTAGGCTCTTACAGTCTCTCATAAAACACACGCATCAACCCTCAGAATGGCTTTCACAGAGTGAACAAACAGAATGGCTTTAAATGGTGATCACAAAAGGCTCGGCATTAAGCAAAGCACGTGTAATTCATTTTCCCCGCAAAGGTTCTGCCAAAAGAATTCATAAGCCTTTTCAAGGCCATTGCACCACGGGCAATGGACAGAAGGAAGTTGCTGGCAAAAACAGCTCCAAGTCACATGCTGCCTTCAGCCCAGTGACACAACACCATCTCTCCTGGAAACACCGCCACCTCTGGATAGTCCCCACCTTCTTTTTAAACCCACCACAAAGACCAAATGTCCTTGTGGATATATGGCAGGCACGCCAGGAGGAAGAAACCAGCCAGGAGAGTAAATACATATAAAGTCATGAAGTTTGGCATGTGGAAGAGGACTCCACTAACATTAAAATATGATTAAAAAACATCCTTCTAGTCACACTGGGGGATAATCACGACAAACCTCAGAAAGTAGATTTCTCTCCTCTCCATATAATTCTTCTACAGTCTCTTACTCACTGATTATAAGAAATTTGGCAAAGG
This sequence comes from Dicrostonyx torquatus, assembly GCA_028555095.1. NCBI lineage: Eukaryota > Metazoa > Chordata > Mammalia > Rodentia > Cricetidae > Dicrostonyx > Dicrostonyx torquatus. The sequence goes on along the minus strand of JAQHUG010000021.1, from coordinate 9,955,111 downwards.
GCTGACTTCAAAGTATCAAATCTTAATGGGAAGATGTAAGTTTTCATTTTTTCTCTTCTTTATAATTTGCTTTCACTCTCCATTTGTCTTCTAAGATGCCCCTTTATTTTAAGCGTCCATGCCCCAGAAATTACTCAGTGACATATAAACCACACACAGGTAAAGCCAGTTATGACCAGAAGACAAGTTACCCTGGTCGTATGCTTGGCTCTGCTTCTGCTGCAATCTACGAAGTAATTATGGGATGACTTTGTCTTCTTTTGAGAAAGTCAAAGCAACACAGGTCTTTCATAGGTCAGTAATATTACTATAAAGGACAGTTGGTCAATGACCCTAAAGAATCTCAGACAAAGCATATGTTAGGGCCTCTGCTTGTCGGGAAGTCTGAAAGAACAGAGTGGGGGAGTTGGAAAGTCCTTAAAAGACATTTGTGGGAGAGGATGAAAAATCTAGTTATGGAAAGGGAAACTGTATGCAGGAGGGCAATGTTCAACCAGGAAAAAAGTAATGTTTTCCTATGGCTCTGGTCTAACAATAAGCTTGACTATTAGAGTTTTTATTGGACCGATAAAACTGCAAGACCAAAAGCAATCCGGGAAGGAAACGGTTTCTTTTATCTTACCCTTCCAGGTCACAGTCCATCTATCAGTAGGGGAAATCAGGGCAGAAACTCAGGCAGGGAAGGAACCTGGAGGCAGGAACTGCAGCACAAGACATGGAGGAATGCTGCTTGCTGGCTTGCTCAGCTTGCATCACTACACCATCTGGGACCACCAGCCTAAAGAAAGCAGTGGCACCACCTACCTAAGGATAGCACCACCCACAATGGGCTGGGCCTCCTACATCAATCATTGATCAAGCCAATGGGCCAATCTGGTGGGAGCACATTCTTAAGGTTCTCTCAACTCTAGTTTGTATCAAGTTTACATAAAACTAACCAGCATAACAGGCAAGAAATAACAAAAAATGATTTTGAACCCCACACAAATAAAAAAATTGTCTAGTTAGAGGGAAAACAGTATCAAAACGATGACTTAAGGTAGTTTCTCAGCCAGAAGGGCATTTCATTTACTCACTTCCTCCAGGACTCTTTTACACAAGGCACATTGGGGATTATAAGAAAGAGTAAGACAGTCCCTGTTGTCAAGGTACCCAAATGAGAAGCCAAAACACAAGCACAGTAATAATGAGGTTCTCTTCAGCAGGATTAGGAGCTAATGCTTTGCCTCTAACAAGTATTCAATCATCACAGTCAGAGGGCTCATGTGTAATGTTAGAAAAAATGCAATAAAAAATTCAAAGCCAAAAAGAAAAAAATCAAGGCCAACAGATCATAAATCAGTTACTAATCACCAAATAATAAAATTCTACAGAACATTTGACATGTGCTTGGCTGTGTGTAGGTTTAAGACATGGGAGTTGAATGAGTCAATGAACCAGGAACTGAACAGAAGAATCAAGGTGAAAAGGAGGCAAAACAAGGAGGTGTGGAAGTAAGGGGGGGGCAGAGATCTAGAGTGTGCAATCTCAAGGATAAACAATTTGTCAGAGCAGCTTAAAAAGGGCCATTGGGGGCTGACCATGGTGTGTCTGGTGAGAGACAAAGATTATCCTGACCTACAGGGTAGGCCAAGCTGAGGGAATGTTGGTTGCAGACTAGATGGCCTAGGGAAGCAGCCACATACACCACAGATAAAGTACATCTGCTAAAAACTACTTAAGAGCAGAAAAGATGCAATGGAAGACGGGATTTAGAATGCACATGGAAACTCTTGCGGTAGTGTCGCAGTGAGACGCAAAGGCTCTGAATCCAGCTGAAGATGAAAAGGAAGTAACCCCATGTGGGGTGGGCCATGGAAGCAGCTCAGAATCTGGGGCTGGGAAGTTTGGGGTTAAGCCAAAGGTGTCTAGGTTTTTCAAGCTTCGCTAACTGCTGAAGGTTATAGGAGCCCCAAGAACCTTTCCCTTTGCCCAGAGGTAGCTCTCGTCACCGCCTAATCTGGCTGAGACGAGTAGAGGAGGGACATGCCACTTAGGTTAAGCCAACAGGTCTGTATTTCTACAGAACCTCCACAATGGAGACTTGGGGTTTTGAGTGGCATAGGCTCTGGTTTTGTCATGTCATACACAGATAGGATTATAGGAGAGTAGAGGTCAGGACTTGGGAATTTAATAGACTGTAGAAAGACAGACAGAGCCACACGACCTTCTAACAGTGCTCCATTGGGCCATTCTCTCTAGCTAGTTGAAGGGCCTCATATCTCTATAATGCATCCGCCCCATTCTTCAGAGCTCTTTGTAGGACAAAAACTCACCATGAGCTGGTATAACCCTGTCACCACCCAATGTAGCATGAATAATGATAACCCAGAGTCAGATATGGGTTTTCAATCTGAAAACCAGAGAAGCAAAGCAGCCAACAGAGAAGTCTCACCTCTACTAAGGATGGGTGACTGCAGATTAAGCAGACTAAGCCTCTCTCCTGCCATTCTATATTCCCCTTTATGACTGGGATTAAAGGTGTATGATTCCTAGTACTGGGATTAAAGGTGAGGCACCACCACCTGGATTTGTTTCTGCATTGATCTTGTATAGCCCAGGGTAGCCTTGAACTTACAGAGATCCATCTGCACCTGTCTCCCAAATCCTGGGATTAAAGGTGTGTACCACTACTACCTGACCTCGAATGGCTTAGCTTTGCCCACTTGATCTTTAGGCAAGCTTTATTTATTATAACATAAATAAAATATTACTATATTTCCTCTTTTTGTCTAAAACTAAGAAAGAAGGCTATAACTAATATAAGAAAAATCACGTACAGGAAGTACAATAACTATATACAACATATACAGGCAATAAGCATAATAATGTCTAGTCAATTTGTATTTGACAAATTCAGAGAAAATACTCATATCTAGTCTATCTTGGTGAGTCTAAAGTCTTGTACCTAATTTACTTTCTATCATAACTTGCTTTCTGCATCAGGTAAACAAGGAAAATTATAACTATCTAGTCTTCAATTCCCTCAGAGACCCAAGAAGGAAATAATATTAACTGAGTAAGCAGGAAGTGGAAGCTACTTCCAAAAACTGTGAGAAATGACAGAAATATCTGGCTGCCTGAACAGTACCCAAAGTTCCTCAGAAATGTTAGAGCATCTATCTTCGGCCTACAGCCTTAGCATATCCAACAGACTTTTCTGTGGAACAGGATATTCTGAAGGGCTGTTTCTCCTTGACTTAATGTTTGACAATCACTTTATTAAGGCAGGAAGGGAAGATGATGTGGGGTGCCCCTCTGTATGCTATGAATATGTCTTATTACCATTGGTTTATCAAAAAGCTGCTTTGGCCTATGGCAGGACAGAATATAGCTAGGCAGGAAAACTAAACTGAATACAGGGAGAAAGAAGGTGGAATCAGGCAGATGTCAGGTAGCCACCCAAGAAACAAGATATAAGGTAACAAACCACAAGCCTTGAGGTAAAATAGAAAATAATAGAAATGAGTTAATTTAAGATGTAAGAGCTAGCTAGGAATACACCTGAGCTGTTGGCCTAACAGTGTTGTAATGAATAGTTTTTGTGTGATTATTGGGGTCTGAGTGCCTGGGAAATGAAAGCACAGTCTCCATTTACAACCCTACCCTCCAGAGGTTGTTCCCCTCTCCACCCAGCTATTTCTAAAATGACAAGTTATGCTGGCTGGGTGGGCAGAAACAGTCTTTGAGGCCACACTGCCAGCTTTAACGATGGCACTGCCCTCCTCCCACAAGCTGTATGGCCTGGTCAAACAGCTCCGTCTCTGTACCAGTGCATCATCAGGAAAAAGAGCTATATGCTCTCTGCCTGAATTGTAAGGAGTGTCCAACATAGACAGCCCAGCTGTGTCACTGGCAGGCAGCATTTATCCTGTACATTTAGCATTGTTACTAGTTGTAGTCACTCTCACATGGAGAACGAGAAGGCAACATCCATCCCAACATTGCAGTGTCTAAACCCTCAGCTACAAGAGGCTCTAAGAAGTGAGGCTCCGTACAGCATGGTATCCTGCACTACCTGGCCACTCCATCTCCTACACTGTCCACTCAGGGCATAAGGCTTATATATAGATGGCACTCTGGCTTCAAAGGCTTCCTGTCACCACTTACAAGGGCTCACTCCTTTACAAACTAGAAGGTTCTTAGCAGCCTCTTGCTTGTGCCTCCAATGTTTGTGTTCCTTGAACCAGCCTCTTCATGACCTGGTGTGCCCATCTTGAATGCCTCTCTCCTCTGAGGGCTTCCTGGTAGAACACAACACTTCCTTTGCCAAGCTCCCCTTCTCCTGGTCAATACATTCCCATTTACCTAGACAGGTGCTTGGATCGCTCCAGATTACAATCACCCCCAGTTCTTGCCTTCAGAATTCCCTCCCCTATGTTCTGAGAACCTCAAAACCATCCTTTCTTCTTTATTTCCACTGTGAAAAAACCCTGTGTCTAGGAACCAACATGTCTTGGCTAGACAATTATAGCAGTCTTAACCTGCATGCCCCCTTTGCACCCACAATCATTCTTCATTCAGCAAGAATGATCAAACGTGGCTTAGATTTGTCCCTTATGTTAATCCCATGCCTTCCTTGCACTAGAATAAAATTCAACCTGCTTTCCGGTTACACAAGGCTTTATCCAGTGACTGTTACTGTGAGCTGCTGCAACCTCATCGGATGCTCTTCTAACTATGCTTTGGCCTGCAAAGCTTGAGTTCATTTGTTCAGCCAGCCAAGCAAGACTGGTCTTGTACTAGGTCTGCATATGCCCCCGCTATTCTGCTTATGATGTTTCCCCTCAAACACTCTTTCCAAAGCAGGTGCTTCAGTATGGTTCATGTTCCCAGCCTTTATTTATTTCCTTCAAAACATATGTAACCGGGAGTGACTGTTTATCTTTCTCTTTCTGCTGCAGTTCCCCTTTGCTGCAATGCAAACTCCTTGAAGTCAAGGGCTTAGTGTGTACATTGTGGACTAAAGTTTTCATTAAATTCAATGGCTGGCCCACCGTACACACTCAGGAATATTTGCAGGCCAACAGTTTATAACTATATAAGAAATTCATCCTAATTATCACTCCCCAGAACTTTGTTAATTAGGTTTTTCTAAACTAAAAAAAAATTCTTCCTTACAAAATGAGGCCAAAATTAATAACAGAATCATTATACTTTGAGTGAGATTATTTCAAATCTGGGCTCTAGCAGAATTTTTTAACTTCAAATATCCACATTGACTATTAAATCCATAATGGATGTAAATTCATTTATTTAAAAACTTATGTTAGTAACGTAACCAATTGGTTACTACATATCAATTTAATGTGGAAAATACTTAAACAAGACCAGTGTAGTGTTTTTAGAGCCCATCTGTCTACTTAGTCTAAATCTAGCTCTTTCTACTGGTAATCAGTCTTGTTTGGCATCTTAGAACATGCAGCCCAAGGCCCTTTCAGTGTAAAGACAGCAAGAAGCACAGTGATCTTCCACACACACAAAGTCTAGAAGATAATCTGGACTACATGCTTTTTGTGCATTTTATCTCTTAATGTCTTTGTGGATCTTAATTTGCAAGTAATTAAATCCAAATCAGGAGAAAAGTATGCCACTGAGACAGGATACAGTTACAAGAACATCTGGTTATGCCATATATATGCCGCGTACTTTCTGGGATAAAAAGGTTTAGCAATTTCCTAACAGGATAACAATTATCTTCTTTGAAAGAACAGAAATATAGAGAAATAAAAACATCAAATTAAAATACACAAACACATACACACAAACCCTAACCCAAAATACCCTTATTTTAAAACAAACATTGTGATTCTTGCTTGGTGCCTATAGATTATAGCCATAAACATAGCAAATGTAGGGCAGTTTGTCACACGCCTTTAGTCCCAGCACTCAGGAGGCAAAGGCGGGTGGATCTGTGAGTGTCTGAGACCAGCCTGGTTTGCGTATCCAGGCCATTCAGGGTGATAAAGAAAGACCCCTAGTTTGGATCAATAGGAAAAAAAAAAGGCCTTTCCCAGACTTTTTTTAAAATCTGAAATACAGACTATTTTCAGAGAACATTTGGTTTATTTTTCCACTGACAAAAGAACTCTGAACTCAACTGCTAAATAAATCACACCAAACTAAGAAATATTTTGAGAAGAAACAAAATGAAATCAAATTCCTATACCCAGCATATATCGGCAAGGCCAGTGTGGTGGGTTAGAATGAGAATGGCCCCCAAGGGCTTATATATTGGACTATCTGGTCCACAATGGCGGAACTGTTTGGAAGGATTAGGAGCTGTGTCTTATTGGAGGAGGTCTGTCACTTGAGGAGGGTTTTGACGTTTTAAAAGTCCATGGCATTTCTAGTTAATGCTGCTTCCTACTTGTAGATAAGAATGTAAGCTCTCAACTACTGCTCCAACACCGTATCCGCCTGCCTGCTGCTCCCTACCATGAGGCTACTCCCTGCCATGACAGTCACAGACTCACCATCTGGAATTGTAAAACCCAATAAACTCTTCTAAAGGTGCTTGATCAGGATGTCTCTTCAGCAAATGAAAAATAACTAAGACAGGCAGAAAATACTTGTGGTCTTCAAATTTTAAATTTGTATAGTTTAAGTTAAAAAAAATCGAAAAAACTTCTCACAGAGACAGAGACAGTTGGGCAGTTATGATATAGTATACCCAGAAAGAAAATATCATTCAGCTATTAAAATGATAGAGAAGTATCTAGAACAGCAATTACATATGCACTAGGTTTTTGCCGCTGTGACAAAACACTGAAGGCAAAGCAACTTAAGGGAGGCAAACAGATATTGTGACTCATGGTGTCAGGTTTCAGTCCATCAAGGCTGGGAGGACATAGAGGAGCTTAACAGTTCCCACCATGATGGCCAAGAAGAGCAAGAATGCCTATGTTGGAGGGCTCTCTCCTCTCCTTCCTTTATTCTGTCTGGGCTTCCGGTTCACTGAGTGTTGCCACATTTAAGGCAGCTCTAGCTCCCTCAAGCTCCCTGGAGGACACACCCAGAGGTGTGCTTTAGTTCTCTCGGTGCTTCTCAATCCAATCGAGTTGACAAACAAGGTTAACAAATAGAGTGTACTACAAGGGCTAAAAGAAATCAACAGAGCCAAGTATTTAGCAGTGAGACAGACCACTTGTCTAAAGATACTCTCACAGTTAACAATACACCTTTATTACAAGCTCCGCTTTCATGATACTGGGGGCCAGGATGATTTGATTCTCTAGCTCACAGTTAGTTGTTACACCACTCCCGGGTGCTTGGCTGTTTTGCGCAGCGGACCATTTGCTGTTTTGACTATTCCATGGACACCTTGAGGAGCTTCTACTGCAACCACAGCTGCTTGCTATTGATGTACTACTTGAGCTCAATAATGCATTTTTTAGAGATGGTTGTTTCACATCAGATGCTTTCCCATTACATGTCTTCCTAAGCGCGAGTGGCCATTTTATCCTGACTTGGGCTACTGAGGACCACCTCTTCAAAAAGAAGAGCCATCCTTGGTGTAAACACAATCCTTCATTTGCATGAGGACCATAATTGATACCTTTGCCACAGGCTTGGGGCTGTTTGGCAACCAGAAGACATCCTCCAATGCTGCCTCTGGAGCTGCCACACTGGATCCATCGCCTTCTCCCAAGACTCTTTCCCCTACTCCTGTTTTTGATCTTTAACATTAGTAGAAAGGGTTGAACTGGTAAAGAGGAGATGGCAGAAGTGGAGGCTGAGCTGGAATAGCAGTGAAGGTGTCAGTGGCCACCGTCCTAGTGGCAGCCAAAGACTAGAACCTGTAGACCTGCATTGCTGGAAGAGCTTCCCTTATTTGCTCATGATTTCTGTTAGGCAGAGCAAAATAAAGCTCCCCCCACCACACTGATGGGTAACAGTAGCAGGCTACGTCTGTGTGAAAACCACGTATGTGTGTTTAGTCATAGAGGGTCTGGAACAATGCATGTGGGAAACAGTGGCAAGGCAAGGACGTCATTCATTTCATTTCGAGTTCTTAAACAGAAGCTAATCTCTTACATCCACAGAGTATGTACTGCTCAAGTGCAAAGGACCTAAAAGTTTGCTCAGAAAAGTGCCCCCCCCAAAGTTTCAAAAGTTGATGAATTATGTTAAAAGGAAACAATACCACATGCAATTTCTTTCCCCTTTTTATTACATTCATTTATTTGTAGGCGTGTATGTGCCATTATGCCAGTGTAAAAGTCAGAGGACAACTTAAAG
>JAQHUG010000021.1:9891405-9944928 GCA_028555095.1 Dicrostonyx torquatus | reverse complement strand
ACACACAGACACCTCACTCATCCTCACACACTCACAGAGTCCCCCCACTCATGCTCACACAGATACATAACTCATCCTTGTACACAGACACCTTACACACACACTCACAGTCCCCCCACTCATGCTCACACACAGACACCACACACTCAGACAAATACACATAAACTCGCACACACATTACATCCAGATACACACAGACACAGTTATACACACACCACACACACAGTTACACATACCGCACCTACACATTCACACACTTATATACACCCACCCTTCCATACCACACAGACACAGACACACATATATCAAGGAAACACACCATACGCACCACACATGGGACACACAGACATTGAAGAGACACACTATACACACAGACACCCACACACTCACACATAGACATACCATATACAAAGACATACTCACATAAGGCACATGGACACATGCACTCACATGTATACACACACTCACAGGCAGACATACATATGTACAGACACATACACACCACATTTACACAAAGGCAGACACTAGGTTCAAGCAATAGGCATTTCGGTGACTCCGAGGGACCCCACACTACCTATAGCAGAAGAGTCAGGGGATGCTCTGCAGAGCGGACTCTTGATAGAGTCTGAAGGATCAATAATTCTACAAGGCAATCTTCCTTGTGGGTATGAACCTGGCCCGGCTGTCCCTAGTCATCCACAAAGGATCAGAACAGCCTGGAAAATGCTCTGGTGAGGCTTTATGATTAGAATACATTCTGAGCAGTTGTGAGGAAAAATTCTACTCCGCTCTTATCTCACTATTCAGCAATAATTTTAAAATGAATTTAAAAAACAAACAAACCTCTGCTTCTAAATAAAACCTGAGATGATCATGAACTACTTTAAAATTCACAGCACCCGCCAGAGAAGAAAATGTCTCTAGCCTAAGAAACTGGGCCAAACTTACAGAAATAATTGTGCCATGAAACTAAGTTTCAATTTATAAGTGGAGAAAAAGTCCTAAAGGAAAATAAATAACAAAGGAAAAGGTGAGCCAGACAGCACATGAGAAAACGAGTCGCAAGGTTTTAGTCCTAACTAACAGTTAGCTCACGATTGCAGTAAGAACACTCATTTATAGATTTTTTTTTCTACTACGAAATGATAAAGTGGTGAAGGGAGAAAAATGTCAGCTGAATTTTTTTCCTGTGAATTTCTTTCTAAAATTACAATCATTTACATGCAAGAGAATATTTACTGTGAAGTGCTTCATAATAACTTATCAGAGAAGGAAGGGGGAGGTGACCTTTTGCTCCAGTTGCTCTCTGGCCTCAAGGATTCAAATCTTTCTGACAGACCTTCCTCCGTCTGTCTTTTTGCTGTTGGTCTTTCCTCCACCTAACCTTCTGCTGTCTATCTTTCCTCTGTCTTTCTTCTGTCTTTCTCCCATCTGAATTTCCTGTCTGAACTTCTTCCGTCTGTCTTCTCTCCATCTGACTTTTTTCCCTTTCAATTCTGGTTCTGCTCCTTCGATCCTCTTCACCCCTCTCTAATCAGGGTCCCACCCCCAGTGCTCCACTGAAATAACTCACATTAGGAAGTGACATGCAACTCCATGTCACTAAGCCCTTGAGCTCAGTGGCCAGTTCTTACCCTACCTGCATTGGACACACACAATCACTAATCGTGCCCATTTCTCCCATGGCTCCCAGAGTGCAGCACTCTCTTGGTTTTTCTACTTCCCTTATCGCTCCTTCTCCATCTCTCTTGCTGACCTTTCAGTGTCACGGTGTACCCCAAGACTTAGTTATTACTCTCTTTACCCGTGCTTAACTCTTTAGCAGACTCATCTAGTTTCAACTTTAAATGCACCAGCAGACAGTTGATGCCTGCATATCTGCAAAGTAGCCCTTTTTCCTGAACTCCAGACTTGGTCGTCATCATCTAGTTGCTTGCTTGACTCCTGTTGTGGGACAATAGTCTTTTATCCTGTCACTTGTATTATTTTTAATAAAATGCTAATTGGCCAGTAGCCAAGCAGGAATTATAGGCAGGGCAACGGTGACAAGGCAGGAAGTAGAGGTGTGGCAACGAGAATTATGGGAACAGTAAAGTTTCAGTCTGTAATCATCATCCAGACACAGAAGAAGCAAGAAGACTGCTTTGCTGAAAAAGTTACCAGCCACGTAGCTAACACAAACAAGAATAATGGGCTAATATAAGATGTAAGAAAGAGTTAATAAGAAACCTGAGCTAATAGGCCAATCAGTTTATGATTAATGTAGACCTCTGTGTGATTCTTTTGGACTGAACAACTGTGGACTGGGTGGGACAGAAACCTCAGTCAACACACTCCCACTTGGAGGTCTATTAAAGATCGCCTTAAAAAAACAAAAAATATCCAAAATGTGAGTATCAATGATGTGTGTTTCCACAACCACAGCCCTGAGATCCCACTCCACTCACAGATTTCCAAGTCTCAGGTGATGGCAGCCCCACTGTGTTCTGCTGCTGAGGTTCAGATCCACAGAATTGCCCTTGATTTCTCTCTCCCTTGATCCTGTCTACCTTAAACCTGCCAGCAAAATATGCTGGCTCTACCTTTAAAATACATCTCAAATTAAACTACTACTCCTGTGTCCCCTACTATCAAATTTACCCAAACCACCACCATCTCATACCTAGGTTGCCAAAAAGCTTCCAGATGAACCCCATTTTACCCTGCCCCTTTCCCTAAATCTATTCTCAACTTTGCAAGAGTGTCCCTTACAAAAACCTAAAATGGATGTCATTCCTATGCTTAATCCCTTTGGTGGCTCTCTCTCTCCCTCAAAACCAAAGGCAATAATCCCATGCCACCCATGTTTGGAACTCCACACCCATCACTTCTCTAGTCCTCACATAGCCAATTTTTCCTTTCAAGCTATCTATTTCTACAATAAGACCTCCTTATTGTTCTTAATACATGGAAAATTATACTTTACATATATGCACAAAAATAGAATCCCCCCTCCTTTAGAAAATAAATGAAACATGCGTTCTGCTGACCAGGGAGGTTGGCTTCTCACATGAATATATCCCAAGAGACTAGACAGTGGGAGGCTCAGAACAGGTTTTCAAATCAAAATTGCTTAATGAATGAATTTTTAGTCTCTTAGAAAGCTATTAAGAGCTCAGCCACGTGACTAGACTCCTTATGCTAAGCATCTTACTACATTCCTCTCACTTAAAGACACAGTGTTCCCAAGTAAGTGCTTAATGATCAGGTTTTCCATCAATTGCTGTCACAGTCAATGGAAGTAGAATCTCACCACAAATATCACAAAATCAAAACCAAAAAAAAAAAGTCACTCATTCATCCACTTATCCATTGATTCATTTACTTAATAAAAGCTTGGGTAATTAATGTGCTATGCTCAGGTCTTAAAACAAAAGTAAAAGACTGAATTCTGACTTGCATGGGAAAAAGGCAAGTAAGTACACAAACAGAATTTAGTTCACTGTGGTTTTTCATAAGGAAAGGTCCTGTCTATGAGATGATTCTCAAAGAGAGCACTGGGAGGACCAGAGGCCATCAGAACCCCTTTAGGTAAGTTTTAAAGAGTTAGTTAAAGGACCAACAGGGGTGCAGGAGAAAGTCATGTTAAGGAGAGGACAGACACCCTTGCCAGAAAGCACAGGCAGACGTGGGAGCAGGAACTTGAGGCAACTGTGCGGGCAGTCCTGGAATCCAGGGGCTATGTGGAGGAGGAAGGCTGTCTCTCACGCTGCTTGCTTTGATTTAATCTTAGAATTAAGTGGTAGTCATTAGAGGTACACATACAAGCTCATTTCAGAAGTCTCTGTAGTAAGCAGTATGGTAAATGAGGCCTTGAGGACAAATGATATTTCAATTCAGGTTGTAAGAGATTTTAAAAAAAAATGGTAAGAGTGAATTGTAATCCTTGATCTCAAGCCATGTGGTACTTAATACTATTGTCTTTATTTGCTGCCTCCTCCTCCAGTGGACTCAAAACAGAGAACAAGGGAGTGACTTGAAGTCATTCCTAAACATATCCTGACTTTAAATCTTAGAGGAAGGGAAACAAAGAATAAATAAATGTTCTGGAAAGTCACACTATCGCTCTCCTCACAGAAGAGCCCTGTGGGACAGCTCCCACATTTACTAATGCTAAAAGAAATACCTGCTCCTTTGGCGACAGCTCATAGATCTCAGAGGGACAGGCACTGACTCTGAATAGGTATTTGTCACTCGAGTTTCGGTGATCCTGTATGGCAACACTGAAATCTTTCTTTGTCCTTTAAGTGAGGGAGAAGAATAATTACTTCAAACATCCAACTTGCTTTGCTAGGGCACCAAGGCTCTTTCTCCATTGTCTTGGTCCAGAGCTGCCTGTTTAGTCAACCTTAGAGGGCAGTCAGGCCATGGGAATCCCAGTAGGCAACTGGAAGAAGAGCCACAGTGGTCCTGTCTCACTGCCACTGATGTGAAAATGGGCTCTTGGGTTCCCACTTTGAACCATGTTGACTTATTTTTTGTTAACAAGTGATTTTTATATTGCTACCAGTATTCTAGAAATTCAAAAGGGACAATCTAACAATTAGGAACAAAAGGATTGTGACCACAGCTACCACATCCATCATTGCTGCCTCTTAAGAGCAGAATTTGAGGTGTGAGGAGTTTGTTAAAAAATCAAAGTATAAAACATGCTATAAAAAGTGCAATCGTTAGCCGGGCAGTGATGGTGCACACCTTTAATCTCAGCACTTGGGAGGCAGATGCAGGTGAATCTCTGTGAGTTCAAAGCCAGCCTGGTCTACAAAAGCTATTTACAGGACAGGCTCCAAAGTTACAGAGAAACCCTGTCTTGAAAAACAAAAAACTAAACAAAACAAAAACAAACAAACAAAAAAAAGCAATAGTTCCTGTGTGTGTGTGTTTGTACATGTGTGTCAACATTTCGGTAGGCCTTGTAAAGAAGAAAAAAATCCAGCCTACCTACTTAAGAAAACTGAGAAAGGAAACATGGGAGGAAGTGGGAGTAGGTATTAAATGGGGTTGAATTCAAAGGGTTCAGTAAGGGACATGATGTGAACTTTAATGCTAATTACCAATTCTAAAATATATTCAAAGGGAAATTTTCTTGGTTTGAACCCTTTTTACTCAACAATGAGGTGATATTTCTTCTATGAAGTTAAGTTAAAAATGAGAAAAGTTTCTCAAAGATTGACTCCACATTTAAATGTCTTATGGAGGGCTGTGGGGGTGCTTCTGTAAAACAAGTGAAACATTATTTAGATAGGAAGAAGTTTGGGATTATTTTTAAATTCTACTATTTTTTTTTAAAAATCTACCTTTTTAACTTACAGAGGTATTTTTGGAGACAGGGTCTCACTGTATACCACTGCGCTTGCTATACAGACCAGGCTGGCTTCAGACTCAGAGAGATCTGTGCCTATTTCTGCCTCCTGAGTGCTGGGATTAGATGTGTACAAAAGGGTGTTTTTCCCCCCTTTTCTTTTCTTTCTTAAGGGCAGAGGAGGAATAAGAAAGACTCAAATTGGTTCTTCCTCTATTTCCTAGAAATAGAAATATAAAAACAACCGAATCAATTTAAATTAAATATAACAACATCTATAGATGCATACTCAACAGGATAACAAATCATATTTATTTAGACAAAACAATAAAAGAGGGAGGGTTTGAGCATCTCTTATGGTTTCAAATATCAAATCAGTTTAAAATGTGAAGCTTTGGAATGATTTCCTTACACACATGTCAATATTTCACCACTGATAAAAGACAATAATCTGCCAGGTGGTGCACGCCTTTAATCCCAGCACTCGGGAGGCAGAGGCAGGTGGATCTTTGTGAGTTCGAGACCAGCCTCGTCTACAAGAGCTAGTTCCAGGACAGGCTCCAAAGCTACAGAGAAACTCTGTCTTGAAAAACCAAAAAAAAAAAAAAAGACATTAATCTGATCATTTCTTGGAACACAATCATACCAAAATAAAAATATCACTTGATTTAAAAAAACAGAATGGTAGAACTCACACAGTTAGCAAGTACGTTAACTAGCTGGGAAACAGTCTTCTCAAATAAAATAAATAACCAAGAAAAAAACAAAAAGGAACTAAATTTAAAAGGGAAAAATTACAATTGGCATTTTAAAAGACGAACTTGATTTTCTCATGTTGGTAACAGTAATTTCATACCATCTGCCCCAGAGGGTTATCATAAGGATTAAACAGTGTGGTGTGTGTGTGTGTGTGTGTGTGTGTGTTAGGGTGTTTAATGAAAATGGTGCTTGAACCCATAATGAATGCTGCATGGACATATTCCAGACATAAATAATATACAGTATTGATGCTCATTTTTATTATTGTCAACAAAAATTTATGTTACTAGATGACTCTGACTTCCCCACCTTATAAGGAAAAGGGTTTTGAGAGAATGGCTATCTGAAAATTCTGGCTGCCAGGCACTGACAGCCTTATTTCACTGAAGAAAGTATCCAACGTTTCTGGAGGAAGCAGTAGCCATGAGAGAAAGATCAGTGCTCTGGATTCATAAAGGAAGGATGACAACTACAGCTGAAAAAAGAAATAAGACTTGTTCTGCAGTTCCAGTGAGCTAGACCCAAATCCAGGGGAGGTTACAGAGGGAACTGCTCAGAACCACATGATAATGACAGCTGTCAGCTCAATGTCCCTCCACTGCTCCGTACTGTTGTTAGGTCCTGGCATCCATTGACCCCTGAACCACAGCAGCCTGGCTCTGCAGTTCATTCATAACCACAGCAACCATCAGCGAAGCTTTGAGCTTGGGACTCCCAGGCAACTGTCCTCACCACTCTACCCCTATTTCCTCATTCAAAAACAAGGGTCAAAATCATCTCAGCAAATGGTAAAATGATTACATTGAAAACTAGCCCCTAAAAATGCTGGATACACAGAATGCACTTCATTACATTTTATATAATGATTATTTTAATTTTTCAGAAAAAAATACTTAGATGTCAACAAACTGTGTCTTGGTTCTTAGGGGCAGAATGATACAAATGTCTATCAAGTAAGTGGAATTCAGGTGGAAGCTTGCCTCTTGGGCTGCTCTTCTGGCTAAATAAGATCAACTGTGAAAACTTATACTCAAAAGTGCCACAATGAGACCAGGTTCTCCATATTGGTATGACAGCTTATAAGGTTAGATCATGAATACGTGGGGCACCACTTTTCACTCCTCCTCTGATCATCCCCAAGGCCTCTCACTCAACTGCACTTTCCCAGGATCGACTGTGCCACAGCTCACTTTAACTAGTACCTACTTAGCTGACTCCCAAACCCAGTCAGTTCAGCTCACCTCTTTGTGTGGATGCGAATAGAATCCAGTGTGGCCTGGCTAGCCCTCTATTTATTCTTAAGCCATTCTCAGGCCATTAATCATTTAATTCACTACTGACCCTGCCCTCAAGTAGCCTATGTTCATTAACTAGATGAAGGAAGCAGATGCTTCCTCATTTACTACTGATCATATGTATGTGTAGTCTTCCTTCACACCTCTCCACCCCTAAACCACTGCAAAAGCAAACCAACAGCTGCAGTGCCTTTGCCAACCTTTTCATTCTGGTTGAAGAAGAAAACCAGGTTTCTAGATCTGTTTTCCAAGGGCAAGTCTTTTATTTTCTGATACCCACTTAGGATTGTCATTTACGTTGCCTTCCCTGCCTCATCTTATAGCAACTTCCTCTCTCTAATCTTCTACCAATCCCCCCAAAAAATACAGGGAAAAAAAAAACTCAGCCTTTCACTAAGTTCAGACTACTTGTTTTCCTGCCAACTATCTCAAGTGGTCGCTTGAGGTAGGTGGGTTGTGTAATGGGTTGAACTAATCAATGTGACTCGCTGGAAGGCAAACTGACCCAGGTCCTTCTGGAGGGCAAGCACTTTTAAGTATGCTTAAAAGTCCCAACATCCATCAGCCCTTGGGTTTGGTAACCATTTGTGATTTTGTTCATTCACAATATATATTTTAAACACCCACAAGAAAAGAAAATATACTGCAGAAGTTTATTGGATATGACAAAATGGACCTTTAACTAAGTGCTGTTAATTGCTTTAGGTCAAAGTTTATGAACTGGCGACACTAATATCTTAAAAATATGTTTTTAGAAGCAAATGTCCATGTGAACTAAGGAGGAATGTCTGAAGTTGCTATGGTGATGTAAATTACTCATACAAACTCTTAGAGCCTTAGCTTACTTAAGATTTACCACCTACAGAAAAGCAGCAGTTTAGGAAAACAAAGGCTTTCATACATTGTAGGAAAATGACCTGGCAAAAGGAAGCAGGTAAAAGTGAATATCAGGCATTTAAAAAGCAGAAAGTGAGGGCTGGAGAGACAGCTCGAAGGTTAAGAGCACTGGTTGCTCTTCCAGAGGACCCGAGTTCAATTCCCAGCACCCACATGAAAGCTCACAACAGTCTGTAACTCCAGTTATTGAAGATCAGATCTGCGGCTCTATTCTGGTTTCCATGGGCGCCCCAGGCATGCACAAGGTGCACAAATACACGTGCAAGCAAACACCATATACATATAAATAGGTTTGTTTTTTTTAAGAGGAAAACTAACTAGTGAGGGTGGAACAAAAACAAAACAAATGAACAAAAACAAGGGAAAAGGCAAGGGCCAATCCTTCAGAGCCCCCTGAGCCAGAACCGATACATTTTGTACACTCATAAAAATAAGAAACAAGCAATACTAAAAGGGTAATGCTGAGCAAATGAAGAGACAGCAGACAGTGAGGATGCTGAGCACCGCTGGGAGAGAAGCCCAAGAAGGATACAATAACCCAGATCTTGCTGGCAGCAGAGATTGAAACCGGGAGTTAGATTCCAGGAGATAAAATCAGTAAGACTTGGTGAGTGATTAAAGATGGGGTGAAAGAAATGAAGAGAAATGCCAGCACATATTGATGCCCTTCCTGCATCTACACGCACATGTATATGCAGGGAAATGCAGAGCATCACAGCTTGCAGAGCGCACACCAAACTGCCAGCAGATGTTACCTGTAGAAAGAGACAATGAAGTTTACAAAGTAAATGCAGAATTTTTAACAATATACATGTATACATTACTTAAGTATTTTATAATCTATATGCACAGTTTTCAGTTGAAGTTCATGTGGAATTAAAAAGTGGAGGAGGGCTGGTTCAAGATGGGTCAGTGGGTAAATTTAGGCTCCTGCTGCCAAGTGGAACCAACACTGTGAAAGGAGAAAATCAATTCACACAAACTGCTTTCTGACTTCATGTGTGCGCGTATACATGTACACAATGCATGCATACAAACACAAACATATACACACACACAAATTTAAAAAGGCATTTGCTGGAATATCACTAGGGGAGAAAGAACAATGTACCGAAAAACAAGACACAACAACTTGCTGACACCCCTGGTGACTTGAGTTTGATTCCCAGAATGCACATGATGAAAGGAATGAACTCTACAAACTGTCCTCTGACCACAGTGTGTGTGCAGCGTACCATGTACACACATACACAAACACACACATTTTAAAAGTGCAAACATGTAAGAGTATGTAGTCTAGTATCTGCAGCAGGAGGGAGGTGAGTTCTGAGACGAGAGGACTGGAGCTCCTTTAGAGAACAGCCACACTACAGGTCACTACAGCCAGAAACTATACACAACTACCTAAACTATAAGGACAGAAATAATATAGTTTTTTGAGCATGAAAGTGAAAAAGAATCAAGTTTATAATGTATTAAGATTATTCAGGAGCCAGCGTGAAGACCAAGCCATAAGGTAGGTGAGACACAGAAAGGCAGGTGACAAGGGAAGCTGGAATAGAATATGAGCCACACTTCAGAAGAAACTGACAGAACTTGGTGGTTACGCTGTATTTAACAGGAAGAAGTCAGATGTCACATGGCATCTAGTTTAGGAAATGAGGCATCGATGACATCAACCTGCAGGAACACATTAAATGTGGCGGTGAATTCTGTTTTGACGTTATTAAAGTTCTTCTACAGGTAGGTCAAGCACGCCACAGGAAACTGGATATATTATAAGTTTAAGCTGAGGAACAATCAGGGTGTCAGCACAAATACACTATTACCCAGAAATGTTAAACATACAGACACAACCTTACCCTTGATGTTATTTCACTGAAACTTGATGCAACTGTCGAGAGTTGACCAGTTCCATTTATTCTCATAGTTGTAAAAATTCCATATAATTCTTAAAATCTGTAGGCAATGACTTTTAAAAAGTAGAAATTTTTGTCATGGTCTTTCTTAAAGTATTTTTTTTTAACCTTTTCCTGTTGGTCGGTTACTCATTTCATCTGTCTGTCTGCTTGCCTTGTCTATCTAGGATAGATGAAGTATTATAAAGTACAATACAGAAACCATTTACTATTTATCTTAATCGCAAAAGAAAAGCACTCCATAACTGCACCTTTACGAAAACCTAAGTGATGATTTACGTTGCGACTCTCCACTGATCTCCTGTACCCCGTCGGCCTTCAAGTAACATTTCCACCGGTGCTATTGTAGCTCCAACATAAAGATGCATCACACGTCAGAGATCCAAGTCAGACTGGTCTATGTCCTAGCTTGGTGGGGGGTAGGAAGTACCTGTTGGCAAGGAAACAGCTGCTTCCTTCCTGAGCAAGGGAAAAGGTGACAGATGGGCAGAGCAGAAAAGCAGCCAAATGCTGCTCTGGCTTCTCATTGGCAAGAATTTTAAGACTGGATAGTAAAGTCTATCAATGACTAAGAGAATATCGTCTGTCTGGGTGTGTTCTCCCAACACTCAATAGGGCTTCCCACACATTTGTATTTCACAAATGTTAAGTTTGACGTGGTAGCAAGAGCCTTGCCTTCGCCTTCTACAGTGAGTAAGAAGACAAGGCACAGTCCCATTGAATTTGAGGATTATACCCAAGAGAATGCACTTTCTGGTTAAAAATGTCTTCAAAAAGAAACTTTTCATTTCTGAAGTTATACTGGTGTGACTTCACTATTAAAATTTCGTTAGAAAATGTCCTTCTTAAATGTTTATTTTTATATACTTAATTTTAAAATATCTGCTGCAAAATGTTATTATTTCTCGTTTTGGCATTTCCCCTCCCATCTACTTTTGTGCCTAGGACATTAAATATCCAAGAACTCCTAGGTTAACTAGACAATCAATGGACTGCTATGACTAACATTTTTTTTAAAGCTGTAAGAAGGTAAGTTCTTCAATAGATGGAAAACAGTAATCACTAAAAACATTAAAAATTAGTGTGCCATGAACTATGGAATTTTAAAACATCAGTTTACTAAACTGAAATTCAACATTTATATTTTCATCAGAACTTAATAATCCCATAAATAAATAGAGCTCTCAATTATTTAAAAAAATCAAGGGATAACATATGTATTTAGACATATTAGCAGCGTAAAATGTATGCTTCAACACACTTATTGATAAAAAGTTCGAAAATATTACTACACTGAATTCAAGGGCGTCCGCAGGAACCTGACATAGAAATTCTCTAGAATAACATTTCAGGAACTTCCAAAAAAGGGGGAAAGAGTCAAATAGGAAACAGCCTCAACTTAATCGACAAAGTTCAGTGCTTGCTCTAACTTGATTCTGTCTCTCTCTCCATTGGGGGAGGGGGGTTCAAGACGGGTGGATTACTTAGACGAAAGTTCATCTACTGGAATAAAGGGGGAGGCTGCTTGGGCAGGCGACACAGGAGAGTCGGTGGTAGTGCTGACTTTCGCTGGTGAGTTACAGGAAGATCCGGCACTGCTGCTGTTTCCATCCAGGGTATCGGAGGCTATGCACACGCCGGGGTCTGACAGCTGTGCAACGTCAGAAGACAGCATGTTGGTGATGCCCTGGAAAAATCTCTTTGGCTGATAATCAGTTTCCATTTCACATTTTCTTTTCAATGGTCCAAGAACACTTGGTCTGATGCAGTTGATGGGACTCTGGCTTCTCCGGGTAGTAAACCGGGTGGTGGGGCTGGGAATGGGGCTTGGAGGCAATCCGTTGCTACTCACAAAACTTTGTAAGGACGGTGAAAAACACTGCTTCCCAATTCCCCGGGTCGGGGACGGTGCTGGAGACACCGGAATGAAATCGATGCGCTTTGGAGAGGCAGATTTCTCCACGTCGTTGTCACTCAGGCTGAAACTTTCCTCCCAGGAGTGGCTTATCTGCATTGCGGTCTGCACCTCGCGCTCATGGACCGTCTCTCTGTTGATCAGGTCCATGCCCTCCTCCTGTTTGATCTGGTGCAAGCGGCTGCTGTGCATGCGGACCGGCGAGGCCGGGAGCAGCAGGCCGTGGCGGCTTGGGAACGTCGTGCTGTTCCGCCTGGCGCTGGGCGCCTCGGCCTGGAAAATCGGCGAGGAATCGCTGAGGCCGTGGATCAGGGGGGCGCTGTTAGATCTCCGGAGGCCCCCACCGCCCGGGCCACCGCCCTCCGCCGGGCTCGCGCCTGTGCCCGCGGGCAGCTCCAGGTCCAGCTCCATCTTCTCCTGAGCCATGTCTCAGCAGGGAGGCGGGGGCGGTGCTCAGTCAGGGCCCTGAGATTCCCATTCCCCGCGGCCGAAGGCCGCCGCCGCCGCCGCAGCCTTCGAGAATCTGTCAGCAGGCTCGCGCCTCCGCGCATGCGTGCCCCGTCGCGCAGGCGCCCCGACACGCCCGTCTTCTCGGCGCTAGCTTAATGCGTCACTGCTGCGGCGCGCGGGCGGGGGAAGTGCGAGCGGTGGTTGGTTGGTTTGTCAGTTCGTTCCTTCCGCAAATAGTCGCTGGGCGCGGGCTAAGCGGGAAGGCAGGTAGTAAAGGCTGCTGGGTTCAGAAGTCTATGTTTGTGAAGCAAGTGTGAGCTCAGAAAGACGGGGCCCTTGGCGATGCAGGGCTTTATGATGGAGCATGGCCTAGTCTGGGTGGGCTTCTGGAGGAAAGGGAACACAGTCTTCTGAGATCTAAAGAAGGCAGCCGTGGCGCTTTGTAAAAAGAGGGAAGCCCCAGCTACCCAGCTAGGTGGCAGACGGGAATCAGAAGTGTTAGCCTAGTGGTGGACAAGAGCAAGTTCTGATCTTTCTTGATAACAAGGAAAACTCCCAGGCGTTCTCAAGGAACGGCAGAAGGGTATGGTAGCAGCCGAACTGTTCTTTGGCTGCGGTCTGGAGAGTAAGACATAGGGGTGATTAGAACTTAGAGGGAGAAGGCCAGAGAGGACGGTAATTTACCCGAAGGCAGAGTCTGGGAGGGGCAAGGGAGAGAGAATAAGCATACTTAAGGCTGGGAGGAAGAAGCTTTCTGACTTTTTAAGTCGTCATATTTCTGCTGCTAATGTTCACTCAGCATGGGGAGTAAACGAAAGGAAAAGTAGATACATTTAAAGAATAACAGGTTTTGGCTTATGTAATTAACACAGAACTTTGTATCTCATTAAAAGAGGGGTTGTATTCGTTCATTTATTCAGTCAAATCTATCCCAGCCTACTGACTGTGTAGCAGGTACTGTGTGAGGACATTTGGTTTCTACTGGGGAAATGGGGGATGACAAAATAGGGGACTTTTGGCGGGAAGCCTTTGGGGGTAAAAGTAGGAAGGTGTGAAAGGGCACTACCCATAGAAGAGGTTAAGGGGCAATTAGGTAAAGTTAAGTTGCAAATAACAAGTCTTGTGGACTGCAGGGGGCTGAGTGTTCCAACCAATGCTAAGAGCCAAGACATCCACTGGTCTGGGGAAAAGCGAGTGTTGGGGTGGGGGGCGAGAGTAGTAAGGGATGGTGAAAGGGGACTGTGGCCTGAGAGGGCAGAGGACTGAGTATCTATCTCATCCTGTAATGAGAAGCCGCTGGGGAGTGTTAGGCAGGGTTACAGTAGGTGTTCGCTTTATTTGTATTTATTGTTTGAGATGGAGTCGAGACTATGTTTTTGCTGAGGTTAATCTCAAACTCCGGAGCCCCAGAGATGTATCTCAGCCCCCACGGGAGTAGGACTCAGGACAGACAGCATCACCCTAAGCTTGGTGTATGCTTTAAACCCCAGTCTGGCTAGATGGAAAGGGAGCTGAAAGAGGGCGGGAGGCACACAAAGATTATGAAGCTGCTGCAAAAAGCAGAGTGCGGGACTAGGGTTGTAACAAGTGGTGGGGAGAAGTGAATGGACAAGACATGATTTGAGGTTCAAACAGTAAGACTGGCCAGGATATTAGGTGTTCAAAGAAATAAGTAATTAAATGGTAATATCAAATAGATAGGAAAGGTACACGGGTGGAGGCTAACAGTTCATTTTCGGTAGTGACCTTTAGATACAAATGTGGCCACTTTGAACTGGTAGTAATTTTTTTCAGCTGAAAAGAACGGCGGATACAGGGATCAGTGACATTCAGCACTGCACAGCTTTCGAAGCCTCCTGTCTCCCACTTCGTTTCAAACAGGTTTTATTTGACGTGTCTACTAAATATGGGTCCTGAAGATAAAGACAATGCTAAGTGTTCATATCGGTTACAGAACTGATTTGCACATTGCCATAATCCATTAAATCCTCACAACAGTGTCATGGGTAGGTATTATTGACCCCAATTTTCAGGGAAAACCAGAGTTTAAGTAACACCCGTAGAGAACCTGGCCTCTGAGGGTACAAAGTCTTAGAATGCTTCCGTGCAATGAAGTTTCAGGACTAGAAATCATGTGCATATTGGTGGCAGTGTAAAGGAAGTGGTATGAGAGAGGATTTGAAGGACAGGTAGGATTTTAATGGGTGATGTTTTATATAGAAGGAGCAGATGACTACAGCATAGTGAACCTAATAGATGAAGTAAGTACCTGGAGATAATGGGGAATGATGGTGTCAGAATGGAGATGCAACTGGCTGGCAGAGTTTCTATATTTAATATAGGAAGCAGTAGGCTGCTGCTCAGATTTTGACAAGAATGACACAATGAGAGCCATGCTTTAGGATCTGCCAGATGTTTCAAAGATGAAGTGATGGCAAATAACGGCAGATGGAATGAACCAATGATTTAAGTGTCTATTGCTCCCAGTCATTTCAGCACTCGAGAGTCCCCTTTTCTCCTGATTGCAGATTTATAAATTAAATACTGGTCTATAAGTTATATGTTATAAATTAATAGTTACTGATATTATTAAAAAGGGTCAGTTGTCAAATAAAATCTCAAAAGGCCCAATTGCCAGTTACATGGAAGAGCAAAAGCCTGAACCAATATAAATCAAGGTCCTAATTTAAAAATGTTATGCTGCTGCTTGATGAGTTTCACAGGGACTATGGGAGAATTTGATGATTAATTCTTTTTTTTTAATTATTTATTTTGTATATAATGTTCTGGGCACCAGATCTCATTATAAATGGGTGTGAGCCATCATGTGGTTGCTGGGAATTGAACTCAGGACCTCCGGAACAGCAGTCAGTTCTCTTAACCCCTGAGCCATCTCTCCAGCCCTTGATGATTAATTCCTAAGACAGAAGGATGCTCTAAAAGCTGGGAATAGCAGAAGATGTATTTATACTCAGAAGATGAAGAGGGATGAGTCTCAGATATGGACGTCTGCAAGGAATGGTCCATTAACTTAAACAGCAGAGGGAGAAAAATGTTCATAAAATAGGAGGTAATGAAAGACTCTTAGACATAGAATTTATTTTAAAATATCTCTATCTGTAGAAGATTACTAATTATTGCTAATAAGCCAGTCATTGTTTACCCATGTCTGATGTCCAGGTACTAATGTAATTATTAAAGTACATTGATTTTGATGATCCCACAAAGTAAACCACTTATGCTGCACCAGGTAGAGGTCTCTACTTGTTTTCCTTCTATGCCTCTTCCGTACAGTCCACCTTAGCCAATTTTGAATATAATCATTTTTTAAAATTTGACTCATTGCTTTCTTATTCAGAATCCTTAGATTTTTGTGTATTCACTTGAAAAAGGCTAAGGTCATCCCAGTGGCCATGGTTTTCCTGCCAAGTCTGTGCCCTCCTGCTGACCTCTTCTCTAAAGTTCCAACCTCAGAGGCCTCCTTGCCCTGAAGCCCATCTAGATACTGCCCTAATCCTCTTAGATGACTTCCTCTAGTGGTCATCCACACTGCTCAGTTCCTTCCCACAATTAAGTGCCACTGGTCATTCTCTCTGAAATTACCTTAAAAAAAAAAAAAGCAGTTTCCTATATTCTGCCTGCATTTTCAGGCCTCTTACCCAGTTTTTATTTCCTCTGGGAGTATCACATGATCTCTCTGTCCCTACTTCCATCTCACTCTAATCTCTATTCCTACGTCAATGCTTTCTTGCCTCTTCCCCATCTAAAAATTTAAGTTCCTTATGAGCAAAACCAATTTTGTTCTGGGCTGTATGCCCAGTATCAAGAGCATGGCCTGCAACAGACCATTCAGTGTTGCTGGAGCCTTGTGTGAATGAATTATAGTGAATGAATGAAATAATGTAAGTCTGTCAAAAAGGGAAGTGAAGACTTATTTGGAAAGCTAGCTCAACAGGCTTTTCTAGATTGATCCTAGGCACCTCTTCCTGTGAGAGTTCTTTCTAATGCCAGGAATATTATTCTTGGTTATATTGCCCTCCAGCCCACACAGGTAAGTGTCTTGAATGAACCATTATGTAACCCAATAAACTGGAGCCCTGTGGGTCCATCTCTTTTCAACCTTCTGCTGGCACATGCTTGACAGAACTAAAATGCTCACTGCTGAAAATTCTAAACAGAATTTAATATATTGAGTTACTGTTTCCTCTCAAAGCAATCAATAACAAATTAGAGAAAATCAAAGTCATAAAAATGTAATTCAAACTGTTGCAAATGAATTGTGTGAGAGGTAGAATCTTAAGGACCAAGCTCTAGTTGAACAGCCCTTTTGGTTTCACTCTAAATTAAATATTATATGTGTACAGTTTAAATTCATGTTCACTTCTACACCATAAAATTAGACATCTTCAGTTATTGTGATTAATATTTGATTTTTTAAAAAATAATGGTTTATTTTTCATTTCTGTGGCATTTTTCACTGGTAATCCTTTGTGCATATGGCAAGGCAGATTTCTACCTCTCAATCTATACTAAATAAATGGGAAATGTAAACACATGTATGTTTATGAGTATAATCTGAGATGAGTAGCAAATGTCTCAACCTCCAACACTGGCTGGCCTCATTAAAGGAAAAGAAGACTGTACTCTGAAAACACGGGAGCTTAGGAATGTTCACTGGTACATCAATTTAGTAAAATTTGTCAGCATAAAAAAACAATATATGCACTACTTTTGGACATACTGAGAACCCAAGAGAGATGGATGCTGAGTTCTATAAAAGACAGAAGAATATTCCTGATTTACTATTTGTAATAATTCCAAGTCAAAAACCACCCAGATACCCACAAAGGAACAAATACAATGCATTTTTCACTCATAAAGATGTTTGGATCACAGCATAATCCTGGATAGAAGATTTCAAACGCAGTATGTACTCTATGGTCATATTTTGTTTTATTTTGAAACAGGGTCTTTCTAGGTATGTCTGTGTAGTCTTAGCTGGCCTGGAGCTCACTATGTAGACCCTGCTAGCTGCCAACTCACAGAGATCTGACAGACTTCCCCTGCCTCCCAAAGTGCCAGAATTAAAGACCTATATTCTCTCCCACCCGCCAATAACCTGAATAACCACTCTGAGGCTTAATTATAAACTGTTTGGTCTATTACCTCAAGCTTATTATTAACTAGCTCTTACAACTTAAATTAATCCATTTCTATTATTCTATATTTTACCACGAGGCTTATGGCTTGTTACCTCACATCTTGCTTCCCTGGTGGCTGCTGGCTTCACTCTGCCTCCACCTTCTTTCCCTCTGTCTTTCTGCTTGTATTTCCCCCCTGGCTCTATTCTGCCTGGCTACTGACCAAATAAGATTCCGTATTAACCAACGGCAATAAAATATATTCACAACATACAGAAGCATATCCCACATCAGCCTATGCCACACGCCCACTTTGGTTCTTTCCTTTGGTGTTCAAAATAACTCAAACTAGTCAAAATAGTGGCTGTACTGACCAGGAGGAGCACAGAAGATGCCCCACACTCTGATTTGTGTGCTAGAGACAAGGTGTGCATATGTATAGTAAATATATATCAAATACAAATACTTGAAATGTATGTGGCTCACTATGGATAGCATTGGATCTCAAAATGTCCACAAAGACCTAGAATGTAAATAGAGGAGGAAAGAACAGACCAGGAATAGGGACACACTTCACCAGGAAAGAAGATCTTTTGTGCAAACATTAACCTCAGTTCTAACTCTAAACTGGAATGTTAAGTTTCCATCCAGTACCACAGTGTGGGTGAAAGATCAGCTTTCGGTCCTTGAGAGTAGGCAGAAAGGAAACAGAAAGACCCTGAAGCTACATTTGCCGGAGGCCTCACAAAGCACTGGAAATTTCCTGGGACCATATAAACATCACCCAAATAGCTCTGAGTGGGCCTTGGCCCTGCTACCATAGTGCTTCAAAGCTGGCTACCTCTGAGAAACCAGAAAGGAAAGAAGCCCAGCTCACTATCTTTACTGTCTCCATGGCAAGCTTCATGTACTATGTTCAACCCAGCTTGGCTTTGTTGTCTTACAATTGTATTGTTGTCAATACAATTCAAGATGGAGCAATTTAATTAGTATCTAAAGAGCTCACTGGGGACTGTTGAAGCACTGGTGGGCAATGGATATAGGTATAGTGTCACAAGTCTAGCTACCAAAAACAATTAGAATTATTAGTCTCACAAATTTACCAGGCATTCTAACTCTACATTATTGAGAGGTGTATGGTGTGTACCTTCAAGGGACTCTTATCTACCCAACTATAAAGGTAGAAGAGACAGTAAGAAATTTACTTACTGTCAATTGATGCCAAGGTGATGAAGATCTTCAAACCCTTCTCAGCTTTCATTTTAAATAATACTTTTAATAAGCTTTTAGAGCCGGGCGGTGGTGGCGCACACCTTTAATCCCAGCACTTGGGAGGCAGAGGCAGATGGATCTCTGTGAGTTCGAAACCAGCCTGGTCTACAAGAGCTAGTTCCAGGACAGGCTCCACAGCTACAGAGAAACCCTGTCTCGAAAAAAAAAAAAACTTTTAGAAGCTATCATATCATTGCATAGAGCCATATTCATGTAGAAAAAGGTGAAGGTTAGAAGGGGAGAGGCTTACACTCAGCTCATGCCTTCAGCCAGCTTCATGTAAACAGATGCGGATGCTACTTAGTTTCTAATTTTTTCCCAAGGCAGAATATTAGTAAAGCAATAAGTTATAAGATCTTTCTAATCCATACTCTTTGTTCCTTTAAATCTTTTAAATAAAATAGAAAATAGGGTTGTGATATCTTGTTCTTACATATGTCAACATTATAAGCATCCATCTTTGGCGCCTTTTCTTTGGCGTAACCTTCTCTCTTCCTGTGAACTATCTTTCCCTTGTAAAATTCAATGCATTTGTCAAGAAGGGGAAAAACATATGATCACTTTCAAACCATGTATAAAGTAAAAAAAAAACTGACAGATTTTACATAACATATAAAGTTAATAAAATGAAAATATTCAAAAGTCTGAGAATCTGTTTGCATGTATATAGTTGTCCTTCCAGATCATACTTGTTCTGTGAGGTGGGGAAGCTTTTGAGGGCGGAGTCTAGCGGAGGAGGTTTTGTGCCGATAGCGATTATACCCTTGAGAGAGCTGTGAAACATCAATCTCTTGCTCCATGAACAGGATTCTTCTACCATGTGCTCTCACTATAATACAGTGCCTCCAAATATAAGGCCAAAGGACTGTGGACTGGAGCCTCCAAAACTATCAGCCCCAATGAGCTTCTACTCTTTTTAAATGGATTGCCTCAGGTCTTTTGTTAGAATAACGAAAAGCTGATTGACAAATGTGTATTTAGAAATTTTCTATACAATCTCTATAAACTAGCACTCAGGAGGACTATAATCAAAGAGACCAAACCTGACATCAGATTATTATACTTTCAGCACTGTGGCCTTGCATCAACCACGAAACTTCTTTAGGCTTTACTTTCCTTATCTGTGAAATGGGGACACAGACTTTGTTGTAAGGGTCAAATAATAGGGTGTCATCATTAGGTGTGCAGACAGCAAAGGCCCCACACAAACAGGTTTCCTTTGTTAACATGCTCTGTGCTTTGATCACAGGCTGATCCCACTCTAGACTGTTTTCTCACTCCCAGGCTGATCCATGGAAGGAAAGTCTCACCTCATCTTCTTCCCCCAGAGTGTAGCAATTTTAAAGGCAGGGCTCTTCTGTGACTTGGTAGGTATGAATCAAAGGGCTCCTTTAACAACCAGGCAGAGGGTTTCTGAGAACAAACTATGGGCCAAAGCATGCTTTTATGGTTCCTGCTCTGAGTCTGTATGCAGAGGAAAGATGGGTGGGGCAGTGCTGAGGCTGTCCGTCACTCAGAATGTGGCTGGATCATGGATACTGTTCTCCACAGCCAACCATTTGCTAATCCCTGCAGCAAGGCAACCCTCCCTGGTTGCGCTGAACATTCAATGGGACTAATCCTAGAGGCTTATTCTTATTTATTCATTTAAAACCCTGCTTTGAATTACTACAGACAGGTCACTGTCCTTCTCAGCACACAAAACATTGCAAAGGGGTACACACATTTCACTGTGCCTGACAAGCAAGTTGAACTCAGTCTTTAATCAATACATACATATGAAGTTAAGAGGGAGAAACTGGAGACCCCAGTAACAACAGCCAATGTTACTTGAGGCATGTCTTTGCCTCCAAGTAGCTGAAACCAATAGAGTCTGAAGAAAAGGGAAATGTTCTAAAGAGCTCTGAAGCTAACACCCCAACCTAAAGCTTCCTAAGCAACACGTTTTAGGGATCTTTTGGCTGAGAGGATGACACAGTCACGAGTTTCCTAGCTTCTAAGACACTTGAAGATAGTAAGGTTTTATTACAGAGAAAGAGGAGAGCTTGTGGTTTGTGGTCACCTTTGTACACAGCTGTATTCTGAGCTAAACATAACATCAAATGCAAGATAAAGCAGGAAGGGCCAGATGCTCTGAAGCCTGTCCCATACAAACTGTTAAACTGAATGTGACTGAAATTTAGTAGGCATGGCTTTTAAACCCACAGCTCAATTTGTTAGCAGGAAATGGATTTTATGACACCACAGAGTTCAGTCACCTAAATTTCCCACATATTAGGAAGGAGTAAGGTTTTTTCTTCTTCACTCTCCTTTCAATTTATTCTATAAGTTACATTTTATTTTGTGTTCAGGTGTGCATCATGCAGAGGTGGAGGTCAGAGCCACCTTGCAGGGGTTGCTTCTCTCCTTCCACCCTGTGGGTTCTGATGTCAAACTCAGACCTTTAAGCTTGGAGGTAGGCGCCTTCCTCCTCAGAGCCATCTCACTGGCCCCGCACTCTTCTGAAAACATCTGCCCCCAAAATGAAGCCGCTTTTCACCACACGGTGCCCCTGTCCCTGTCAATGTAGAAAGGCAGCTTACACCTAGTGAGGGCATTCGTCCCAGGTGTCTTTGAAGTATTTTGGGAATATTCCTCAATCCCTTGCTAATAATTGCCAGGATCGTTATCTTCTTGTACAGACGTGGGAAATAAGACTCAGAGAGGTTCACCAAGTCATTTCAGCTGAGTAAGCATTGAACACTCAGGCAGGGTTAATCATTTGCTATTGACCTCATAAATACCAAGATTCATTAAGCTTGCTATTTTCCTGCGTTTTAAAATTTTTAAAAAAATATTAGCAGGCTTGATGTGTTCAATTGTAGGCCAAATATGGATGCCCCAATGTTTCAGAGAAACCTTGGGTGACTGTCCAGACAATCAGCTATTTCTGTAATTTCTATAGTTTTGAAAGTTTTTTTGTTCTGCATTCTTGTTTACTTAGATAATATTATATCCTTCTCAGATCTCTGATAGAGCTAAAAATGAGATAGTGTGGGATATTCCTTTATACTGTGTGAATATATGTCACTGTGATTGGTTTAATACAGAAGCTGACTGTCCAATAGCAGCACAGGACAAGGTTAGGCAGGAGAACCAGATTAAGGACAGTGGAAAGAAGAAAGGCAGAGTCAGAGGGTCACTGGCCAGACACAGAAAGGAAACAGGAGGTCCAAGATGAAAGAGAGGTAACTCCATGTGGCAGAATGTAAATTAATAGAAATAGCTTAAGTTGTAAGAGCTAGCTAGTGATAAGCCTGAGCTATCTACCAGCCAAGCATTTATAATTAATAAGTTTCCATGTGGTAATTTGATAGTGACTGCTGAGACACAGAGAAACTCTGTGCCCAAACATCTAGTAGCATAGATTCACATACAACCTTAAAAATAAGGGGACGTGGGTTCCAAACACATGAAAATGGAGTCAAACACAGCTTCTTGGTAACCACCTTTACCTGGGTAAGCTTGATACTACTAACAGAGGTGTGGCTCCTTTAAAAGGTAGCTTCCTTGGCTCAGTGATAGCTGCTAGTCAGCACAGCTCTTTTAAGAGGCCCTGCTAATAGACACTTAAATGGAGTTTATGAGCAACAGGCAGCATGCTACTTGGTGGCGCCATGGACCCAATAACTTCCCAGAGCTAGGACGGTAAATGTAGCCCTTGCCAATACCTCCACCATGAAGCTAAGCTCTCAGGGAACCAAGGGGGTGAGGAGTCAGACACCGACGGCATGCACTAAGCTGAACCATGCCAGTGACTAATACAGCAGTTGAACATTCATCTCATGCAATCAAAAAAAAAAATACAGATACTCTGTGAGGGCAGATCCCAATTGGGGGGGGGAGACTCTAAATGGGTTACAGTCTGCTTAAAAATACACAAAGGCTTGGGAGAGAAAAGAAAAAGGATATAGACAGTCATAAAAATAGTTTTAAAATAATAGAAAGTCCTTAAAAGGGAGTAAAGTAATATAAAAGAAAACTTTATGTAAATATGCACAGAGACTCTGAATTTTGTATGTTATTGTGTTATCTTTGACTTTTTTTGGCTGCTAAGAGACACTAGATTATGAAAGCTGCTAAATTAATTCAACCTATACATTTTAAAAATACCTTGACTTCAAACTGGAGTCAAAAGATGTGTTGCTTTGGGGTATAGGTTATGCTTTTATTTCCACAGGAAGTGAGATGCTGTGGATTCATTCAGGTTAAAGATGATCAGATTGATCAACGAAGACCCCCTGAGAATCCTGACAACAGATATATAAAAATAAACCTTAAAACTACAAAACACATAATGTATATTTTACCTGCTCAAACATAAAGCAAAAAATCACCTTTAAATGACTTGTGTACACCACATATCCCATACTTGTACATTACCTTTAAAGGTTTATGTATTTTCAGAACAAGGGGATCAAACACCAATGAAAACAGATGGCCCAGGTGATCTCAGAAAGGCACCTCAGAATGCCTTTATTATAGTCCCCTTGAATTCTGAATACAAAACAGATTCAAGGCTGCTGATTTAGATGATCCAGCCCCCCCCATACTCCAGCCAAGACCTAACAATTATCCTGACTTTATCAAGGTTTCATCAAAGATACCAACACTCCCCCTGCCAACAACAGGAAGTAGTCTAGAGAACAATGCCCACATTTCCAGAAGATGGATTATGGGTGTTTGTTATCATTTAATGGGGGTTAGTTACAAGTTGTTATTGATCATAATCAGGAAAAATATCTAAACAAAGGAGTTAAAGTCGAAGATCTACTTCTAAAGGAAAAAAGGACATGATATACAAAGGAAAAGGATAGATTATTGAATCTACTTTAATCTAAAAACAGCTATTAATATCAAAATATTTTACAATGGTATGGTTTTTGGCTTATTGATACAAGTTTAAAGTTAATTTTGTTATACTGTATATATGTTTCTACTCTTGTTTAGGGTATGTTACTATGTTTATGCATTTCATTTAAAAGTGTAATGCATAATTAAGAAATACAGATTAATACTTAGTCATCTATAATACTCAAACTTATATGTTAAGTATATTTTCAAATTCATAAAGATAGATAGATAGATGATCTTCAAACACTTCAAATCCCTACAGAATATGGCATTTAAAATGTTTTAATAACAAGGCTTTTCTTGACAGTAAGACACATCTGTTGCTGGAAGCAACAATTTACTTCAAAGAAGATTATGGCCATCAAAGAATTTCCATATAGAGTTTACTTTTTTATGGCAAAAGCTAGCCATTTTGGCAAAGAAACTACCTTTGCCTCAATTGTTGACAGCATACTGTTCAAAATGGACCAGAAGGATGAAAAAGAGAGCAACTGCCAAACTGCCAAGACAAGGTAGGACAGTCCTTCAAAATTCCCTGCTTCTCAAAAGTATCTGTCAGATATACAAGCCCTATAGGCCAAAGTTGGATGCTCCGATGTTATGGAAGAACTTTGGGTGACTGTTCAGGCAGCCAGATGTCCCTATTTTTAGGTAACATTTCACCTTTCTCAGTCTTTGATGGACTTAAAGACTAAATTATGAGACTTAACGTTTTCCTTAGCTATGATAAAAAGGTAAATTAGATATAAAACTTTAGACTCACAAAGATAAAATAAATAGTATTTTCTCTAAATTTGCCAAATACAAATGGATTGGATATTGTAACTGTGACTCTTACTTAATAACTCTTTTTGTTGTATTTGATTTTACTATGTTAGAGTTAAAACCTTCCTTTTTAATTAGACAAAAAGAGGAAATGTATACTATTCCTTTATACTGTGTGAATATATGTCACTGCAATTGGTTTAATAAAGAAGCTGACTGTCCAATAGCAGCACAGGACAAGGTTAGGCAGGAGAACCAGATTAAGGACAGTGGAAAGAAGAAAGGCAGAGTCAGAGGGTCACCAGCCAGACATGGAGGGGAAACGGGAAGTTCAAGATGAAAGAGAGGTTAACACCATATGGCAGAATGTAGATTAATAGAAATTGGTTAATTTAAGTTTTAAGAGCTAGTTAGTAATAAGCGCAAGCTACTGGATGAGCATTTATAATTAATAGTACATCTCTGTGGATTTATTTTGGAGCCAGAGGTCCTGACAAAAACTCTGACTACAGATAGTTACAGTCTTCCTTGTTACCAAGTGTTTCAGAAAAGAAACACAAAAGAGGTAAAATGTAATTGGAGGGGCTTTATGTGGATATTCTTGCCTCATATTGGGCTCCACTTGTAAATGGAGAATATTCTTTCATTTCCTGGCCACCAGACCTGAATAATCACACAGGAACTATATTAATTACAGCACTGTTTCGCTGATGGCTCAGGCATATTTCTAACTAGCTCTTACGTCTTAAATTTCTATTATTTTATATTTTACCACAAGGCTCGTGGTTTGTTACCTCTTGCTTCTTGGGCGGTTACATGGCATCTACCTGATCCTGCCTTCTTTCTCCCTGTATTCATATTAGCTTTCCTACCTACCTATATTCTGCATTGCCATAGACCAAAACAAATTCTTTGTTAACCAATGATAATAAAACATATTCATAACATACAGAGGGGAATCCCACACCAGTAAAGTGTATAAGGTTGAGAGACATAAAAGCTTAAGTTGTAGGGGCTGGAGAGATGGCTCAGTGGTTAAGAGGCTCAGTGGCTGCTCTTCCAGAGGTCCTGAGTTCAATTCCCAGCAACCACATGGTGGCTCACAACCACCTGTAATGAGACCTGTCGCCCTCTTCTGGCCTGCAGACATACATGGAGGCAGAATGTTGTATACATAATAAATAAATAAATCTTTTTTTAAAAAAAAAAAAAGCTTAAGTTGTTTATTTAAGAAGATGCATTAAGGTGTAAAATGGTATTTTTTAAAATGATAATACAAGTTAGGATAAAAAGTAGTTAAGGTATAAAACTTTGGACTCAAGAAGAGAGGACAGATAATACAGTATTTTCTCTGAATTTGTCAAATACAAATGGACTGGACATTGTGAATGAAATTCTTACCTGATAATTGTTCTTACTGTACTTAGTTTTACTACATTAGAGTAAAAACCTTTCCCTTTTATTTAGACAAAAAGGGGGAAATGTAGATATTTGCATACTGTGAAGAGATATCGCTGTGAGGTATTGCTGTGATTGGTGTAATAAAAAGCTGAATGGCAAAGAGCTAGGCAGTAGGTGTAGGTGGACTTCATCCAGGCAGAGAGAGAGGAAGAAGGAGATGAAGCAAGCTCATGGGATGCCATGGAGCCACAGAATGAGTTAGACATACAGAATGGGAGAGAGGTAAAAGCCAAGTGATAGAATATAGTTAATATAAATATGGGTTAAGTTATAAGAGTTAGTGGGACAAGTGTAAGCTAAGGCTGAGCTTTCATAGTAAGTGTCCAGGTCATTATTTGTGAACTGGTGACCCAAAGAAAAACCAACAATATCTAACAACCCTTCCCATCAGAAAAGATAGGGAGTTCATCTATTTATTTGTATGAGTCAAGAGATATTATTGATATCACAAAATTAAATAATTAATATTTCTTATTCATCCCAAAGCAGTCATAAAGACTCTGGCAAAGGAACAGAAACTAGAAGTTCCCTACTCAAATGCTTGTCAGCAAGTAAGTCAGTGTTCAGAGGGGTAAATGATTTCTTTAAAGTCAAAAGGGCATCAGTTGCAGAGCGAGGATGTTTTCTATCCCTCAGGATTGCTCCCTGTTGTTCCCTCAATTCTTGTCTCACTTCAAGCAGACACTCCTACAGTGTTTGCCAAGGTCAGTATGCTGACAGCACTCAAATCTGTATCGTTAGAGAAGGCTGACATATCTCTAAACCACATCACATCTCCCAGACATTCCTCTCGTGTACGCCGCAGCATTTTCAAGATTATCTTGACAATGAATGGGCTCACATCTTCCTACCCTGAAACTACTTTTCCTTCTGAAAACAAATTGTGTAAGAGTTTCTCCAGACAACTAAGTCAAAACCCACCCCTTGCTTCTCCTTCATTCTCAGCTTGCCTCCCATAGGTCACATCTCAAGCACAGTGCAGAAGACTGCCTGTCTGCACACATAGTCACTGAGGAAGGAGGCTGGCTACCACGAGGGTAGAGCCTTTGCCAACATCACAGCAGTCCTGGACACCAGATGTAATAGAGCAAGCAAAAGGAAAGGTCTCTGTGAGCTCATTCAGAAGTAAGAAAGGCTTTTGACCACTTTTCAGGAAGATGCAAAAATAGAGAGGTTTTCTGTGTACACCCCACGAGTGCTGCTTGTCACATGCAAAAGACAGAGGTCTCTTGTCAAATGTGGCAGAAATGCTGAAGAAATAGGGCTGTCTTTTTGGTTTGTGTAGGGGATGGAGCCTGGGGGGCACCTGATGTCTGTAAGAAAAGACTCCACTTGATGCCAGAGAGGACGCCACAGGGTAGGCGTAGGGGTGGAGATTTGACGAAACAGTGAAATGGGTTACATTTGAAACACTTTACCAAATTCAAATTGAGAACCTCCCCTCTTTAAAATTCCATCTGGGTGCCAGGTAGGCTCCTCTTCCTGTTTTCTTGTGGAACCACAGGAAAACAAGCAGCACAGAATCATGTGGCGTGCGACAAGGGCCACGGTTTCCTTCAGCTTGTTCTTGCCTGAGAGGTGATGTGGTAGCAGAGATATGGATGAGACAAAGTTGAGGTCACTGGAACAAAGTGACCTAGAAAGGATGGAGATAAAATTGAGGGCACAAGTAACCGGTTATAAATATCTATTCAACGCCTATTAAGTAGCCTTTGGTTTTACATTCTCCAAATCTGGAAGGATTTATTTCTCCTTTCTTTCTTGAACTGTAACTCACAATGTTTCAGAGTGCTGATTCTGTTTCATCCATTTCTTCATTGACAGCATAACTATGTCTCCCTTTTTTTTTTTGGCAAAAGTGAAGGGAAAATGCAATTAGTGCCACTCCTTCTACATCATCTTCTAGACCTGGCTACAAGTTAGAAAGGGGGCACAGTAGATGTGGCAGTAAAAGCTGCCCCCATTCTTCATACTTAAATTGCTTTTAGAAAATGTAAAATCTAGAGGCACAATTAAACTTAATGATGCATCAAAGAACAGAAAGATTTCCCCAGGCTAAAAATCTCCACACACAAAAAATTCAGAAGAAGAACAAACACCCTGAGGATGATGAAGAAAAGGACCAGTTTCCCACAGAGGTCATTAGCATCTTCTTTTTATTTTTTTAAATGAGACAGACAGGAGCTGACCATTTAGCTTAAGCTGGCCTCACTTGTGAATCTGTGATCATTCTGCCTTCCCCATGCTAGGATTGCAGGTGTGCGCACCTCCACACCTGTAATCTTATTTTAAGTGTAAAGAAACATTTCAATTCAAAACCATGAAGGCCAAATGCTTCACAAAATTTGCAGATAGTTTCCATATATTTTAATTTAAGCATCCAATATAACAAATTCTATTTATTTTTATTCTACAAAATTTTAAATGTTGACATGCATTTGTGTGCATGCATGTGGGTCCATGTGCATGTGCGTGCGTGAGTGGAAGCAAAAGGAAGGACAATTGGTGTCCTGGACTATCACTTCTTACCCCACAAAGGCAGTCTCTCACTGAATGTGGCGCTGCCCCCCTCCAGATCCTCCTGTCTCTTCCTGCCCACTTCAACCCCTACTCCCAGTGCTGTAGCTATGGTGTATGCAGTGATGTCAGGGTGCTGGGGTATTGAACTCAGGTCCTCAAGCTTGGGCAGTAAAAGCTCTTACCCATGGAGCCATTTCCCCAACTCCTTCTTTTACCAAATTTTAATGGATTCAGGAGTACATATCAGATTGTTTTCTATTTTTTTTAAAGTTAATTTTACTGACAAATTTAAAAGCAGAAAACAAAGTCTTCCTAAGAATACAGTTTGCTGGGGTTTGTCAAGCATGTGGTCATATAACTATGGCCATAATCAGTTACTGAATTTTAGCAAAGTGTTCTACGCCCCTTTTAAGATGATCATACGGATTTTTCTATTTTAGTCAACTTAATATGCAGAAAGCCTTCTCTGCAATCAAGCCAAGCTTCCACTTCTGGGATGGAATCCACCTTGTCAGGATATCTATTTAGTGCCTAGATTCTGTTCAATGGCATATTGTTGAAAGACTTTCCATCAAATCTCAGAAAAAACGATTGATCTGCAGGGCACATGCCCACACACACCCTCTTTGTCAATTTCTAGTATTAGGATCATTTTGCCACATTAACAACCCTTGAAAGTCTTTTTCAGTATGGTCAGAAAAAGGTGAAATGAAATTACATGCCTAGTGCTATAAATCTGGCTAAGAACCCATGATTAGGGACTCATAGGCCCAAGAGAAAAACTACTATATTTTTTCTAAGTGGACATAATATTAAACTGCCTACTGATTCAAATCTTGGTACCCATAGATTAGTACAACGCCAGTGCTCATCAAGGAAGGGTGTGTGTGTGTGTGTGTGTGTGTGTGTGTGTGTGTGTGTGTAGACAGTAGTTAACTCAGAAATCCACAACTGGTCAAAGGGCAGAGAGAATGAGTGTCTGTGGAGTGCTCGGTCACAAGTGGGACATCTACATCACATATCTATCTCCCAAGGTTCAGGGACCATTGAGGAAGAGAGGGCAGAATGAAT
This sequence comes from Dicrostonyx torquatus, assembly GCA_028555095.1. Classification (NCBI taxonomy): domain Eukaryota; kingdom Metazoa; phylum Chordata; class Mammalia; order Rodentia; family Cricetidae; genus Dicrostonyx; species Dicrostonyx torquatus. The sequence goes on along the minus strand of JAQHUG010000021.1, from coordinate 9,915,229 downwards.
ATCAGAGACAGAGGTGGCACGGGGGACGGGGGGACGGACTGGAGTCAAACAGTGTCTTCCAGCGATGACAGGACCACTGCACCCAAGCACTCACACCAGCTGTGGCTGCCTGCACAGGATATGTACAAGACCCATGTTCCCGCATGGAACAGGCAGGGGCTCAGAGCCTCTGTCCCTCACTGAGGAACTGTTGACAATGGATGGCCCCTGGTAAATCAGCTAAGCTCTGGTGGATGGCTCCACACCTGTGAGGTTACAGGCAGCACAAATTGGACTAGATGCGCCATTTAAGAAAGGAGGATTCAGAGTTGGGAGTGAGAATGGACCTGGAATGAGCTAGAGGCTAGAGTGGATAGTGAATATGATCAAACATGTTATGCGTATGCATGAAATTCTCAGAAGTACTCATAAAAACATATTTAGAAAGGTGAAAGTCATATGACTATTCACTGATTTTTGCAGGAAGGTTCTACAAGTTTATTCCCCATATCTCATGGACCTCTTCTATAAAGATTGCCCTCCTTAATATCAGCATGCAGGCATTTATTGAACCACTTGGGTATTTCCTTTTGAGTTCAAAGGTTACCTCTTGATAACTGTTTCATTTCCTTCATGGCCACTGATTAGTTGCCTCTCTCTTTTGGAAGTCACTTTAATAAAGTAAATAGTTCTAGGCATACTGACCACTAGGTGTTTCTAGGCATACTGACCACTAGGTGTTTCTAGACATACTAACCACTAGGTGTTTCTAGGCATACTGACCACTAGGTGTTTCTAGACATACTGACCACTAGGAATCTTCACAGTAGTTTACAAGGTAGCTCACAGTATCTTTGGTGACTCCTCTTCTTCCTGAAGTCCGGGAACCTGGGTCTTGAGCATGCTGGGCATACTCTCTGAGCTACATCCCTATGGCTTCTTCATAGGTCTGTGGCACGCTACTTTGTTCTTGGTTGTCTCCCACCCCTCCCTCCACTCAATCCCCTGCTTCATTCTGGCTCATTTTTTCCTCCTCCCACTTAGTCCTTCCTTCTGTACTTTTAGCCTCCTCCTTTATAAAAATTTTTCTACTCTTATTCATTTTTATTCTTTCTAATATAAAAGAGACTTTTGGTATTTTTAAATGAGATAATCTGCCAACTTTTGCTTATAATATTCAGGATTTTGTTGTTGTGATGATAGCTTTGAAGCATACTGCACACTTGCTATCTAGCCCATTACCAAGTAACTCGGTTTAGGGAAAGATACACTCACGAATGCTTAAGTTGCTGGCTCTAGCTCAACATGTTTAGTTGGTTACAGGACAATGGAGACTGCAAAAAACGTTAGTGATGCAGTCTGTGGTTCATGTCAGATGGCTTTCCCATCTTACAGTATGGGTTCCATCAAATTTAGTATCCCCAAAACATGAGCTGGCCATGCTAATGCCATATGCACTCCTCTGGACCACCCACATAATCACAATGTATTTATAAGCTTCTCCCAGCTTAACCAAGTGCGCTGGAGATTGTCCACTATGCTTGTGGTCCGCTGGTTGTTTTGACTAACCCTCACCACCTAAGACTCCATCAACACTCTTTGACTATAGTATGTGCTTCATCAGCATTGAAGCAAATCTTGCTGCAGGACCCATGGTACCCATGCATGGTGACTTTGGCTGTGAGATTTGTTAATTATACAAAAATTTAAAAACACACAGGAGGTAACACATGAAAATTACCAATAATCTCCCCACTCAGATATAACTGCCTGTGGTATTGTCACGGAAACACTCTGGGTGTTCGTCTCCATGCCTGTCTGTTTTATACATGCAATGCTCACTAACTTGCCATTTCCATATAATCTACTGAAAACACCTTTTCTATATCAAATAAGATTTATATCTTCAATTTCAATGTATGTGAAGTATGACTATATCATGGACTTCTTATAACACTGTATAGTAGATAACCACAAGTCTCACTGTGCCTCCTTTACTCACCTGAGACTACAAAGACATATTTTGTTATCATTATGCCATATCTCTTCGCAAGCCCCATTTTATATAGCTACAAGGCATCCAATAGATAAAAGAACCACACTTTAATTATATGTTGAATAAAACTTACAGTATTCCCAACATTTGATATAATGACCCTTACCAATCAAATTATTTTCTCAAACTAAATTTCTTAGTTCAGAACATCTAGGTCAGAGATAAGTTGATGAAAGCCCTCGAGAACGCCCATAGCAGTGACATTCCAAAGAAGACCTGGGCACGTTTACTGCATTCGCTTCAACCTTGGTACTCCCATTCTTCTGAGAAGTAATGACAAAAACTAGGGCTCTTTTTTTTTAGCTTTTTAAAAATTGTGTATTTTCAAACATTACTGACTCTATTTTTCTGATGTGTTCATTATTCCTTCCCAGTAAGTCATCAAATCACCTTATAGGGCTGCATAATATCTATGTCCATACAAGATACCCCAAATAAATTACATCTGTTTCTTGAAATCTCAGGTCCTATGTTGCTGCAGGATTACAGAAAAGAATGCCTTGTACTTTTAAGGACAGCTCTGGTCCTATTGCTTGGAGTTTTAATTTAAATTTATTCTGGCCCAGAGAAAGGAGGACAACAATTTTTCTCTGCATGCCATCAATAAAGATCCAAAACGAGTATGTTTTGTTACAGCACACAGTTGAGTATAACACAGTCACACTCATTACAGTGTAAGCATCTGATCAACATTTCAGTACAACACAATCTCATCTCCAGCTGCTCCAGGGAATGGACCATTACAGTGACGCCAAGAGAAGCTCTGCTTCATCACAATGCCAACATCTGTCCTGCTACAAGTATGAAAACCCAGAGTGGTTTTGCTCAGAGCTTTCATTTTAAAACATGCCTTTTGTTGTGAACAATTGTGACTGATTTCCTTTGGAGCAACACATGGTAACTGCTCACTTTTTCATTTAAAAAAGAAAAAGAAAACCAATAAGAACAAACAACCTGCAAGTGAATTCAAGATAACGAGCAGCGACTGTAACATTCCATCAGAGCACTTCGGTTAAAATGCTTAAAAACGGCTCCCAGAATGCATATCCCAAAGACAGAGTAGTAGCATGGCTTTTTTCACTTTTAAAAAGTCTAGTTTTATTTAAAATGCATGTATCATGTTTTAAATCTTCAGCATTTTAATAAAAATCACTAAAGGAGTCCTGGTGGTTACAATTTAAAGCATAAAATCAAACTGTCTGGCTATTTTCATGTTTATAGTTCAGAGACACAACTAGGACCTTGGGATAGAGGAGAGAAGGAAAGATTCAACTTTCGCAACAGTAACTAGAGTAAATTCTTGGGCTCTGCCAACATGATTACTTTTTGTTTTGATAAACTGTTGCAAATTTATCTATTACTATAACCTTTGGTAGAACATACAAGTAACATTCTAGTCTTGAATTGTAACCATAAGTCAAAGGTGGGAATGTTTAGATCCTTAAAGGCAGTGGGAAGATAATCAAATTCTAGAGACCTACAGTCTAGTGCCTTGAAAAATTGTTTACTATTAGATAAATACAGATACTTAATAAGACAAGGCTTTGTCTCCCAACTCAGTCATTCAACTACAGGACCCTAAACAATCATGTAAAGGTATAGTGTAAAAAATTAGTAATTAGAACAACAGCTTAGGGCCTGGCATGTTGGTGCATATCTTTAATCCCTGCACTAAGGAGGCAGAGGTAAGCAGACCTCTGTGTGTGTGTGTGTGTGTGTGTGTGTGTGTGTGTGCGCGCGCGCGCACGCGCGTGTGTGTGTGCGTGTGTGTCTCTCTCTGTCGCTCTCTCTGCCTCTGTCTCTGAAATTTGCAGCTGTGTCCAAAAATCCTTTTCGTGCACGATGATTTTGCATGCCCCCCTGTTTCTCTGCCTAGACTGCTAGATTGGCAAAGGAAACCATTCACTTTGTTTCTTGTCTCTCCGTGTCTGTCTGTCTTTCCCTCTTTCTCTCACCCTCCTTCCACTACCTCCCTCCCCCTCCATAGTGAGTTCCAGGCTAGCCAGGTTACACAGTAAGACCCTGTCTCCAAAGCAAAACTAAACAAAAATCAGCTTAGTGACAGACGGTACTTGGAAATGGAAAGGTGTCTTACATAATTAATGGATGTGTGTATTCACCCACAGTGGTGGGCTTACCTACCATTCCCAGAAACACGCCACAAATTAGCTTCCAAAAGCAATGGACAAACAAATGCTATGGAGACCACTTCTTACTGAGATGAAAATAAACCTTAAAATACCTCCAAGAGCAGCCTACACCTTAAAGAGATTCACAAGAAACTAGGAAGCCACATTACACCCTGCACGCTAAAGCAAGGGATGAAACCAAACAATGCTTACAAACAAGTAACTGGACATTGAAAAGTCAAAAAAGGAGATGTCCGTAAAAGGAGACAGTGGGAAAATGCACAGTGGCTGCCAGTATTCCCACACAAAAGCCAGGTTTGTAGTAAATAGTGTCTAGCTGACAGGGAGTAGAGGAGTAGGGATGAGCCAGGAAGGCAGCAATGCCTGAGGAGACCAGCCCTCCATCACTTCACCTGCATTCGCTCCCACTCCCATCCCTCCCTAAGAAGCCACCGAATGTTACACACAGGCTCAAGGTTTAGCAAGCACAAGAAGAAATCATACCAGTTTGCCATCATCATTACAGCTGATGGTTCCCTTGTGAGCATAAATGGATTGAAAATGGCATTTGTCTTCCTCAGTCTCCGGTGGTTCTGTGTGAACAGATTCACCAGGGTCTCATCAACTTTGGAAAACTGATGAAATAAAGTTTATATGGCTACAAAGCTTCAATTTGTATCTTAAAAAACAAACAAACAAAAAACCCCAAACAAACAAACAAAACCTTAATAGCACTATTATGTCAACACTCACTCGCATGGGCTGTGCAGACTTTGCCCATTTTTTTTTTAACCCCTGCATAATACAATTGTGATCACCCCTATCAAGAAACAACACCTGCCAGCATGTGCTGCCTGCTCTTCCGTTAGGCCCTATCTGAAACATTTTACTTGGGATACTGAAACTCTTAACAGCTGTTTTGCTAAATGGGGAACCAGGGAACAGAAAGGTTCAATGTTCTGTGTCCCCTACCCCCACCCCATACAGCCATACGAATCTCACACTTGGGTCACAATGGCACACAGTGAGTGAGCCCCTTGCTGCTCTGGGATTTCACATCCATGAACTCAACTAATTACAGATGAAACATTATATTTAAAAAAGGGCTGGGCCCACACTCAATAGCTTCAGCCTCTCTCTTCTTCTTAATATTTTCCAAACAACGTAGCACAATAATTATTTCCACAGCTGTGATGATTTGAATAAAAATGGCCCCATAGGCTCATCAGGAGTGGTACTGTTAGGAGGTGTGGCCTTGATGGAGGAACTGTGTCACTGGGGGCAGGCTTTGAAATTTCAGGAGCTTAAGCCAGCCCCATTGTCACTCTTTCTTCCTGAGGCCCGTTGATTCAGTTGCTCCTTCCCCAGCACCTTGTCTGTCTGTGTGCGGCCATGTTTCCCACTATGACAACAGTGAACTAAACCTCTGAAACTGTAAGCCAGGCCCAGTGAAATGTTTTCCTTATTAAGAGTTGCTATGGACATGGCACCTCTTCACAGCCATAGAAACCCTAAGACAAGAACATTTCCATTGAACGAGATATTATGTTTAACCTAAAGATGGTTTCAAATATACAGGAGGGTGTAAGTGATTTACATGCAGAAACTTTATTTTATTTTCAGGTCCTTAACCATCTACTGATTTTGGTGTCCTCTAGGGATTCCGGAGACAATCTCCAAAGACACAGTTTGAGGTTGTGTCCACAACTCTTGCAGTACACAATGCTTTTGCATGAAGCTCTTATTTCTCTTTCTAGACTGCTAAATTGGTTAAGGAAATCATTCATTTTTGTTTCTTGTTAGCCATCACTTGTTGATCAGGCAGGGCTTACCCTCTATAAACCTTTTCCAGTACCCCGGCAGAGCCTAGGACAGGTCAGGTACTCCTTCTGTGTTCCTGTCACCATGCATCCAGTCACAGGGGACACAAGAATTGTGAATCGGTGCATGAGCCTGTTCCTTACTGAGCCGCAGGCCTTCTCCTGCTGCTGCCAGGCCTCCAGGGGAAGGCTTACCGTGGTGAACTGTATAACTCCAGAGGAGCCCCAGACCAAGGAGTGATGCATTCTCACCTCACAAGCTGCAGCATGTGACAACAACAGAGTGTTCATTGTATTTTAAGTCCTAGCACTGAGGAAGATGCACTTGCTAGCATTCATGGGTGACTGAATGGCCCAGAAGAGATCTCAGTAAATGTGACAATGAGCTTGGGCACTGAGCCCTCACAACTGAAGTCTTTTCCTCCACTTCATATGGGGAAGTTCATATGGCATTGTCAACCTAACGGCATGTATGAATCTTGTGGCCTAGTAGAAATACATTCAGGAGATCTCTGCTTTAGCTCCTCAGCTTCCTGTGTGTTTTCTCTAGTTGTTAACAGTGAATTTTAAGATCTCGCTCCAGGCTTTTGATAATTACATAATTAATCTGCAAATGGATGTGGCATTTCCATCAGAGATGTAAATAATTATAGCAAGAACCAGATATAAAAATCTACTCAAAAGAGTGGACTGGAATGCAAATGAGGATAGTCCGATTTTTTTCTATTTTAATGAGCATGTTCACAAGGACTCTATGATTCTATATTCAGAAAAACAGCATTGTACAACTTTCAACCACCTGCTCATCAGAGGAGGAAAAAAACTGTCTCCTGAACTCTGGAAAATATCTGAGGTATCTCTTATTAGAAGTTAAAAGAATTAAGATGAGGCAGCACATCCCTTGTCTTTTATAAGAACACAGGTTCTGTCTTTCCACACATAGAAACACAAGCCTGGGCTTAAGAAAAAGCATGCTGCCAGCTCTCAAAAAGAGCTAGAAGGCTGGAGAGATGGCTGAGCAGTGAGGAGCACTTAGTCCTCTTGCAGAGTGCCCAAGAGCCACTCCCAGTACCCCTGTCAGATGCCTCACAACTGCCTGAAGCTCCAGGATGCTCTGACCTCCAAGGGTGCCTGCACTTGAGTTCACAGACCCTGAAAGAGGTACACATAATTTAAAATAAATATTTTTTTAAAAACTGACAAACAGCCAGAAATTAGGCAGGCTCCATTGAATAGAAATTCTTTAGTTATCCTAGGGTGCTATTTGTTCTAACTTCTTCCATTGACTCTAGCTAACTAAGGCAGAATGAGAAGAGAATGGAGGGACAAAAATCACCAGCTCCAACATGACTGTCTTATACAGAATGGCAACGTGAGAGGCAGATACTCGGCTGACCTAAAATAAGATTATCCTGAATTATCCGGTGGGTTTGATATAACTGTAAGGCTTCTTTATATAAAACAGAGTGGCAGGAGAGTCGGTATTCCAGTGGTACAAGTGCAGACTTCTCAACCAGTTATGGCTGGCTTTGAAGAGAAAAGAGGGTTCTGGGACTACTTTCTAGAGTCTACGAAAGGTAAGAAGATAGATAGGCCTGTAGCATTCTTAAATTTATATAAGTGAGACTAGGTTGTGGTGTGGAACAATTCTGTATCTGTCAATTATATTTTAAATAAATGCTGATTGGCTGGTAGCCAGGCAGGAAGTATAGGCGGGAAAACCAGACAGAAAGTAGAGGTGGGGCAATGAGAACAGGAGTATTCTGGGAAGAAGGAAGCTCTTTCTGCAGTCCTGCCCAGATCACAGAAGAAGCAAGATGTGACCTGCCCCGCTGAAAAAGGTACCATGTGGCTAACATAGATAAGAATAATAAGAATAATGGGTTAATATAAGTTATAAGAGCTAATACAAAGCCTGAGCTAATGGGCCAATTAGTTTATAACCTAATATAGACTTCTCTGTATGACTTCTTTGGGGCTTACTGGCTGTGGGAACTGGGCAGGACAGAAACCCCAACAAGAAGGCCCTCATGTTACAAGTTTGGGGCCACTTATATTCAGAATTATAGGGCAATGTGTCACAGGTGTTAACTTGACACCAATCTAGATTGGTGTATGGCTATATCTAAAAGGCATTTTCCTAATTGGTAATTAATACAGTGGAGCACAGCCCACTGTGGGCAGTGCCATTCCTAGGCAAGTGAACCTGCACTGTGTAAGAAAGATAGTAAGCCAGGAGGCAGCCTCTACGTTCCTGCTTCAGTTCCTACCTCCAGCTTTCTGCTCTGAGCTCCTTCCCTGGCTTTTCCTGGACAATGGACTGTAATCTGTAAGTCAAACTAACTCTTCCCTCACTGAATTGGTTTTGGTGAGTGCTTTATCATAGCAACAGAAAGCCAAAATAGGACAGAGTCACTACATAGCAGAAATAAGGAACAAACACTGGAAATTTTACCTGAATAAAAGAGAACACATTATTTCTATAATCTCTAAGGCAGCCATTCCTTCTCTTATCCTAACTCTTCATGCCTGTTCATAGAAATGATGCAAAACATTGTGTAGAATTCTGAAGTTTGGTACATACAAAGTTTGTTAAAGTTCACAAGGGCCAGATTAACATGGAGAAGAAAATCTGAATGATTCAAATTTGCAACATTCAGGCCAGAGGCCTTGAGCCACACCACACTCTGGTCTCACAGCTAGTTCACTGTAGGACCAGTAGAAGAAGCACCCACCTCCAGTTAGCTTTCAATTCCTTATGCTCCTAGAAACTAGAACCAACTGCTATCTGTAATTTGATTGTTGGCCAGACTGACCTCAGTCAACAAATATATCTGCACTCCATGCAGTAAATAGTTCAACAGGCACACTGAAGGGCAGCATTCTTTAGAATGGTTCATAAAAAAGAGTCCCAAATGCTTTCCCACAGCCTGCCAGCTAGGCGAAGCTGAGATGAGATTTTGGCACTGATTCATCGGATTTGAGCATTTTTGTAAGCATCTCTGAGCTAAGTAGGCAGTATGTCCTTCAGTCCTAGGAGCAAAACGGACGGCTTTTTGTGCTCACAGAGTTTACACTCTAGGCAGAGATGGAAACAGTGGATCGTAGCTGAATGCCAAGCTTCAGTTGGGAGGAAGATTCCAGGAGAGTGTGCTCACCTTTAGAGTATGTCCATAGTTCTTGGACTGCCTGTAAGCGCTAAGAATTAGACAGGCCATCAGCCGAGGGTTGTGAATATGACTTCCCTTTCCACAAAGCTCCAGCCTTCGCAGTTAAAAACTTCCTTAGATGCAGATAGTGCAGAGACCCCACTCTCCATTCTCTACCTCACTGCCTTTTACTGGGCTAGTCTTATTTTGCTTTTGTTTTTGCCTGCTTATTGTTCTATAACAATTATTACTATTCAGCAATATTATATGTTGGTTCAAAGTTATGGAACGATTTTGCTTTATAATAAAAAATTATTCAAGCATTTTATTGTTCATTTGCTTGTAAACTGGGGACTTCCATTTATTGATTCCAGACTGAAATAATGGCTAATATAAATTTATACATTTATATATTATATAAGATATAAATATATATTAAATATACAAATATTATATTGTATATATGTATATATATAAATATATATATGAGAGAGAGAGAGAAATATGGCTTTAGCACTTACAGACCTGGTTAATAAAACTGATTTGTGAGAGGCACTAGGTAAGATGGTTACTTAGCATTGCTTCTTCTCCACTGTAGCTGAACAGCTGTTCCATCCCTGCAGAAAGCAGTGACATGGCAGAGCCACAGGACCTGTGTGTGCTTTGAAGCTGATAGTTTAGTGGCCATAAGTGTTCCGTGTGCCCAGACTGATTGACAGCTGTATACTTGGTCCTGATGCTGGGAATCAAGTTTTGAAAGAACTTCCAAATCTCCTAATGTATTATCAAAGGAAACAAACCAGTGCAGCTTCTGGTCCAGCCTGCCTGGCCCTTGAAACATTTGCTTTTACTATGATGCAGAATCCTTCCCTTACAGCATTGCTACCCGACATTAGAATCTATAATACATAAGTAATTTGAAGTTTTCTGCCATTTAGAGTTTTTAAAAGTATAAAGAACAGTGAAATTTTAATACTTTAACTCCATATATTAAAATATCACTTTAGCAGGTAGTTAAAATAAAGATAGGGAACTACACATTTTCTGTTACATAATTTGTTGTATAAGTTATGTCTTACCTCAAATATTAAGTTTTCACTGGAAATGTGTGGCTGTATTTATCCATTTGATAACATGCCTTTTAATTGGTCTGTTTAGAACATTTATATCTTATTGTTTCTTCTCTCTGCTTTTCTTCTTCTATTGTTTATTGCCCTGTTTTGCTTCATGTATCTTTCTGTAGGATCCATTTTATTGTGTGTATGTGTGTTTTGTTTGCTTGTTTGTTTTTAACTATATGTCCCATTTGGTAGATTTTGAGTGGTTCATCTTGAGATTATAATACAGGCATCACACTTGAGGTATATTGTTATTATTTCAGTTGGAATATAAGGACCATAACATGTATGTACCTTTGCCATCCTTTATGCTGTTATTGCATATCACATCACTGAAGACCTCACCAGGTAACACTAGTTTATTTCCTCTCTAACCATCACACATATTTGAAGGACCAAATGAGAGCAGCGGCGTTCTTCAGATAGTAGGTATTTTCTTTACTTCTCTGCCTTCACTTCAGATGGTCCAAGTTCCTCCTGGCGTCTGGAGAACAGTGTTCAGCAATTTTCTCAAGTCGGGTCTACTGGATTTTCTTAGTTTTCAATCATCTGAGAAAATCCGAAAGTTCTGGAAGATGTTTTTGCTGGATATAGGCCTCTAGGTTGACAATTAAATAATTTTCTATCATTTATCAGTGTCAGTTGCCGATGGCGTCCATGATTTAGATCCCTCGGGCAGCCAGATCATTGCTTCTTGGCAGGCAAGGAATTGTTTCCTCTGATTTCAAGGCTTTTTTTGTCCCTGGGTTTCAGCAGTTAGATAAGGATCTGCTTGAGTGCATAATTCTCTGGGTTTACTCTATGGCATTGCGCATTTGTTTCATAGACCCCCCCCCATTTACAGCCCCAGTGCTATGCTTGACTCCCTTTCTTCTGGAACTCTGGTGTCAGGAGCATTATTCTTCTGCCATTATTTCACTGGTCCTGAGGCTTTGCGCACCCCCATCCCCACATCTCTCTTTCTCTTTGTCCTTAGATTGTTCCACTAACTTCTTCATCATTTCCCTTTGGATCCTAAGTCTTAATGGTTTTAAGTTTTCAGTTCTTACATTTCTGTGCTTCATTTTAAACTTTGCTATTCTATATATTCTCCCCCCAGGCATAGGCTGAGGTCTTCCATTGTCCACCTGTTTCAAAGTGTCTTCTTCCTCGGTTTGTCAAATACCTTATAACAGCTGCTTTGATAGCTACCAGAGAATCACAACATCAGTGCCAATCTCAGTACTGGTTTCTCTTGACTGCCTTTCTCCATCTGAACTGAGGATTTCTCCCCAGGCTGAGTCACTCTGCATCGCGTGCCAGACATTTGGAATGTTGCGTTATGAGGCTGTGGGTCTGTGAGAGAACGGTCCACGGTGGTTTCCACAGGTGACTGTCCTGGCAAGGCTCAGGCAGCCAGCCCCTTTCTGTGGGTTGTGGTTTCAGTCAGTTGAGTCTTCAGAGACTTTGCACAGACTTTCTCTTTTGGGCACAATGAAGTGAGATGGGGACCAGATTTACTCTTTCCTTCGCCAGCCCGGGGGAACTTCAGATTGTGGGCTCTTTCCTTCATCTCTCACAGTCTGCACATAGCTGTTCCATGCATTCCAGCCAGGCTCCATAGCTGCATTCAGTGGGCGGGGTCAGAATGAAGTATGTTTACCTCACCTTATGGAGAACTGGAATTTCTTCACAATATTTGGACTTCATAAACTTTGCAAATGAAATGGTAGCCTCATATTTTCATTTACTTCAAATATAGCTAAATGTTTTCCAGGGACTAAATTATATATAATTTAACTAAAATTATGTAAAAAGTCAATTTCACAGCCCCTCTGTAGAACTTAGTATTCATATGTGGCCACAGATTATATTACTGACACTGTAATATTAGAATGTCTGATCAAAGCATATTCAAGGGAAGGCAGGAATGAATATAACCAAAGGACCACTTTCCAGTGGATTCTCTTGGAAAGAGGCAGGCACTCACATGTTCCAACACCTTTCTGCCAAAGGGAAGTTCCTGGTTCTCTTTAGTTAGGCTAAACCAGAATCAAGTCTACTGAAGTTCTGTCTTATGATCTTTGCAGTGGTGCAGGGCTCTTTCTCTTAAGTTTCCTTCCATACTACAAATGTCAAGTTATTAAAATACCAGATAGAGAATCCAAGCCCCAGAGATGTGTGTCTGCCAAAGACTATGGCTAATCGCTACACGTGGCTGCCACAAAGGGATGACCAGAAGAAAGATATTAAAAATTACCTTTCCCTGAGTGTTCCTTTTCGGTTGGTTGGTTTTCAGCTTGCAGATGATCTTGTGAAACCCAAACTGGACACACAGGACACATGGCAGCCACGGTATGCATTCTAAAATGACTATTCCCACCCACAAATGTCTCAAGGTGACAAAATAAGAAGACAGGGAATTGGAAAAACCTTCATGGTGTTTCTAATTTGAGTCCTTCCTTTCCCTTGTCTTTTGATAAGCAAAAGGATCAGCTATGAGCTTTTGAAACTAATAGTATACAAAGGAGGAAGGCAGACTGATCTGTCTTTAAGAGTATTTATGTAAAATATCACATGGCCAAAGGCCCTACTAAAACAACTCTGGAATTTAGTCTTAGGAGTAAGGCAATGTGTCCTAGCTCCTATCCACAGCTTTCTTTGTGCACAGCAGGCAGAAGCCACACTCTTAAAACCACGGGGTCAGTGCCAGATGACTGATCAAAGATGGCAAAGTGAAGTCTATGGGCAGCTCAGGAAACACGGCCAGCTTTTGCGGCCACCCAGTAGATCAGAGAAAGGGAGTATTTGTTCATGTGACCTTAAGTCTTGCATGGGGTCAGGCAGGATCACCCCAGCTTTGTTCTTTAGATTTGCGAAGGATGTATGGGTCAATGGTCATTGGAGGACAGGGGTGTGTGTGGGGTGGACCTGTGAAGTCATCCTGGGTCATCCTCAGGGCTCTGGCCATCTCTTTCTCTAGCTCTGAATAGAATATATTTCACATATTGAGTGAGGGAGGGAGGTAACCCAGACCCAGAAAGACAAATATAATATGTACTCACTCATAACTGGCTTTTAGACATAAAGCAAAGAAAAAACAACCTACATTCCACAACCTCAGAGAACCTAGACAACAAAGTGGACCCTAAGAGAGACATACATGGATCTATACAGTAAAAAGAAAAAGACAAGATCTCCTGAGTAAAATGTCATGGGACAGGGTAGAAGCGGGGGAGGGAGCAGAGAAAAACATATAACTCAATAAAAACAATAAAAAAATTAGAAAAATAATCTTTCACTCCAGATTCACAGTCCACTAATTAATCTTGTTCTCTCGGTCTCTCTCTGTATGTCTGTTTCTCTCCCTCTGTCTTTCTATCTCTCCCTCCCCCCTCTCTCCATGCCCCATATCTAGGTAGCTCAGGTGACTATAATGTTTAGTTAAAAGGATAGTACACACTCCTGTAGATACAATGCCACAACAATTAGCTTAGTTATAACCTTCAATATCCTCCACATTTAAACTGTTAAAGTTGGTGCGTGTGCACATGCTTGTGTGTATATGTGTGTGCAGGTGCCCATAGAAGCCAGAGAGGATGCTGAATTCCTGGATCTGGAGTTGCAGATAGTTGTGAGCTCTTCCTATAGAAGAACAAGAAGCAATCTCACCAGCTGAGCCATTTCTCTAGCCCCAGAGTTCCCACAGTTTGAGTGGGTAAAATCCTATATTATTCACACAGCATAATTTAATTAAATCAGATGTTTTTGCATGAAGGAGCACACAAATAAGAAAGGTATATATCTATGAAAGGACACAAATATAATATAAATTAGTATTTCCCTTTCACATCAGCACCAAATAAATGTATCTTTACAAACCACTGTGGATATCATTATGCAAGGGTTACTCACAAAGGGACTGAAAATATCCATGCTGCTAACCCCCAAATGGGATCAGTACTCTAGCCAAGGAATAATTCTTTAGAAAGGGCATCTCTAAAGTAGGACATGATTGAACAAACACTCATTTATCTTTTAATGTAAAATTGTACACCTTAGGCATTCAGTTATACTATAAATCCGAGGTCTTGATAATTTTGCACAGAGAATTCAGACTGGGCACAAGTCCATGTATTGCTGATCTACTTTTCTAACTTGGATATGCTACACTTCACATTCCTTCTCTATAGAGCTTTCAAAACCAGCACAGCAGCAAGTCAGACATTTGTTAGACGTTCCCTAAAATAGACGCATTTACTGGGTTGGTGGGTCACCTTCCTGTGGGTAAGATCACTAGGCAACTGGCGTTTACCACAGCGCATCAAGTAGGTCACACACGAGTAATGTGTTACTGAGAACATCTTTTTGGAGAGAAAAAAAAAAAACATCCTGTCACTGTCAACGTCCTAGAAGAAAGCTACAACTCATGCATGACTTAAGACTGTAAAAATATAAATGATGGAAACCTGAAGATAAAATTAACAAGCGGAAATACTGATGTTCCATCAGCAAAATGTAATAGCGTCACTGAAACTACAGCAAAGCCACCAGGCAAAAGTCGAGTTCTCTGCATTCTAGAGATAACCAAGCAGCATATGTGATGGGCTAAGATTCATGCTTATAAACAAAAGAACTACTAACAAAAGGTACTAAACAAGCTATGGGAAGCTAAACAGAAACATACACAATTGCCATAGGCTGTGTATTTTTTATGATAGCTTCTAAAAGAAAAATGATGAAATGATGTGTTCATTAAGTGAACAAATTAAGTTAACAAATGTTAACGCTAAGGGTAAATATAAGAGTTAATCCCCAAAAGATTAAATATTGAAATATAAAGATTTAAATATTATGTAGCTTTAACCTAATATAGCATCAGAGATTTTCTTTTTCTTTTTCTTTTTTTTTTTTTTTTTTTTTTTTTTCGAGACAGGGTTTCTCTGTGGAGCCTGCGCTGGAACTAGCTCTTGTAGACCAGGCTGGCCTCAAACTCACAAAGATCCGCCTGCCTCTGCCTCCCAAGTGCTGGGATTAAAGGCGTGCGCCACCACCGCCCGGCAGAGATTTTCTTTATAATTTGACAAAATGACTCTAATGAAGAATAATCTTCAAGAATTCTGAACATTTTGGGGGAAAAGATGAGCAAGCAGGTTTGGCCTACATTAGAACTTATTGAACTATTTTATCAGCAATAGGAACTGAAACCTATTCTGTTCCATTCTTTAAAAACAACCTGGACTACTTTGTGGAAAACAAAATGTGATCACATTGTAATTTCTATATTGCCTGGGAAACTATGCTGAGGTATATAAGCTGTAGAAGAAAAGCATACAGTGGAAAGTACATAGAAAACACGTGAAAAGAATATGTAAGAATAGAGAATAAAGAAGGAAACCATTAAAAAAAAAAAACAGTGACCTGGAACACTGAGCATGAAGAGAGGCCTCTGACTCAAGCTCTTGGAAGGAGAAGGTAGGAGGATCTGGAGTTGAAGGCCTGTCTCAAATTTCAACAAACTCAACCTGGACTACATGAGACCCTGTCTCAAAAAAAACAAAACAAAGAAGCCAGGAATTAGTACTCAATTAACAGGGCATTTCAAATCAATGCAAAAAGAAAGATTTTTGAATCATGATGATTGACTGCCTATCTTTTTGAAATGACCAAGTTAGAACCCTGTCTCTGGCCTTACACAACAGCAATTTTGTTGTTGTTTGTTTGTTTTGGTTTACAAAACGGTGTCTTTGTATAGCCCTGGGAGTCCCAGAACTAGCTCTGTAGACCAGGCTGGCCTTGAACTCACATCTTTCAGTTTCTACCTCTTAAGTGCTGGGACTAAAGGTTTGCAGAACCACTGCCTGGCTTAAAGGATACTTTTTTTTTTTTTTGGAGGGGCAAAGATAAATTTTTCAAGGAACTAGAATTTCCTCTAAATTTTCAACTTTCAGCATGAAAAAATAAACCACAAAAAATAAGGTGATCTTTACAAAGTAATAGAATGGAAAAGACCCATCTAATCGTGATAAAGCCCAGATTAATGGGGAAAAAGAATACACCTGATAACACAGTATTATGAATCTCTCAGAAAAAGCAAGACAAAAAGATAAACAAGCTGAAGGAATTATCTGTAACATAAAATAGAAAGAGTACTAATAATTACAGTCAGCACATGTCTGTGGATTCATCTAAAGAGCAAACGGTCTTGAAAGGATAAACATAAAGTATATTTATAAATGACATACAGTATAGACAAATGACATACAGTATAGACAAATGACAAAGAGACAAATGACATGAAGTGTAGACAGATGACATAAAGAATAGACAAATGACATAAAGTTGACACAGATTACATGAAGTAGAGACAAATGACATAAAGCAATTTGAGAAAAAAGTCATGTAAATGTCCACAAATTGCATATATGCCCAAACCAGAGAATGTACAATCAAGAAATATTACAAGAAATATTTTAAAAATCAATTCTTTTAAAAGCTCAACATGCTGAGCAGTGGTGGTACATGTCTTTAATCCCAGCACTCAGGAGGCAGAGGTAGGTGGATCTCTGTGAGCTCAAGGCCAGCCTGATCTACAGCTATATAGAGAAACTTTGTCTCAGAAAACCAAAAAAAAAGTGACTACACACAACTTTCAAGCAAGCTGGGAACAAAATGCCCCCATCCCTGGTCGAAATCTGTGTCAGTGTTTTCCCAGGGATAAACTGAGCAGTGCACGAATACCCTAATGTCTGACAACCATGCTGATCCAGTAATTGCATTTCCAGGAATCTGTCCTAAGGAAATGACCCTGAATATTAAAAGCATATTTATGATAGTTAATGATTAAAATTATAAATTTCAAACAGTAGATTTTTTTAACAGATTTTCCTGGGGAAGACTTATGAATAGACGAAATGGAATCTGCAGATTCTCTGAGTCACTGGTGCTAGTCAATAAGCTCATTATGCTAATCACCAAGAAATAACCATTAAAAATGCTTTTGAGTCCTACTTAGATGCAGAAAAATATTCACAATATCTTAAATGCTTTACCAGCAGATTTTAAAACAGCATGTCTTCCATGCTCCTATCCTAAAGATAATTTGGAAACAAACACAAACAGAAAGGATTGAAGGATACATTCCAAAATGTTACCTTCTTTAATTACTTATATTTTGTATATCTTCACAATGGAAAGAATATGTATTCCTTCCATCACAAACAAACAGACTTATAATAGATTTTCCTTGGTGAAGACTTCCTAAGAATGGAAATGGGATTTGCTACTACTTTGGGGCTTAGTCTTAGTCTTAGTCAGTAAGCCCAGGTACTAGAGCTAATGTTTAGAGTCTTTGATACCCCGACCCTTCTCTATTTTCACTAAAAAGCGAAACCAAAGGGAAAATTAAAAACCTATCTTGTTTGGTTTGGACACAATGCCACTCTCATCTTTGTCCTGTGGCTGACGATCCTGCTCTTAAGCCCTCTTCTATCTTTCTAGCTTGAACAAGTCATACTCCATCACATGGAACTTAAAATACAACAGAACTCTGTCTGCATTCCAGGTATGACCTGTCCCATCTGTCCACAGCACGTCCCTTCTTCCCCAGTCCTTTATCTCATCTCAAAACAAGATGAAGGGAAAGGAAGATCTATAAGAAAAAGAACCTGCAATAATTCCCCCTTTACAATGAACACACCCAGTAACCAGTAACCAGTAACCAGGAAACTGGCAGCAAAGGGCTCAGAAGCAGATCTACTCTGGGCCTTGGCCCTTTAAGTGGAGAAAGAGCTATTCTCCCATTCACAGGAGAAGGCATGAGAAGTCCAGGGGACCAGTTAAAACACAAACTGGCGATCACAGTCAAGGAAGGATGGATGACACATCTTATAGCCGCTAAAGGTACGATGTTCTTCAGTATCAGATGGCTTTCATTGAAGGAAGAAAACGAAGAGAAAGAACAGATTCTGAGAAAATCAAACTATGCAAACGGTCGAGAGTGCACATTTGCATACATGTTCAGCTAAAAAGCGTGTCCTGGTCTTGTTCTAAGTGACTAAGCGACCCTCCCAGGACTTGGTGGCTTGTCTTACTTAGAGCATGGCGAACTCTAGCAGCTCCAACATTATACGGTTCAGGTCTATTGCCAATAATATTTTTGCATTATAAAGTTACAGGCAACTTAGAAAATAACAGATACTCAATTTCACTGACTTTTCTTGGGCATCCATCATGGTGAAGGTCTTCCCAATAACCTGAATCTTCACAATTGACATCTATGTAACCAATACAGCTTCATAATGTCATGAACAAGTCTATAAGCACAGAATGTTACACACGCTGAAATAAACTACCAATGGACTTATTATATGTAAAATATAGAAGATATTCTCCTAGTTAGCATTAGCTGTCAACTTGACACAGCTCAGGGTTATTTTAAGGAGTCTCAATTGGGGGACTGCTTTGATCACATAGACCAGTTGGCATGTCTATGTGGCATTGGCTTGATTGCTAATTGATGTACCTACTTGTGACCTGTACCATCCCCAAGCAAGAAAGCTAACTGAGCAGAAGGTAGGGAGCAAGCCAGTGAACAGTATTCCTTCATGGTTTCCGTTCTGGATTTCTGCTTCAAGTTCATGCCTTAACTTACCTCACATAGATCATAACCTGCAGATGCAAGCCAAATAAACCCTTTCCTCCCCAAGTTGCTTTGCTGTGATGCTTACCACAGCAATAGAAAGCAAACCAGAACAGATACTATAACTTGAACAAATTTTAAATATCATACAGGGAAGCAAGAATATAGCTTTGGGTGCTGGCACTGAAGAAATTTACATAATGTAATGTAAAAAAGTGTGTGGCAAGGTGATCTTACTGAGGGTCTTGTGCATGCCAGAACTGAGCTATGCTCCCAGTCCCAGGAGCAAACATTTCAAAAAGAACATTTAGAATGTTCACATTGCTGTGAAGCCACAATTTCCCAGTCCCCAGCCCTTTCCTGTAGGGCAGCAGGACACTTTGGTTGTGAGAATCAGCCTTGATTCTGGCCATTTCTAAATGAAGCCTTGGCTCATTGAGGAATGTCTCAGTCCATTCAGGTAATACAAGCCGGTAGCTCATTGTAGTCCAGGCCCCTTCAACAAATGTCTGCATAAGTCTCTACTCACAAAGAGGAGAGCCAAGTAGTACCGGGAAGAGCTGATCCACAGACCCACCCACAAGAACTGACTCAGCATATTTTACAAGCTGGATTTTTATGCCTCAAATTATCCACTGCCTCTGCTCTCTCATTTCAGTTCACCTTTGTGTAAATATACAGAGAATATGCAAAGACTATTTCAGGCTCACAGGAGGCCAGCCGTAGGTTGGCGGTGTGGAGCCCCGTTATTAGGGAGGGCTTATTTGGAAAGTGACTGTCTATTGAAACTGATAATTTGCTTCACAAATGAATTATAATTGCAATGGCTAATTAGAAGGTACCTTAGAAACAGTATTCTATGTTAATCACAAAATTCCTACTATCAACATTTTCTGAGTATATCATACCCTTGACACAAGTCTACTTCCCTCTAATACTTTAATCCTTAGAATAATGGTAATAAGGCTACCAAGGCTCAGAGAGGCTTAACAACTTCCCCAAAGTCATCCACTTTTAAGAGGAGATCCAGAATTACAGATGTCTGAACCAGGCTTCTTACGTGCTAGGAATACACCTTCCCTGAGTCTGTGTGCCAGTAATGATCGTCAAAACATTGCTAGAAAGAATTCCCACGGCGGCTGTGATAAACCGGAGCCACATGGGTTAAGTTTGAAAGGCATTCCCAGGCACGATACTCAGAAAGTATTCCAACCAGCAGGGCATTTGGACAGAGGTGCAGAGGGCATTGAATGTTGGGCTCGGCAGCACCCGAGTTATTTTTGTTTATCCATGTGAAGAACTTCGGTGGTCTTTCCACCCAGCCAAAACCGGAAGCACAGAGTTTCCTTCAGCTCTCCCAACTCCTCACACCCAATTATTTACTTTCAGTGTTATCAGCGTCTAATAAGCTATAGCTTGCACAGAATTATTGAACATATTGTCATTATTGCAGGCTAGAATGGAGGCTCTTTAGAAACCTAGGTCTTATTCATGGCCTTGTCCCCAGGACACAGAGGCACAATGGCCTAGACCCCAGAAGGAATAGGCGACAGTATCTATTCACAACACTCTCTAACCTTTACTGAAAGCTGCTAACTGCTGTTAAATATTTCACAGATTTGAATGGGGCCATTGACACAGTTCCCTAGTGAATTCAACAGCTCTATCACTGTGAAGAAAGCTGTAATTATGGAGTAATAGACATGCCATTGGCACATGGGAAGGGTTTGCTTGTTACAGTTTATCCAGGGTATTAGCTAACGAGTTCAAAAAGTCGCCTGACTGACAGGTAGTCCACCAAGAGGCATCAAGCCAAGTTTTCTCAGTTCTTAGGTACAGTGATGGGAAGCTGCAAGACAGGAGGAGAAACCAGTGAAGAAGGAATATGTGACATCAAAACATATATTCATTTTTTTATTCATTTTTGTCATATACATTTATTTGGTGAGGGGGGGAGAAACACGTGTCAGGGTGTGCATGTGGAGGTCAGAGGACAACTTGAAGGAGCCACTTCTCTCCTTCTACCGCGTGAGTCCTGAGGGTTGACCTCAGGTTATTAGGGTTGACAGCAAACACCTGTCATCACTGAGCCATCTTGCCTCGCCCATTGTTACATTCTGATCATTGTAACAGAAACGACTTTTGGAAAAGGTTTCAAATGCCTGGTAATTGTATAATAGGCACTACACAGAATGCTGTGTGATAAGCTAATGGGGCAATCATGTATCACTTATCGTCATTTTCCTAGGAACAGTTTTGGGGCCTTAACCTATAGTCTATCATTTGGATAGCCTTTTCATAAGGGAACTGAGGTTCCAAGAGATTATCTGGGCTTCCCACAAGCACAGAGTTACTTCAACCTGCACTGAGGGTCAAGCCTCTAGGTTAGTGATTCTCAGAAAGGAGTAGCTTTTATCCACTAGGTAATACTGGCAATTCAGGAAGACATTTTTTGGTTGTCACAACGGGGAGAGGAACTAGGCATCTAGGGGGCAGGAATGCTGCTCAACATCCCAAAAGCAGGGGACAACTTCCCAGTGAAGAATTACCAAATGTTACCCGTGCCATGGCTGAAATAGTCCGCTAGGGCTGCCTGAAATACAAATGGTAATAATCTCAATCTCTCTCTCTCTCTCTCTCTCTCTCTCTCTCTCTCTCTCTCTCTCTCTCTCTCTGTCTCTCTCTCTCCCTCTCTCTTTCTCTCTGGCTCCAGGGGAGAATCTGGGGGCCTGGTTCCAGCTTCTCACTGTTGCCATCCTCAGTCTTCGGTGGCTTAGGTTCACCCTTGGCCTCTGTCTTCACATCACCACCTCTTCTACCTGTCTTTGGAGTCTCTCTGGGATGAACTGAGGGACCATCTAGATAATTCAGAATCATGCTGCCTCTCACAAACCCTGATGACACTCTCCTCTCAAATAAGCCAACAGGTTCTAGGCATCTACTGATCCCAGGAATTAGGATGTGGGTCTCATTGAGGGAACACAAGTAGGTATCATTATTCCCATTTTTACATGAAGCAACTTGAAGCCACATAGAGAAGCTGGAGAGAGCTCTTTAATCAGCTGAGCCCACCCTCAGCACCGGGACTATTGCAGGGCACCATGTGTTCTAAGCACTCTCTGGAAGACTTGTGTCAGCACAGGCTCCCAGGAGGTAAAAGCCTCAAAAATACTTTTGTTAATTCTCTTAACATCCTTTATGGAACATTTCTTTTGTTTCCCGGGAGGTATGCATTATATAAACAATGACCTGTAATCCTTGCATGGAGCTGCCCACCTCCTTCCTGAGTTTTAAATATGCAACAAATTACAGCCTTAACTGTGCATGTTCCCTTAGCGCTGGTACTGTAGGATCAGCTCAGATCTCACTCTTGCTGTGAGAGGAGGTTATTGCCCACGGAGGGACCAATATAGTGGGTCTATGTGTGGGTGGGTGCCAGAGTTTTCAGCAACTACCCTAAATGTTTGCATGCTAAAAATACTGGTTATTCATCCAGAACAGGAAATAAAGTACTGATACTTATTACAAGGAGCATGAAGCTTGAAAACACGCTGAGTGAAAGAAGCCAGACACAGAAGGGTCCATTAGAGGATTCCCAGTGGAAGAAATAGCCACAGTAGCAAAAAAAGCAGCTCAACAGCTGCCCGGGGCTCAAGGGGTTGTAGCTGGGACATTCTGGGTTATATTCAGGAGTGGTAAAATGTCTTGGAGCTAGACAGAGGTGACATGTGCCTCCAGTTTTCACCATAAAACAGTTGATTTTATGTTCTGTGAATATCATCTGAATGAATAAGAATAAATTAATAGCCTATAATGCAAAGTGAACTCCAGCTTAAACAATCCATTTCTTTGCCATGAGGCATTTAAAACATATTTTCTTTCATACAATAGAGTAATTCCTACTTAAGCTATTATGACTTCTTATTTTATACATCTGGGACAGAATTTTTCAGTTCCTTTTCTACTCTTCAGATTTTGGTATGAAGTCGCAAAGATGTGTAAACAATACAGTTTTGCCATCTACTTTTAATTTTTGTAACTAAAGTACTTGCTGTTTTAAAAAAAACAGTTATACTATATTATAATTTATACAAAAGCGACAGTAAGGATCATATTTTTGTCTCTCTCCTCAAATTGGCTCCTTACTTGCATTTTTTTATAACACAGCCCTGTTAATAAAATGAAGTGCTTGCTAACTCTGAAGCACATCTCAAATACAAGGCATTATTTATATAAATAAAAGTGTTTACTGCAGAGCTAGCGTGTAACACGCTACTGCTGAGGTACAGTGTGCACTTCAAAATGACACGTCAGCAGTAACTGCCCTGAGAAGTGGACGGTCCGTTATTTCAGTCAATACACAGTAACTAAGCACTGTCTCAACAGCTGCACTGGTGCACTGGACGGGGTTTTGACACAAGCAAGAACTAGAGCCGGGAGGTAACCTGACTGCCTCCTCCTGAGGGAGTTCATCCAGGCTGTGACCTTGAGGAATGTGGACTGTTCCAGCAGCTTTCTGAGGAGTAAAACTCACTAAAGGAAGACTCATAGCCAAGGATGGGGAAGTCTGAGGAGGCAGACTTACTGAGGAGTAAGAAGCAAGAGCCATGCAGAACTCAAGGACACCACTGGCCTTGAGAAGCAGACTCTCCTTCTAGGGAGAAGGTACCGAGGACCCATGAATCCCCAAGTATGTGGGTTGGCCGTGAGAAGGAGGTTCTGGAGGAGAGACCTGGGAATCATTGGAGTTTGCCAAGAGTACATATACTAATTCCTGGTCTGAGCAGAGTCTCTTATTTTGCATCATGAAGGCAGCTTCTGGCTGGGAACCTGGACCACTGCCCCCCAGTACACTGTGGCAGAGGGAACTAGACCAGAGTCTTGCTATGAGTTCAGCTGGGTAAGAAGGTTAGCAAGGGAGACAGGACCATAAGACACACACACACACACACA